>BQKN01001096.1:21307-33041 GCA_022839385.1 Asparagus kiusianus
CCTTAAGATTATCCCGTTGCGATAATCTTAAGAAGAGCAATTATCTCACCGTCATCGAGATAAGCGCTATGATTTCTTGATTCCTTCGCGAATCAACGAAGCTCTGCCTGATTTTTCAGTAATCAGATCTGATCGACGGTGGTCCACGGATATCAACAGCCCCATCACAGGCCAAGATCCCACACAAGCAGAAGACCGATAAACGATCTCTGTGCTGTTTGAAGAGAATTGTAATTTTATTTTTTATTTTTCATTGTGTAAAGGTCTTATAAAAAGACTAATTTTTGTTTTCGTTGTAAACATCTGAAGTTTGTAATGAATCCCGCAATGAAACAATCAACTTTCTCCGCAAACACTCAAAACCAGATATTCGGAGAAGTTTGCGGCCTCTAATCAACCTCACCCCCATTACAATATCTGTGTGATTATTAACATCAACAATTTAACCGAAAAAATTCTTGAGGTGAGCATGGACCACCATAATCTGTCTTGATTATTGTTTTTAGGTCTATTGCTAGAATCAAGGAGGATATACAAAGCAGTGGTCTCTTCACTCTCATCTAGGGAGGATCCTCTTCTAATCAGAGGGTACCACATCCAAGTGTTGTTATGATAATAACCTTAAGAGCAAACATTTGCATTAGCTAAGAAAGTCAAATGATAATCTTTGGGGAGTAGGCTGCATAAAGAGTTATGTCCAATCCAATTATCCTTCCATAAACGAATAATGGTCACATTGTAGGCTGTCTAAAAATCATAATAGATAGCTAATCCCCATCAACGCCGATGATGTAAGTTACAATTCAACGACTTCCAGATGGCTATAATTTGAGGACTTTCACATAGAAGGTTATAATCTGACGACCTTCACAATAACTAATGAAAGCTCTAATTCAACTTCACAATCAACATCGGGAGTTACAATCTGATGATTCTCATATTTTTAAGGAGCCAAGACGAAGGTTACAAGGAGACGATCTTTGCAACGTTCTAGCAAAAGAGACTACAAATCGACAGTCTCTTCATATTAAAACGCAGATATCTCTCAAACCGTAAGGAATTTGGCAAAATTGACGGAGCAAACCGAACCCTATAAGGTTGATTCGGTCGGCTCCGTCTCGTCGAGATAGCCGATTTTCATATATAATTCGTCCAATTCCGACTTACGGTTTGAAAGTTATGACCTGTTCTTCATAGCAAGTTATGTTCTGAAGTCCGTCTGCAGGACTGGACTTCGTCTGAACATTGGACTTAGGCTGAGGTTCACCAAGCTCGCCAGAGGCTCACCTCTGCATCCAAGATTCAAAACGCAGAGGTCATGCCCGCGTTCTAAACTCAAAACGCAGAGGTCATGCCCACGTTCTAAACTCAAAACGCAGAGGTCGTGGCCACATTTGAGATTCAAAACGCAGAGGTCGTGGCTGCGTTCCAAACTCGAAACGCAGAGGTCGTGGCTGCGTTCCAAACTCAAAACGCAGAGGTCGTGGCTATATTCCAAAGTCAAAACACTGAGTTCATCTCTGTGTTCCAACTCTGCGTCTCAGGTCCAAAACGCATAGTTCATCTCTGTGTTCCAACTCTGCGTTTCAGGTCCAAAACGTAGAGTTCATCTTTGCGTCCCAACTCTGCGTTTCAGATTTACAACGCATCACGGCCTATGCGTTCAGCCACCCAAAATAGGCCCAACTCTGCGTTTTTAGTCTAAAACGCAGAGTTCGGGCCCTGAACACTATCTTTCAGCGTTTGACTCGTTCAAAGCATGAAATGAACAGTTCCAGGAACCATTTTCCCCCCATGATTTGAGGGATTTCCGCCCCACTTAGGAGCGGATTAAGGGGGTAGTTACCACCCTTAATCCCCTATAAATACCAGAAACTCAATTGAGTTAAGGGATCCGCTTTTTTGGATCTGGAGGAGCTTCAGAGGGGCTGGTGGATTATCTTTGGATCCTTGAACATTTTTCGGATCTAGAGAGTAGCAAAGGGCATCTCCAATTCATCTTCTCTTTCGATAGCAAAGAAGAAGTCTCTTGAGCAGATCATTGTGGAGCTTGAATACTTAGCTTATTAACCGACTTTTCGGTTCAAATTAACTCTTTTTCAAGAGTTCAAACTCGTTCAGAGTTAAACTTGATCTGAGTTATCAACTCGTCCAGAGTTTCCAACTTGCTCTGCAAGTTCTTCTAAACTCGGTCAGAGTTTCAAACTTGCCACGCAAGTTCTCCACAGCGTCAAATCGTGAGGAGAAGACCACGTTCCAGTGAATAAAGACGTTCGGATCGTCAATGGAGAGCAAACTCGACGCGAGCATTCGAGGGAGACATTCCATCGCTACCAAGAAGAACCCAGAATTAAACAAAGGGGAGAATCACATTCATTCTTCTCTCTTTTGTAATCAGGAAATCCAAATTGTAATCGATTTTGAGAGAATACAAATCAATTTTTCTTTCATTTCTTTTACATCGAATTTTTCCACAAATACCCATCATCTAATTTCCAATGCACTAGATTGATAAAAGCACGATGAATAGAATGCAAATCATGAAAGCACTTGGCTAATCCTTTAGGATGTGTGTAGAGAGAGTTAGATTGGTGTTCTTCTTCTTGATTTTGAATATTTTCTATATTGTGGAGTGAGGATTAATTTCCGGATGGCAGAGATTGTAATAGGGAGGACTAAAATCCTCAACACTAACAACACGAAATACATTTAAGTGAAGTTATTTACTTGCTGTCAGTTTTTACTGTACAACACCGCATTATTACGGTTTGGGATCCTCTCCTAAGGAATAGTGTTTCCTAAGATCTCCTAATGCATCTCAACCATTCATTGCATAGGACCTCCTCGTTTTTTGTGCTCATACACAAAATCAAAGGTTGAGATGCATTAGGAGATCTTAGAAAACACTATTCCTTAGGAGAGGATCCCAATCTTATTATTACACATTCAGTTGCGGTCACTATTTTGTCTGTCAATAATAATAACAACACATATCGATGTGGTTTTATAGCGATAATTCTTATTTTACCTATGAAATGCTGACATTGTTTGCTATAATAGACTAGACCCTAGTATAGACTACATCACAAATGAATAAGGAAAAAAAAGAAATATCTTATGTGAAAAGAAAAGAGGCATGTCCTTTCAAAAAAAAAGGCATGTCCCCTGTAATGCAATAGAAAGTCTTTTTTTTTGGGTAAATGAATGCAATCTTTATTCATTTTCCAAAACTATAAAAGAGAGCTGTACATCAAGAATCAGGCTTATATAGTAGTCTGATAATTAACCAAAACATCAGAATTACAAATTTTCCTCTGAGAATTACATCATATGCTCAGGCAAGTCTTCATTCAAAATTTTAGAATATATGAAGAATTTGATAGCACAAAAAAGCTTGTTAGAATCTCAGGTTTTTTCTTAAAAAATTCTAGCATTCCTCTCTTGCCAAATTGAATAGACTGTAGCCGATAGTGGCCATTCTCTTCATCTTCTTCTTGAAACCTCTCACTCTCAGATTATGAGAAAACCAGTATATAAGTTGGCCCCAAACACAGGACCTCCATGTAAACGTCATTCATTCCATCACCTTATTCCAAACATCAGCCGAATACTGACATTCAAAGAACAAGTGCCCACAGTTTTCAGGAAGACTAGCACACAGCACACACTGGTTAGAATTTAGAATATTGAGACGACACAACCTTTCCTTAGTGAGAAGCCTAGAGTGATTGACTAGCCAAAGAACAACAGAATGCTTGGGATAGTGAAGTCCTCCCTAGGTTGTTTTTGCCCAGGAAACTGCATCAGAAGGCTGGGAGAGAACATTATATACCCGAGATAGCTGAATATTGCCATTGACACAGCTACCAGCACAGACATTTTGGATAATATCAACACTACCAAATTTAAATATTAACATGTTTCTGACTTTAAGAAGTTGTTTCCACATCCATGAGTCATTCACCTTTTGTTGAACTTGCCAGACATTTGCATTTTTCAAATAGTGACCATGTATCCACTTGATCCAGAGGAGGTCTTTCTTCTGATGAATCATCCACAACAATTTTATAGCTGTAGCATAGTTCCAAGCTTTAGCTGAAAATAGCCCCAAACCCCCATGTTTCTTTCCTAAACAGACTGAATTCCAGGAGATTAGGTGAATTTTCTGACCCCACAAGAAAGAAGAACAAAGTCTGTCAATTTTTTCCAGAACCTTGATTGGCAGAATATAATTGCTGACCCAAAAAGTTTGGACTCCCAATATAACAGATTTTATTAGTTGAATCCTTCCCGCGTAGGCCGGAAAGTTTTCTGCTAAGTTGCCAGCTTCGGAATTGATCAGCTATTCTGTTTATTAGAGATGAACATTCAATATGTGATAACCTTCTTGACATCAAAGGCAGACCCAAATATCTCATTGGCATTACCCCCTCAGAAAATCTCAGATAAGAACAAATTTGGCTCTTTAAGTTGTCATCAATTCCACTCAAGTAGGTAGAACACTTACTAGAGTTGGCTTCAAGTCCAGATACCTGACAGAAATCTTGTAAGCATGTGTTTAATCTGGTAATTGAGTGAATGTCAGCTTTCCCAAACATTAATAAGTCATCGGCAAAGATCAGATGCGTTATTTTCAACTTAGAGCATTTCGGATGAAATCTGAACATTCTGTCATTTTTAAGCAGGCTTAGCCTCCTTGACAAATATTCCATGCCAATCACAAAGAGATAGGGAGAGAGCGGGTCACCTGTCTCAACCCCCGTGCACCTTCGAAAAATCCATGTAATGAGCCGCAATAGAAAGTCTTTTGTGCGCTATAAATAATATAAATTTTAGATTCAGCTGATAATGGTAAGCTATAAATAATATAAATTTTAGATTCAGCTGATAATGGTAATAATAACATGGTTACCATGAAAATTGATGGTGATGATTAATGATAATGATAGCAGTGGTCCTGGAGATTTAAGAAAAATGGAGAAAAAAATGAAAGTTATAATTATTCCAATTTTACTATATAAAACTACTACGAATATATGCAAACTCACCAAAAGAAGAGCCAAAAAGACGGAAGAACAAAAGGAAAGAAAGTAGACTAACGGAATCACATAAACCCCGAATAAAAGATTGTCTTTTTCAAACAGAAATTATGAATGTATACCATTAACAATTAGGGCGAGAATGGATGTAAATGTGAAGTTTGCGTCTCCAAACATAAAAACCGAATTAATGCACACATAAAATTCGCAGAGAATTAATTGGTGCATCTTAACATTAATGCAATTGAGTTACACATGACATTAGCTTGTCATACGATGTTACTAACGCAACAAATTTAAATATCTGGTTAAAATGATTCTTCACATGGTAGGAGGGACTTCGAGTTTCAAGAGGAATCAAATTAATTATTCTCTTGAAGTTTCATGAGGACTTAAAGCTGGATTTAGTTTCTAAACTCACCCAAGATTTATGTTGCGTTCTATTGAAAGCTCCATTGGTCATTAATATAGTACACTTGACTAGGACGTTTGATCTACCCTTTGACTGCTACTCGTTACTCTTTTTCATGCAAAGCTATTTTGTTGAGGTTGTTTGGTGAGGAACCAAACTACGAGAAATTTTCAAAAGCGCTGTGTTTTTTCCATTCAAGGTGGCTTGCATCTGATTATTCTAGACTTTGCCCAATCATTATAAGGACAAGTTTTAATATTTGGCATCCAGCCTAACATTTAAGTTAGGGCCGTATGCAGAATTCTGTGACTAATCAGATCAAATTTGATTGGCACAAGGTTAAAAAGTGGTTGGCACGGACTCATGAGAGTGATTCGAAACTTCAGTCAAAGAACTTGGCATTCATTAATAGTAGACAAATATGGTTGGGCACAGACCAGGTCGACCCGTGGGTTGGCATAGCCCAACCCGCCAGGGCTAACAACCCGGCTCTGTCCGTAGTAGGCTGGGCTGATCCTTAGTGGGCCTGGCCCGATCCTACCTATGATATACTCGAGCATGGGTCAGACTGTGTCCATCCTAAGACCCGGGCAGAGCCGGCCTAGGGGTAGGGCCACCAGGGCTACAGCCCGGGGCCCACAACTGAGGGGGGCACTAGGGGTGGGTGAGTAAACTATGAGGTGAACTAACATTCCTTCGTAAATGTGCCCCATGATAGCGATTAGTGACCGCCTCTTAGTCTTCTTCACCCCTACCCCTAGGCCGGCTCTAGGCTGGACAGCCTGAACCGCAGGATTATTTTACCCCCTCCTCCACTACACCGCTATTTTTGGCGCACACCCAACAGAGAAAAAGAGACCCAAAGAAAAAAAAAACAAATCTCTAAATTTGTCTTCGATTGCGATGTCTTTTACGTTTCGATCTTGATTTTTAGGGTTCCTCCTCTTCTCCTTCTGGATCTCTGGTGAGTGGTGAGTTCAATCACTATGAATTTTTTTTCCTTTTTTTTTTGATGCAGTCAGTATTTTTTAGGGTTGCATAGCATAATGGTATAACTTTAGCACGAACCTGCGCTGTGAATAGAATCATAAGGATTGGAATCAGTATCCATGATGGAGGAGAAGAAGACATTTGGTGTTTCTTGATTAGTTTTTGATGTAGCACAAATGCATGTGATGTTATATATATTAAAATTTGAAACTGCTGTTGGTGTTTGGATCCTCTGTTTACCCCCCCCCCCCCCCCCACCCCCACCCCCACCCCCACCCCCTAATTGAGTAAAAGATAGGTCAATTTTGCTGCTGATGGGTTTTGCTTATGTTATTCATTATTCAATTGTGTATGAGCCAGAGCTCTAAAATGTTGAACTTCCTTTGATAACTCATTAACTCTTGATTTTATGGTTCATTATTTAATCTAAACTTTTGTATCAGGATGCTCTTGATTAAGCCTCAACGGCCCAACTCTGACCTCGGCTCGTGGGGTTCGACTGGACTGATAGGCAGCGACTTTCTTTGAAGGTACTTTTTTTTACAATAACATATAGAATTTAGATGTATAAATTTTGTAAATTGTAAATTTGTAATACATATCTTTTTAACTTTTTCTTATTTATTATTTGATTCAACAGAAAGATTGGCTGGGATTCTTGATCTTTATAATTGGAAGTTTCAAGTGGAAGAACATATGCTCAAAATCCAGGTTTTATTGTTCTTTGTTCTTTGTTAAGTGTTTATTATAAAAATTAAAAAATGTTTCCAAAGAAACAACTTTCCGGAAATCTCAAGAGACAAAAAAAGAAAAAAAAACGATGAAATTGCTCAAAGTTTAAGAGGATCGTTGAATAAATATTTTGTTAAACAAACCAATGCTTCACTTGAAAATTTAGATGAAGATGATTTACCAAATGAATATGAACACCCAATTCAATTGGAAGAATTAGTAGAAAATGAGAATGATGTGAATGAAGAAATTGGTGATCTAGATGAAAATGAAAATAGTGATGAACCTTTCCTTGATGAAAATGAAAATATTGATGAACCTTGCCATGAAAATGAATGCCCCGAAACAAGATTTGATTTGAACATTTATGATCCACGAGTTTGGGATAATCTTGATGCAAAAATGAGAGATTTACTTATAGAAAAAGGTCCCCTAAGAGAAACTAATCTCAAATTCCCCATGGACGAACACAATAGATATTTTTCTTCAAATTATTATATTCGTACGTTACCAAATGGGGAAACTAAGGATCGAAAATGGCTAGTGTACTCAAAGGAGTTGGATAAAGTGTTTTGTTTCTGTTGTAAGTTGTTTAAAACAATGAATTCTAGAAGTCAGTTAACTAGTGAAGGAATTAGAGATTGGAAACATCTTGGTGAGAAGCTTAGACAACATGAAAGCAGTATTGAACATCTCACTAACTTGAGGTCTTCTGTTGAATTGCAAATCAGATTGAAAACAAATCAAACAATTGATACAGAATTACAAGAGCTAATCAAGAAAGATACACTACACTGGAAAAATGTTATTGTCAGAATCATTGCTGTTGTGAAATGTCTTGCCATACATAATTTGGCTTTCCGTGGAACAAACGAAAAAATTTATGAAGATGGTAATGGTAACTTTTTAGGCTTGCTTGAAATAATTACAGAGTTTGATCCAGTAATGCAACACCATTTTCGACTCATTCAAGATAAGAAGATTCATTATCATTATCTTAGCCATAAAATTCAAAATGAGTTAATAGCTATTTTAGCATCAAATGTTAAACATGCAATCATTGAAAAAATAAAAACAGCTAAATATTTTTCTGTCATTCTTGATTGTACTCCTGATGCAAGTCACAAAGAACAAATGACTTTAATATTGAGGTGTGTAGATGTTTCAAGTACTCCAATAAATATAGAAGAGTACTTTTTAGAGTTTCTGAATGTGGAAGATACATCTGGATTAGGACTTTTTAATGAATTGCAAAATGTAATTGAGTCCCTTACACTTAATATTGATGATGTGAGGGGACAAGGTTATGATAATGGCTCTAATATGAAAGGAAAAAATCTAGGTGTACAAAAAAGATTACTTGATATAAATCCTAGAGCATTTTACATGCCATGTGGTTCTCATTGTCTCAACTTAATAGTTTGTAATATGGCCAACTCATGTGTTAAAGCAAAATCTTTTTTTGGAGCATGTCAATGCATATATACGGTATTCTCTAATTCAACAAAGCGATGGAATGTGTTACTTGATTATATAGATGGTTTGACTTTGAAATCATTGTCAACTACACGTTGGGAAAGTCACATTGAAAGTGTCAAAGCAATAAAATCTCAAGCTTTCCAAATTAGAGAAGCTTTATTTAAATTAACAGAAATTAGTGAAGATGCTAAATTGAGTAGGGATGCTCAAAGTTTAGCATCAGGAGAGCTTTCAAGTTTTGAATTTATATTAAGTTTGGTTATTTGGCATGACATTTTGCATAAGATTAACTTAGTTAGTAAAAAGTTACAATCTGAAGACATGCGTCTTGATGCTGCTGTAAGACAATTAGAAGGACTTGTGTTATTTGTTGAAAACTATAGAATAAATGGGTTTGTTTCCGCCATGATCGATGCTAAACAAATTTCCCTTGATATGGGGATTGAGCCTATATTTCTAAAAAAGCGTCAAGTTTGTAGAAAAAGGCATTTTGATGAGGTTTCCAATAGTGATAGGGAACAACAATTAGCTGAAGAATCATTTAGAACTGATTATTTTCTTGTTATAGTGGATATTGCTCTTGGTGAATTGAAGAGTAGGTTTGAACAATTGCATTGTTTTGAATCTATTTTTGGGTTCTTATTTGATGCTGCAAAATTGACTTCGCTTGATGATAATGAATTAAAAAGTTTTTGTGTGAATCTTGAAAATGCTTTAAAACATGGTGATGTTTCTGATGTTGATGCAAGAGATTTATTTTCAGAATTACAGGTGTTGCAAGTGATGTTACCAAAAGAAGCATATGAAACAAATAAACCATGGACATCCATTAAAATTCTTGAGTTTGTAAAGAGTGTGGATATGTTTCTTAATGTAATGGTTGCTTATAGGATATTATTGACTATACCTATGACTGTGGCATCTGCTGAAAGAAGTTTTTCTAAATTAAAATTATTGAAATCTTACTTACGGACCACCATGACTCAAGATAGGCTAAATGGATTAGCGATATTATGCATTGAAAAGGATATGTTAGAGAACATTAAATATGATAGTATAATTGATGATTTTGCATCTAAAAGTGCAACAAGAAGACATTTAAATGATGTTTTGTAGTTGAGATTTCATTGCTATTTTTATTTTGTAGGTACATGTGATGATTTTGTGCTTCGATTAATTGTGGAGGATGAAAAGAAGATTGATCAAATCAAGAAATGCTTATGGAGATTTGGGAGGAAGCATGTAGACTCAAATATGTAGTTTTTGTTTTTTAATGCAATGTTTACAATCTGGGGGTACTCTTTTTCCTTCTTTTAATGCAATGAAAAGAATATTGTCTTTTATAAAATCTTATAATTTTAATAAAATTAATTAATTGATAATTTATTTATTTGTTTGTTTAATTTGTATAAATGGGCACACTTGAGAAAATTTACCCTGGGCCTTAGAAAACCCAGGACCGGCTCTGGACCCGGGGTTAGAGAAATAGGTCTGACCTACGCTGGGCCGAACCATGCTGGCCGAGCCCATGCCCACCCTAACCCGTCCCGACCCATGATATATTTTTTGTTAGGTTATTTGTTCCTTTAACGCTTTGGGTTTGCAGCTAGCTACCAATAAGCTAAAAGGACATAGGTCTTCGGCTCATGGGCTTTTTGGCCCATTGAGAAACAAACATCGATCTTTAAATATGCTGATGTTTACTTGGATGGATTAAAAAGTTTAATACAAGTTTAAAAATAGTTTAATAAAGTTTAAATTACTAAAAATAAATTAAAAACAATTTTATAATCGCAAATACGAGTTTAATATAATTAAAAAGATAACAAAATATAAAAAAAAAAGGTTGGACAAAAACTCATGTGTCAGCCCACGACTCATAGGTTGTAGGCCTGTCAGACCTAGTCCCCACTAGGCAACTCGTGGCCCTGGTTAGGTTCAGTCTCAGACCGGGGATTACAGAAGTAGGCTCGACCCATTCTGACCCTGTCCGGCCTTGAACCCGGCGGGCCGGGTCACGGGCCTAAACCGGCCCAGCGCACGCACACCCTTATAGACAAATAAAAAGAAGTTAAAATTGGCATATCATAATGTATAATGGATTGTACTAAATTGCTCTTTTAATAGAAGAAATCTAATTTCCCACAACTCCTAAACTTTGGCGTGTTTTCCCCATAATCCTTCTGAACTTTGTTTATCTTGCATAACCCCTCTAATCTTTAGATGTTTTACAAAAACTCCCTAAAGTTTAACCTTTTAATTCTCACCGGACCGATATACGTTTGTTTGCAGATAACTAAAAAGTCCTCAAGAGAGAAAAGAAATTCCAAAATTTATCATTACTCATATACATGCAATATTTATCATGGGTTTTTTCGCTTAAGAAATTTTATTTGCAAATTTACATGTCGGCGTCCAATAAGAAAAGCTTAAAGTTCAGGGTTTTTTGTAACGCATCCTAAAGTTCAGACAGCTTATGCGGGGTAGAGAAAGAGTTTAAGAGGTTATATGGAAACACCCCAAGTTCAGGTGGTTCTGTGAAGTTAACCCAATATCTTTTTTTTTTCCCCCAGAAGAAACACATGTGACGCATTGTACGTGTATTACCCTCGCTGATTCTCGTCGCCTCCATCAACAAGTTTAGTCCACACAATTCTATTGTTACCCCCTACACAAAAGAAAACTTGGAAGTGGCCTTTTTTCGTTTATGGAGCTGGATACTTTTTTCTATTTTCTTTGCCACTTTGATATTTGATAAACTTTAGGTAACTGTTTAATTTCTCAAACATATGATGTTTTCCTCAATAGTTGCATATATATATATATACTTTGATATTTGATAAACTTTAGGTAACTGTTTAATTTCTCAAACATATGATGTTTTCCTCAATAGTTGCATATATATATATATACTTTGATATTTGATAAACTTTAGGTAACTGTTTAATTTCTCAAACATATGATGTTTTCCTCAATAGTTGCATATATATATATATACTTTGATATTTGATAAACTTTAGGTAACTGTTTAATTTCTCAAACATATGATGTTTTCCTCAATAGTTGCATATATATATATATA
>BQKN01001096.1:33141-71523 GCA_022839385.1 Asparagus kiusianus
TGTCCCAAGTATATATGGAGGAGAAGGTTAAAATAAATACAATATCTTTTTATTCTAGAAAATAGTAGTTTTACCATCTCATTTGTACATATTGGATTCTAATATGGTGCTAGTCGATAATTAAGATGCCTCTAATTGGCTAAAACTAATTCAAGATAAGGTGATAAAGCCATATATTCCTCCATCAAGCGCACATATTAATTGTTATAAAGTTAAGAATAAGGGATTTGTTTTTTTGCCACAAAGACAGTGATTTCTGACTCATTAATACATTTTATTTTAGACTTAAGGGTTAAGGTCGGTGGAGTTGATGGATGAAGGGAGCTCCTTATCTTCTTTGTAGCCGATTGGCGTTAGTCACTGTCACGGAATTTAGCTGCATATTATATCACAAAGAAATTGATTTATATATTATCAAGCACATGGTACACCCATAATCAAAGGAATTTAGGAACAAACTATCCCTTTGAAACCCTTGCATCTTCTTTTATCTTTTTTCTCAGATATGTAGTTAGATACTCCATGAACCAACTTTAATTAATCTTGCATGACTAGCTTTTTGGCATGTGCAAGTGATGTTGCAATATTTGGAACTGTGATTTGTTCTCCTATTGTAGTAATATTGGTCCGCAATACCCAGTGTAGAAGCTGATAAAAAAGGGGCTAAATTACGCTAGTAACTTTCAAAATAGCACTAAACCACTCTTGGTTTCAAGAGCGTAGACCCAAACCTGGAAGCACAAGCACAAGCGCACAGCAGAAAAAGAAGCAATCGGTCGACTAATAAGAAATATCGGTCGACCGATTTGAACGCCAGGAAAATATGAAAGTTTATATTCGGTCAACCGATACAAATCATCAGTCGACCGATAACGTGCACATGCAGAGAACTAGGAAAACCGTTCTGATCAGTCGACTGATAACTCGTTTCGGTCGACCGATAGCGGCAAAAGCAGAAACCCAGTATGTTTGGGAATCTATTTGGATTAGGGTTTCTTATATATATTGAGGGCTTGTGCTATTAGAAAAAATGTGTCTTTTAACAGAGATTAGTTAGAGAGATCTCAGAGAGAGAGAGAGAGTAGCATATTGCAAGCTTTGTAATCTTCTTCAATAATCAAAGAATTTCTGGTGTGGCTCCCGATGATGTAGGCACGTTTGCCAAACCTCGTTAAATCTGGTGTTCCCTCTTTTATTTATCCTTTCCTGTAAGTTTTTTGATTCGCTGTGATTTCTTGCTTGCTAATTGTTCGTCACAAGATCCGGAGGGCATGAGTTGTCGATTGTTCAACCCCAACAACTGGTATCAGAGCTTCGTTTGGCAAGTGTGAGAGCTATGACAGAGTAAAGCAAATCAAAGATTGAGAAGTTTGACGGATCAGACTTCGCATACTGGAAGTCGCAGATGGAGGACTATCTGTTCCAGAAGGATCTTTACCGTTTGTTGATGGGAAAAGCTAAGGGAAAGAAGAAGGATGAGATCGACGAGGACTGGAAAATATTAGATCAGAAGGCTCTATGGCAAATCCGGTTGTCGCTTGCAAAGGCAGTCACCCACAACGTATTGAAGGAGAAGACGACGATGAGGCTTATAGAAGCACTCACAAAGATGTACGAGCAACCGTCAGCTACAAATAAGGTTCATCTCGTCAAGACACTCTTTAACCTCAAGATGGCAGAAAGATACTCTTTCATGTTGCATCTTAGCTAGTTCAACAGGATTGTTGATCAACTCATCTTCGTCGACATCATGTTTGATGATGAAGTGCAAGCCCTACTGATACTATCGCAATTGTCGGATAGTTTGGCAGGTTGCGTGAACCTAATTAGCAACTCGGTAGGAAAGGAGAAATTAAAGCTGAGCGAGGTTGAAAGTATGATTCTATCTGAAGAGGTTAGAAGGAAGTCGTCCGAATCAGAAGGTTCAGGTTCAGCCCTAAATTTCGAGCAGAGAGACCGAAGTTAGAACAAGGGTAACCATAACAGGAAACGATCGAAGTCGGAGAAGAAGAGGTCGAACTCTAAGGTGAGGCCTATCAAAGGGAAGTGTTAAAACTACGGCCAGGAGGGCTACATATCTTTAGTCTGCAAAGCGTCAAAGAAAGATGCAAATGAGCAGGAGGCTCATATTGTGCAAGTTACATTGATCCTTGGTATGGATAGTGATACCGATTCATGGGTTATTGATTCGGGAACCTCATTCCACGCTACTGTTAATAGGAAGCTTCTTCAGAACTATGTAGCAGAGAATTTTGGGAAAGTATACTTGGGGGATAACGAGCCTTGTAGTGTTGTAGGAAGAGACGATGTACAGATTCAGATGAAGGCTTCTGAGTGGTCTATGAAGAATGTCAGACATGTACCGAAGCTGAAGAGGAATCTTGTTTCAGTTGGCCAGATTAGAGCAGAAGGCTATGTTTTGATATTTACCCGGGATTCGTGAAAGATCTCCAATGGTACTATGGTGGTTGCTCGCGTCAACAAAACCGGAACTCTCTACTTAACTTCACATGCGAGTGACACCCTCGCAACTGTAGCTGGCAAGAAAAGTGCAAATCTGTGGCACAATAGGTTGGGACACATGAGTGAGAAGGGTATGAAGATTCTACACTCTTAGGAAAAGCTATCAGGATATCGCCCATACAGTGGGAGTTGTGAGCAGAATTGCCAGCAATCTAGGAAAGCAATATTGGGAGGTCGTGAAGTGGATATTGAGATACTTGAGAGGAGGGACTACGAATATATCATTGTGTTCTGGGAGAAAAGAGTTGGTACTGTAGGGATACGTGGATGCAGATTTTACTAGTGATCATGATACGAGGCGAAGTATCACGATGTATGTTTTTACCTTAGGGTCGACAGTAGTGAGCTGGGTCTCACGTTTGTAGAAGATAGTGGCGTTTGTCCACGACTAAGGCAGAGTATGTCACAGTGACTGAAGCTAGCAAGGAGATGACTTGGTTGACCGGATATCTAAAAGAGTTGGGTCTGAAGCGAGGGAACAAAGTTCTTTATTGTGATAGCTAGAGTGTTATACACCTTGCTAAGAATCCAGCATATCATGCCAGAACGAAGCACATTGACGTGCGTTACCACTTCATATGCTTGCTGATAGAGTGCGAGAAGTTACTATTAGAGAAAATTTTGGGGAGCCAAAATCCTACAGATATGTTGACTAAGGCAGTAACCATCGAGAAACTGGAGTTGTGCATAACTTTAATTGACCTTTACGCGTAGGAGATGAGGGTGGAGCCACATTAGGAGGGAGTCACATTAGGAGGACAGGTGGGATCATCGAGAATGATGTTGATTGAAGAAAGAAAATTTTCCAAGGATGAGAAGATGCTTGCAATGACGGCTGAAGTTCGGGAGAACTTGTTGATGGAGGTTTGGTGTCCAAGTGGGAGATTGTTGGTTTTGAGAGTGTAGACCCAAACCTGGATGCACAAGCACACAGCAGAAGAAGAAGCAATCGGTCGACTGATAAGAAATATCTGTCAACCGATTCGAACACCAGGAAAACATGAAAGTTTATGTTCGGTCGACTGATACGAATCATCAGTTGACCGATAACGTGCACATGCAGGGAACTGGGAAAATCATTCTGGTTAGTCGACCGATAACTAGTATCGATCGACCGATAGAGGCAAAAACAGAAACCCAGTATGTTTGGGAATCTGTTTGGATTAGGGTTTCTTATATATATTGAGGGCTTGTGCTATTAGAAAAAACGTGTCTTTTACCAGAGATTAGTGAGAGAGATCTCAGAGAGAGAGAGAGAGAGAGAGAGAGAGAGAGAGAAGCCTATTGCAAGCTTTGTAACCTTCTTCAATAATCAAAGAATTTCTGGTATGGCTCCCGAGGACGTAGACACGTTTGTCGAACCTCGTTAAATCGGGTGTTCCCTCTTTTATTTATCATTTCCTGCAAGTTTTTCGATTCGCTGTGATTTCTTGCTTGCTAATTGTTCGTCACAAGATAAGGATGGCACGCGTTGTCGATTGTTCAACCCTAACAACCACTTTTATAGAAAACCTTCAATATCTTTTGGTAAACTACACTAAAACCCTAAAACCTTTCAAAATTTCTTTTTATGTTGTTTATTGGTTCTAATTTATGGGTGTTATCTGAAAACACGAAAACTTATTAGAGATTTTCTACAGTACTGAACGTCATTAAGGTTGTAGTGCAATTTGAAAGTTATTAGGGGTTTACTGCAAAATGCTAAAAGTTGTTGCGGGTTTAGTGCAATTTACCCTTAAAAAGGTAGGAAATAATTATGAAACAATGTCATAGCAATTTCCATCTTATTTCATCCAGTAATGTTGTATCGTTACCTCTAATACAATATTGGACATGTGCAACTGCACTGGACAGGAAAATTGTTGTTTTTATTTATATATTTTTTAGAAGTATGAAAAATAATTTCATTCTATTTATAGTGAGAGTGCAGTTAACAGTGGATATGGAGTGAGTCAGGATCTGTAAAGCTAAGATTAGGTGTCTATATCATATCATTTGATCTAAATGTTAAACATATTTCAACTGTATGATTAGTACACGTACTTGCATCTTCAGATGCGAATATTGAACATTCAATTATATATGTATGGGTGTGCATCCTACAAGATATATGTATTTATTTCTCATTATCATATCTTAAAGGAGCGCGGATACAGATACATCTATAGATTAGGTTTTGTAGATATCCCGCTTATCAACATATGTGTTATAAACCATTACATATGCCAATAATGATATGCTAACAAGTCTATTTGATGCTTCACATTTCAGCTACTTAATTTCGTCAAGCACTTCTTAATGCTTGCTTTGCCAAATTAATAAGTTTCCCCCCTTAATTACAAGTCCACTTGCAGCAGTTACAGCAGAAATTTCAAGTCACTGTAAGTAGTTCACGAAGGAGGTAAGAATCGCAAGGTCCGCAACTATAACCAGCACGTTACCTGTCAATTCTTTTTTGGGGTTCAAAATGTTTTATAGAATCCAACTTGGCTTCTTTCTTTGCCGTACCAGCTACTCACCTATCTAATGACTTAGTTTATTCACAAGAAAAGACACAATGACATATAATATTTGAAAGTATTAAACTCTTTTTTCAAGTTTCAACTGGGAAAAAAAAAGAATAGTTACTGAACTTTGTGAATTTTCTTAAAAATTGATAGGAATATACAAATAGATTTATCCTCTCTTGAAGTCCTTGTCACTGATGCCAAAATCTGATAGAGATATTTCATTATCCTAATCTAACTGACATGGGTTTCGTTTGTTTGTTTAGTGAAATGAGATGACTAATAAGAGAAACATGCAAAAATAAATGAGAGGTTTGACAATTTTATAAGCAATACAAAAAAAAAAATAGATGAGAGATTGCAATACTTAGTGGTCCCATGAAGAAGATTGGCGTCCTTTGCGTCTCTCTCTCGCGCTCAGTAGCTTCCAAAGCTAGGTGAGATATATCTGTACTCAATTATATATATGTATAATAGCTATTGGTATAATATATAACTATAACCGACAAGCTATATCATAACTTTATAGCTTTGATATATTGGTTAGAGAGATTTTCGTAAGTTATTAGAGCCAATCGCGATTTGAATATTGTTGGCCACCAATTTAATATAGATTTTAAAAAAATTTGTTACCCTCTTGTTACCGTTATATGAGTCTAAGTTTCAAGCTATTAAAAAGTTACATTCCCACTACAAGGAAATGTTAAAATATATAAATAATTAATATTTTTTTGGCATTGGATCCTTTAAAAGATACGAAAATGGCATTTCTTTTACTTTTATTTACTCTCTTAACTGTTAGATATTTGATAGAGATATATGAACGGTTTCAACTAATATCGTACTACTCTAGTACTATACAACTCCAATAATTTTCCACAAACATAGATATATTATAACTTGATCCCAATCACAATTCCTAAGGAAGAACACGTCAACTTGTAGCGTGTGCCTTGTGTTGTCAAAAATAGTGCAAGATTAACTCTATTATTATTTTTTTTCTTCTTTTCTCCATTAAGTAGTTCATAGAAAAATTCTAATATTCCTATTGGAAGTAATGGAAAAAGATATTTTCAGCTATCAATGATTCTTGATTCCTATTCGCCTTGAAAGAAAGTGACATCAACGCTCAAGAGAGGTATAGATATATACACAAAAGGGGAAGTGCAGGTATCACGTACATTATTACACATCTCTATCCTTCGTTGCTTTTCTGAAGGGTTAATTGCAAATAGACTTCTAAAGTATCACCCAACTGTGAATAGACTCAATCTAGTTCTATTTATGCAAGTAAACCCTTTGAGTGATTTTTTCCCCCTCATAATATTGTTAAAAGAGGAGGCGGATAGACCCCTTACAATTCTACTATTGGCGAGGATAGACCCACACAATTGATATTTTTTTACTTCTAAAAGAGTCGAAAACATTCAATGAAGAGGTGAATTTGTACTTGGGTTAATAGTACTGATGTAGAACACACATCAGACATGTTTATGTCAAAGTGGGACAGTCGTAAACTCAAATGCTGGCCTGGCCGAAGAAAGTAACTTGTTTCGAAGAAACGACCGTAACTTTCAAACCGTACGTCAAAATTGGACGAATTATATATGAAAATCGATTATCTCGACGAGACGGATCCATCCAAACCTACCCCTTTGGGTTCGGTTTGCGTTCTCAGTTTCGCCAAGTTCCTTACGATTTGAGAGATATTTGTATTTTTGTCCGTTTTTTACTATTTTTAGTAATATTTTAGGAGTCTGTTTTGTTTAGAAAACAAATCCGATTTGATCTCAGATTTGACCGGTGGACTTTTCTATTCATAAGGAGTCTTTTTAGGAGTTTTAATGTTTTAGGAATTCTTTACCATTTTGGTAAGTTAAGAGTCCTTGTAGGAATTAGAGTCATTGTAAGAGTTTTGTTTCTTTTCTATTTAAGAAGAGTCTTGTAAGCCATAGAGGCATAACTTTGATTAATAAAATTTCGTTTTTCTTCAATATTTATTTCGTGGATTCGAAGCTCTTCATGGATTCGAAGATTTTCCTTGGTGGATTCCGAAGCTATTACTTTCGCGCTGCGTCAATTGGTATCAGAGACTTGTTCCTCCGATCCAATGGCAGGTGATGAAGCTCCTATCTCTCAAACTGAGTTTGACGTGCTAAAGGTCGATGTCAATCAGATGAATACTGTCATGGAGCGACTAGCTGCGACAGTAGAGCGTCTGGACACGATAGGAGATCGAAATCGCGTTGATGGTCGCCAACGACGTGAGCCGACTCCGTATGAAGATTCCGACAGCGAGGAAGATCATTATGCACCCCCACGCCACGGTGGTTATCGCAGAGACCGGCGACAGAGGGATAATTATAACGTTGGAGGTTTCAAGATGAAGATGGATCTGCCATCTTTCAACGAGCAACTGCATATTGAAGAGTTCCTCGATTGGATTGCAGAAGTAGAGAGGTTCTTTGAGTATATGGAGATCCCAGAAGAATGCAAGGTAAAATTGGTGGCCTACCGACTCAAAGGTGGAGCTTCAGCTTGGTGGGAATCTGTTTGTCTGAATCGATCTCGTCAAGGGAAGCCGAAGGTCGAAAGTTGGGAGAAGATGAGGAAGCTACTGAGAGCCCGTTTTCTACCAAGTGATTATGAACAAGTTTTATTCGGGCAATATCAAAATTGTAAGCAGGGTGGAAGAACCGTGGATGAGTACACCCAGGAATTTTATCGGCTGTCATCCCGCAATAACTTGAACGAGAGCGAGGCCCAACAGATGTCTCAATATACAGGGGGATTAAGGATGGCGATTCAGGATCGTGTATCTCTACAACAGACCTATACCTTAGCAGATACAGTTAGCCTAGCCGAGAAGGTGGAGCGACAACTCGGACGAAATAGTAAAGTGTGACGCCCCACGGAGAAATAACTCCTACAAATAAACCCTGAGCTAACAACTCGTCCAACTGGGTCTGAAGCTCCCTCATCTCAGCTGGTGCCATGCGATAGGTACGCGGGATATCGGGGCTGTGCCCGGCTGTAACTCAATATAGAACTCGACCTCTCACATAGGAGGTAACTCAGGTATGTCCTGAAAGACATCCTGATACTCTGAGACAACTCTAGTCTCCAATAAATCAATACTCAGATCCCGTCGCATCACCTCCTCGATGTACGTCAGAAACAACTCCGCAAAACGGTTGCTCTGAGAGGTTGCTACAATCATCTCGGACCCATCGTCCACCACATGTCTTTTCAGCATGTTTTGTCCTCACTCACGTGCTCCATGGAAAACTTCCCAGTGGGTGAGGACAAAACGTGCTGAAAAGACATGTGGTGGTTTGTGAGGCCAGTCCATCAAATCTAATAGCGTACCGACTCCGGGATTCCGGGGCGGGGCGTTACATAAAGGATCATGGGCAGCTTCCGACAGGTCGCACACGAGTTTCAAACGTAGTGGAAGTAAACAGCCTCAAACTGTTCCTGAGCAGGATGCAACAACAGAGAAGGGCAAGGGTCCAGCGACAACAACAGCAAAGAAGCCTACCACAGTGAACCCTTATGCCAAACCTGACCCGATCAAGTACTACAGATGTGGACAGCCTGGTCATCGATCCAATCAGTGCCCTAAAAGAGGTACTGTGAACATGGTGGAACATAAAGATGAGGATACAGACCGAGATAATGATGAAGACTATGATGATGGGTTGGATGCTGATGATGATAGGGAACAACTCTCATGTGTTGTGCGGCGACTATTGTTGGCTCCAAAGGCAGAAAAACCACCACAGAGGCATAATATCTTTCGAACAAGATGCACGGTGCAACAGAAGATCTGTGACGTCATCATTGATAGTGGGAGCAGCGAAAATATTGTCTCTCGACGCATGGTGGAGAAGTTAGGGCTGAAGACGGAGAAGCATCCTGCTCCTTACAAGATCGGCTGGATTCGCAAGGGTAATGACGTACAGGTTGATGAAGTGTATCGGGTATCCTTTTCCATTGGCCGAACTTACGTGGATGAGGCATTGTGTGACGTAGTAGAGATGGATGCATGTCACATGTTGTTAGGCAGACCATGGCAGTTTGATGTTGATGCCACGCATAGGGGAAAAGATAACGTTTACATCTTCAAGAAGGATGGTCGCCGAATTGTGCTCAAGCCTCTAACCGAGAAGGGGCCTGTCAAAACCAATGTGGCTGAAAAGAAGAATTTCTTGGTCGTTGACAATGAAAACTTTATGAAAGATGTGAAACAGTCAGATGAGATTTATGCCCTATTAGTTTCGGGAAAAGAAGAGTCTGCCACTGTCGAAATTCCACCAGAAGTACCGACCCTCTTACAGTAGTTTAATACAGTTATGCCTGATGATCTTCCTTCTGAATTACCCATGCTTAGGGACGTTCAACATCAGATCGACTTTATCCCTGGATCTCGATTACCAAATCTGCCACACTATAGGATGAGTCCGAAGGAAGGAGAGATTTTGCAGAAGCAGGTGGATGATCTCATCCAGAAGGGCCTTATACGACCTAGCATGAGTCCGTGTGCAGTGCCAGCACTACTAGTCCTAAAGAAGAACGGAGAGTGGCGTATGTGTGTGGACAGTAGGGCTATCAACAAGATTACAGTGAAGTATAGATTTCCTATTCCACGCTTGGAAGACATGCTAGACATGTTATCTGGTTCAAAAGTGTTCTCCAAGATAGATCTCAAGAGCGGCTATCATCAGATTCGGATTAGGGAAGGAGATGAGTGGAAGACTGCTTTCAAGACAAAAGAAGGCCTGTACGAGTGGTTAGTCATGCCTTTTGGTCTTTCTAATGCCCCTAGCACTTTCATGCGATTGATGAATCATGTATTAAAACCCTTTATCAGCAAGTTCGTCGTAGTTTACTTTGATGATATCCTGATTTATAGCCAGAGTGAGGTTGTACATCTGGACCACTTAAGGGAGGTACTAACAGTTTTGCAGGAGAACAAGTTGTACATCAATCTGAAGAAGTGCAACTTCATGACCAGTAGCCTCGTGTTTCTAGGCTTTGTTGTTAGTGCAGAGGGTATTCATGTTGATGAAGAGAAGGTTCGTGCTATTAGAGATTGGCCTACCCCGAAGACTGTCAGCGAAGTTCGTAGTTTTCATGGCCTAGCAACATTCTATAGGAGATTTGTAAGAAATTTCAGCAGCATTGTAGCACCTATAACTGAATGCATGAATAAAGGAAAGTTCAATTGGGGGAAGAAGCAGATCGTAGCTTTGCACTGATCAAGGAGAAGTTGTCCACCGCACCTGTGCTTGCACTTCCAGATTTTCAAAAAGTCTTTGAAGTTGATTGTGATGCGTCCATCATAGGAATTAGGGTGTTTTATCTCAGGAAGGGCGTCCGGTTGCCTTTTATAGTGAGAAACTCAACAAAGCTTGGTAGAAGTGGACCACATATGAGCTGGAGTTATATTCCATAGTTCAGTCTTTGAAGCATTGGGAGCACTATTTGATCTCGAGAGAGTTTCTGCTTCACACTGATCATTAGGCTTTGAAGACCCTTAATAGTCAGACTACCATCAACCGTATGCATGCTCGTTGGATTGCATATTTGCAGCGTTTCATCTTTGTTTTGAAGCATAAATCCGGGCAGCAGAATAAGGTTGCAGATGCACTCAGTAGGAGAGCTGGATTGTTGGTAACTTTGAAGGCTGAAGTGATTGGGTTTGAGTACCTTAAGGAGCTGTATGTAGAGGATGAAGATTTTAAGAATATTTGGGATGACTGTCTTCAAAATAAATCAGTCAAAGACTTTCATATTCAAGATGGTTATCTATTTCATGGCGATCAATTGTGCATACCCCAGAGTTTGCTAAGAGAGCAGATAATTCGATACCTTCATGCTGGCGGACTAGGAGGACATTTGGGACGTGATAAAACAATTGCAGCAATTGAAGAACGATTAAAAACAATTGCAGCAATTGAAGAACGATATTACTGGCCTCAGTTGAAGAAGGGAGCAGAAAAATATGTGCGGCGTTGTCCAGTTTGTCAGGTTGCTAAGGGACAGTCTCAGAATACGGGATTATATACACCTTTACCTGTTCCTGATGCACCATGGCATGATATCTCTATGGACTTTGTGTTGGGACTGCCTCGAACCCAACGAGGCATGGATTCTGTTTTTGTTATAGTTGACAGGTTTTCGAAGATGGCGCAATTTATTCCATGCAAGAAGACTGCGGATGCGAGTAACATTGCCAATCTTTTCTTTCAGGAGATAGTTCGTCTTTATGGAGTGTCAAAATCCATTACATCCGATAGAGATTTCAAGTTCTTATCACACTTTTGGAAGACTTTGTGGTAGAGATTCAACACTTCTCTCAAGTTCAGTACTGCCTATCACCCTCAAACAGATGGCCAAACTGAAGTGGTCAATCGCACCCTCGACAATCTTCTTAGATCTATTTCTGGCGATCAACCAAAACAGTGGGATCTTGTTTTGGCACATGCTGAATTTGCCTACAACTGTATGGAGAGTCGGACTACAGGCAAGACACCCTTTGCAATTGTGTATGGAAGACTTCCGAATCACTATCTTGATCTAGCCTCGCTGCCTAAACTTCCTGGACAGAGTGTTCCTGCAGATCATATGGTTGAAAAGATACGTGTTATCCAGCATGAGGTGAAGGAAAAGATAGAGCGGTATGCTAAATATAAAGCCGATGCTGATCAACACAGGAGGAAGAAGGTGTTTGAAGAAGGAGACATGGTGATGATGTTTCTGCAAAAAGAACGTTTTCCCGTGGGCACCTACAACAAGCTGAAGAATAAGAAGTATGGTCCATGTAAAATATTGAAGAAGATCAGTGACAACGCTTATGTGGTTGACCTTCCTACAGATTTGGGTATTTCTCCTAGTTTCAATGTTGCAGATTTGTTTGAGTATTACCCACCAGAAGAAACATCTATTCATGAGAGTGTAAGCTCGGGGTCGAGCTCTTTTCATGCAGGGGGGACTGATGTAGAACACACAGCAGACATGTTTATGTCAAAGTGGGACAGTCGTAAACCCAAATGCTGGCCTGGTCGAAGAAAGTAACTTGTTTCGAAGAAACGGCCGTAACTTTCAAACCGTACGTTGGAATTGGACGAATTATATATGAAAATCAACTATCTCGACGAGATGGATCCATCCAAACCTACCCCTTTGGGTTGGGTTTGCGTTCTCAGTTTCGCCAAATTCCTTACGGTTTGAGAGATATTTGCATTTTTGTCCGTTTTTTACTATTTTTAGTAATATTTTAGGAGTCTGTTTTGTTTAGGAAACAAATCCGATTTGATCTCAGATTTGACCGGTGGACTTTCCTATTCATAAGGAGTCTTTTTAGGAGTTTTAATGTTTTAGGAATTCTTTACCATTTTGATAAGTTAAGAGTCATTGTAGGAATTAGAGTCCTTGTAAGAGTCTTGTTTCTTTTCTATTTAAGAAGAGTCTTGTAAGCCCTAGAGGCATAACTTTGATTAATAAAATTTTATTTTTCTTCAATATTTACTTCGTGGATTCGAAGCTCTTCGTGGATTCGAAGATTTTCCTTGGTGGATTCCGAGGCTATTACTTCCGCGCTGCGTCAAGTACAGTATTGGACCTACTCACACAAATATAATTAAAAGGTCTACTCGCAATTGAGTGATATCACAGTGGGCTTATCCCCAATTAACTCTATCTTAGTTAGTTTATTAGTTATTAGTTTAGATTTGTTTATGGCAGTTCTCTTTAAAATAAGTTTAGCATAGTGACTTAACATATATACTTTTTTTTGTCAATGAAAAAATGTATTCATTATACTAAGTATGAAAGATTTATAGTACATCAATGTCACTCTTTGACATCAAGAAGTCTGGTAATGAAACCCAGACTGAGCAAGCTATAAGCTCTCTATATAGTCCCTAACATGATTTGGGATGTTATCATTCAAAATTTTTGCAAAAATTGTAATCTTCACTACACGAAAAAGCTTTTCAGGGTCTCTAGCTTTGTGCTGAAATATTCTGAGGTTCCTCTCCTGCCATATCAGATAAACAGCTACCGACAAAGCCATCCTCTTCAATTTTTTCGTAAAACCAATCCCTTTTAGATTGCCATACCATGCTGTTAATTGATTCCACTTGCAAGTTTTCCATCTGTAGCCTAGCCAATCCATGATCTTATTCTAGACAGTTGCAGAGTATTGGCATTCGAAATAAAGGTGCTCACAGGTTTTCGTTTGGTTGGAGCATAGAACACACTGGCTGGTACTTAATAATCTCATTCTACATAGTCTATTCTGTGTTAACAGCCTGGAAAGAGAGGCTAACCACAATATGAAAGAGTGTTTAGGATAATGACATCCTCCCCAAATAGTTTCAGACAGTACATTAGGAGGAGCTTGCTGATTTATCTTTCTATAAACTGAAGAAATACTGATTGAACCATTGGCACAACATCCAGCAATAGCATTTAGAAGATTATCAATATTTCCAAATTTTCCTATCAACAAATCCCTCACTCTAAGTAGTTGCTTCCACATCCATGAATCATTTTTTTTACTTGAACTTGCCAAATGTTATTTTGCCTTAGGTAGTTTCCATGCACCCATTTGATCCAAAGTATGTCTTTTTTGAGATGAATCAACCAAAGGATTTCCATGCACCCATTTGATCCAAAGTATGCCTTTTTTGAGATGAATCAACCAAAGGAGTTTAGCAGCAGAAGCATAATTCCATACCTTTGCAGAAAAAACTCCAAGTCCTCCATGCTCCAGATCCTGGCAGATAGAAGACCAAGATACCAAGTGAATTTTATGCCCCCATAGGAATTCAGCACACATACTATCAATCTTCTCGAGCACTTTGATTGGCAAAATGTAATTGCTAGTCCAGAAAATCTGAATTCCTAGTATAACTGACTTTATCAATTGCAATCTGCCAGCATAGGACAGAGTTCTTCTATTTTGCCAGCTTTGAAATTATTCTGATATTTTGTTTATAAGTGGAGAACAATCCAGCCATGAGAGCCTCTTTGAGATAAGAGGGACACCCAAATATCTTATAGGGAGAATACCTTCTGGGAAGTTGAGATATGAGCTTATCTGAGCTTTCAAATCATCACCAATACCACTCATATATAATGAGCATTTGGCAGAGTTTGGTTCCAGACCAGAGACTTGGCTGAATTCCTTAAGACAGTCGTTTAATCTTGAAACTGAGTTCATGTCAGCTTTGCAAAATAATAGAAGGTCATCTGCAAATAGTAGATGAGTAATTTTCATTGTTGAGCATTTGGGATGAAATCTAAATAACCTGTCTTCTTTAAGAAAGTCCAGCCTCCTTGATAGATACTCCATTTCAATTACAAACAGGTAGGGGGATAATGGATCTCCTTGTCTAAGTCCTCTTGCACCTTGGAAATATCCATGTAGTGTACCATTGATTGATAGTGAGTACTTGGGGGTTAAGATGCATTCCATGATCCATTTAATTACAGTTTCAGGAAATCCCAGTCCTATCAACATGTGTCTTATGAACTCCCAATTAATGGTATCAAATGCCTTTCTCAAGTCAATATTTAGAATGGCTCTTGGAGAAGTATTTTTACTGTTATAGTGCTTGATGAGCTCATGTGCTAAGAGAATATTACTAGAGATAAGTCTCCCCTTAACAAATGCACTTTGTGCATCATTAACTAAGTATCCCATGACCTTTTGAATTCTACCAGCAATGATTTTTGATATTATTTTGTACACACAGTTGCAGCAAGCAATTGACACTACCACATATTTGCTCTAACGTAACAGTTCTAACGCAACGCTTATGACCGTTGCGCTAGGTGTCTATGGGGACGGTTTTGCAACGCTTTTAACCGCGACCAAAGGCTTAAGACAATGGTTTACAAAAACCGTTTCGCTAGGCCCAATATGCTTTGGGCCGATTTTATAGGCAGTTTTGGGCTTAACTAAATATGTTATCGCTTAAACTAAATCTCCCTCCGTCCCTCTCTCTCTCTCTCTCTCAAATCGTCACCCCTTTCTAAAATCTCTACCTCCTTTCTAATATCTGCTCCCAAAAGATCGCCATGGCCGAAATCATCTCTAGTTATCGATCTCATCGCTGAGCTCGTCGCCAATCTCTTCGCCGTTTTCTGATCTCATCTTCTCCGATCTCAACTCTGATTTCGTCGTCGAGCTCGTAGCTAATCTCGTCGTCGAGCTGCTGGTCTCGTCTCCGATCTCA
The DNA here is from genome assembly GCA_022839385.1 of Asparagus kiusianus. Taxonomy (NCBI): domain Eukaryota; kingdom Viridiplantae; phylum Streptophyta; class Magnoliopsida; order Asparagales; family Asparagaceae; genus Asparagus; species Asparagus kiusianus. The sequence continues at coordinate 48,422 of BQKN01001096.1, forward strand.
TCTTCGATATCGTCTTCGAGCTCGAAGCTAATCCCCAATCTGGTCTCCAATCTTGTTCGTGTGTTCTTCCTCATCGGTCTCATCGCTATCACTCTCCTTTCGACGCCCTTTCTTCCTATGATAAAAATCCCCGCTTCTTTTGCCCTAACCCTTAAAAAAACTCTAATCACTGATTCAGCTCAAAAATATAAATAAATTAATTAAAAAAACTACGAAATCCTTCTTCAATCCAATCGATGAAGAAGTACGGAATCCAACTTCGGATTCCTCCGGGGCACCAGAAGCAGAAGTTGTCGAAGCCCCCATGTTGCTCCTCCTCCGGCCTTCGCTTTCAAAGACGATGATGAAGACGATGTTGAGAGGGAGATCTCTCGCTAAGCGGCCAAGACCAGAGCTCTTCAAAATGTAATTTACTGGAGGGTGGGGGGGGGGGTTGTTACCAGCTTTAGAGTAAACCAAATGAATAGATCTTATTTGTTTCTTATGCTAGAAGTTTGATCCAAGCATCATACTAGAGACTAAAGAGAACTTACTGGTAGCCATATTGCATGAAAATGAAGGTGGGAATAATGAAGTGATGAGCAAGAAGATTGTCTTGTGCATAAATGGTCTTGATGAGATTTTTTAGACTTTTTTGGTAATCCCACCGATGTTGAGTCTTATAAGATTTTCTTGAAATAATTCCTAACCTTTTTTAAAGTTTCATAATTTCATGTATTTGTTCTTCCTGTTAATAAACATGTGGTCTCTCTCCTATTCTCTCACCTTTTTTTCTTATTGTTTTCAGGTCAATGGTATACTAATCTGTGAAGCTGGATGCATATTGGTTAACTTAAATACATTTTTAGCAAATGAAGGGTAAGGACTTTTTTTTGTGACTTGCTACTGCTGTAATACCAGGTAGATCACATTATGTAAAATGATATCATCATCACTTCCTTCATTGTGAAATAAGTCCATTATATAAAAATTGATGTGCTACAAAGAAATTACTTGAGTGCAAAGAAGAAATGGACACATTTTTTACACTGACCTGTCAATTTGATGCTAGCTTACAAGTTTTTACATGGTTCCTTGAAGGAGCTTTCAAAAAACATATAAGAGCAGTTAGCATATAGGGGCACAACCCTTACTCAGATTGTGAAGAGCTCTAGATGAAGAGGAAGATGAAAGGGTTTACAATATGAATTGCATTCGTCTTTATTGCACATGTTGCACAAAGCACCAAATTTGATGACATACCCATTATATGGTATTTGAAGTGCTTAGATGTATTTGAAATTTGTTACTGTGTTGATTGCTACGTTCCTGAGGTTGTTAAATACTTAAAAAAGTTGTTAAATGCTTAAAACCCTTTTAAGTGTGTTTTTTAGGCTTAGGCACTTCACGGTCAACTTATTCAGATTTTCTTTTACTGGTGAATCATCAAGTTGTATATTAATAAGTTTTGTTGTATGATTGCAGATTTGAGATAATGATTGTAGTCCTAATAATTTATATTTTGATTTACATAGATTGTAACATGTTAGCATATTATGTAGGTTCGTAATGCCCCTTGATTTGGGAGCGAAAGGAAGCTGTCAAATTGGTGGAAACATATCAACAAATGCGGGAGGCTTGCACTTTATACACTATGGATCACTTCATGGAAATATTCTTGGTAAGAATAACATGCTATTAAACTTTTATTGCGAGGAACACACCACAGTGTACTTCACATTAATACTTTTGACTGACTTAGATTTTATTAGTGTGTGTTATATTCACCAAATTCCAGGTAAATTTTTTTCCTTCCAAAATTTTTACTTTATATGCTATGTGGGCTTGCAGCTTATTCACTATCACTATGGATCACTTAGTGGAAAATATTTTTTGTAGGAATAGCATGCTATTAAACTTATGTTGCGAGCACACAAATCCAGTATTCTTTAGCATTACCTTTGACTAAGATTTAGTAATATTTGTTACACCAAATTCCAAGTAAAGTTACCTTTTTTGAAATTTCCACTGGGGCTAAGAATAGTACATTTTTTGTTGCAAAAATGTTGCTATCAATATGCCATCTAGTTTTTTTTATCTTTTATTTTTTTTAGCGTTTATGGTTGTTTTGTATCATTCTAACTCCCAAGTGATGCAAGTTCTTGGTTTAGCATTTCTATATGTTGGAAAATAGTATTTGCTGGTTTCTTGATGAGTGTGATTAACAGTCTGCATAATAGGTAAGGTACTACCGACTTAAGAAGAAATGAATATTGTGGTTTTTTGAATGTTGATAGTAATACTCTTTTTCTTGGATACGGAAACTGGCACAAGAACAAGTTCACCTGTCATGTGCAATGGGCACTAGTAAATGATGCACTGCTAAATGCAAATACATATGAGGAAGTTTGTTTTGTGCATGAAGAGAGTGATGTGCTTTGATTTTTTTAATCCTCCATAATTAATTTTTATCTATGTGTGATTCTTATGGTTGACAATTATCAATCAGTACCATTTTGCTCAGGCATGTACCCATGATTGTTCAGCTTGGAGGCTCGCTTTGACGAATGGGCAATTAAGGTCAAGATTATTATTAATTATTTTGTTTTGTTAATTTTAAAGGACCGTCCTTCCTAAATTTGATACGATGGCTTTAGTATAACTCAATGCAACTAACCAACAAGAACACTCAATTCAAATATCTCATCAGCAACAACAATAAAACTTTCTTGAAAGGGAATATTTTGATATCAAATAAATGCATATATTCATTAAAATGGAGACAAGAATATGATACCCGAATATTGTTTTTCAGGCCTTGAAGTTGTCCTAGCTGATGGAACCATTCTTGACATGCTTACAACTTTACGCAAAGACAATACAGGATACGACTTGAAGCACTTATTCAAAGCCAAGATAAGTTACTGAATCTTCAAGAAAATAAGGTATATGAACACTCTGTCAGTTACTGGCCTTATGATCAACATAGTAAACCTTGTTCTATAAGGCAGAAATATAGAAGATAATGGTTATAGTAATCAAGTAATAAAGGAATTCTCTGTATGCAAAATAAAAATGCCACTGGCAACAGATTATCATATAAGTAACATCAGGGAGATGATAATGTGTGCGTGCATGCGTGTGGTTATGCGTGTGTGTGTCTGCATCTGCGTGTTCATGTGCATGTGCTTGAGATGATGATATGTGTGCTATTGTAGTATTTTGGGGATTATGCCTGGAGTTTAATACTCTACATACCTCCTGTAGTAAATGTGCAGACCATCAAGTTCTTAGCTTATTGTCTAATAATTGTCGATTATATGATCTTTAATCAAGTTGGGGGATCCCGACTAAATTTACAGTGCACTAGCAAGTGGGGGGAGCTGATAATATTTGCACAGCATCATGCAACCCTAGCTCTAGTTGTGTTTGTACGCTATTGATCTGAAAGTGAGAGCAACTTCTCTTTAGAAGTTGGTCAGAATTTTTCTTTTGCTCTATACGTGAATGTATCTGTTGTTGTTCCGACTACGTCTAACCGCCACATTTAGAGATACGATACGATTTAAGACCTGCTCTAATTTGAATAGGTGTAGGTATTACACTAGTAAGGCTACCTGTTGTTTAAGATACAGATGTATTTTACATTTCTTCAACAGTAGCTAAACAAAAAGTACTAATTGATTAGTATTGTGAAGTACATGTTCAGCAAAAAAAAGAATTAGAAATTGTCAAGTGATTATCACTTCTCCTACTTGGATTAGGTAACTTTGTATCAGGGAAACTGTCAGCTGGCAATTTTTGAAATTGATCCAAATTATTTCAAACCAGTTCAATTAAAAAAGATTGCGATATTTTTTAAATTCATCCACAGGTGAACTTGTTAGTAATTTATTCATCCTGTGAGAATTCCTTTATGTTAAGCTATTTATTTTGAATAATTGCAATGTCCCCCCCCCCAATTTTATTATCATCATTATAAAAATTATGCTGATTCATGGAAATTTACACAGGTAAATAAATGACAAAAGCCAAGATTGAGATTGATACCGACATGTTCCTAGTGAGTATTTAACATTGAGGCACAAGTTTTTTCGAAACAAATAGAGAATTTAAAGTCTTTGATCGAGAAGTTTCATGTTTTGTAATCAAATGTTGATGTTGCTTGAATGTTAGTTCGGTACGATATTTTCTGAGTTGAAATGTTGGTAGTGTGGATTTAATACTTTGTAGTTTTTGTATTATACTGATGAATGTTGGCACTTATCATCATGGTTGATTATGCTCAACATTTTCACTTTGATATTGTGTATTAAAATTTGACTTGCCCATGTTCTTGGAAAGATTGTCCAGGTAATTGAATACTATATGATTTTGACGTAGAGAACCAAGAACAGCTCAATCAAAAAACACTGCAATAGCTCGATCAAAATTGTTGCGATAGCTCAATCCAAACTGTTGCGTTAGGTCTTTTAAAATTATTGCAATAACTTCAAAACCGCTGCAATAGCTTAAAAATCGTTACAATAGCTCAATCAAAATTGTTTCTTTAGCTCTTCTAAAACCGCTGCAATAGCTTAAAAACCGTTACAATAACTCAATCAAAACTGTTCCTTTATCTTTTCTAAAACCGTTGCAATAGCTCCAACCATTACAATAGCTCAATCAAAACTATCCTGTTACTGTAGCTCTGCTTGCTTGCCTTTTAAAACTGATGCGTTAGGTGTGGGGGCAACGGTTCAAGAAACTGTCGCAATAGACTTCAAAACCGTTATGGTAGAGGTAGGGCAACGGCAGGATATGAGGCGGTTTGAGAACCGTCGCACTTGTTCAAGGGCGACGGTTCCATGGCTAGCGTAACGGTTTTGAACTGTTGCGTTAGAGCAAATATGTGGTAATGTGGTCTGAATTCATTAGCTGATATAGGGTTGAGAACTTTTGGTACCAAAGTGATGGATGTAGTATTAAATGTACCTAGCAACTTTCCTGATCTGAAAAATTTCTCAACTGCTGCATATAGATCTTCTCCAATAACATTCCAAGAAGCTTTGTAAAAGAGAGCACCAAAACCATCAGGACCAGGACTCTTGTCATTTGACATAGAGAAAACTGCTTCTTTAATTTCCTCCCTTGATACAGGCAAACCAAGCATAGATTTTTGATCAGATGTGAGCAGAGGACCATTGTTAATCACCTCCGTATCTGGTATAGAAGTTGGAACTGAAGTACCCAGAAGATTTTTGTAGAATCCTAAAAATTCTTCAGTGATCTCTGATTTTTCTGTGATTATGATACCATTTCTATCATATATAGAAAGAATTCTGTTATGATGTCTTTTCTTTTTCATAATAGAGTGAAAAAATTGTGAGCTTTTATCCCCATGTAATCCCCATTTAATATTAGCTCTCTGCTTGTAGAAAGATGTTTCACAGTCCAAGAGTCTGACATATTTGTTTAAGCAGTCTTTTTCCTTAGATATCAGTGCAGGATTGAAAAGGTCCTCATTAAGCAGCCCTTGAATGTTAGCTAGCTCACTTTTGGCTCTATCCACTTGCTCACTTATATTCATAAAATGTTTCTTATTTAACTCCCTTAGTGCAGGTTTAAGCCTTTTGAGTTTAGTGTGAAACTTGTACATCTCATAGCCATATAATTCTTGATCCCATACTGACCTGATTGTTGAAATGAACTCTGAATGCTTAGCCCACATGTTGAAAAATTTGAAAGGCCTTTTACCCTCAGTCTCATCATCTCCTATTGTTAATAGAGCAGGAGAGTGGTCAGAGCAACTAGGATTGAGAAATTCCACTTGACTGGATGTATAATTGTGGATCCATTCATCATTTACTAGGCATCTGTCCAATCTAGACAATATTCTTGAATCAGCTTCTTGCTTATTGCACCATGTAAAGAAACAACATGTAGATCTAATGTGAGTTAATTGACCTGAGCTGATAAAGTTCTGAAAGTCCTCAGTGTCAGCTTGAGAGATTGGTGCACCTCCTATTTTTTCATCACTGCTAACAATAGTATTGAAATCTCCTCCAATCACCCAGGGGCAGTTGACATTTTGTTTATATGCTAGTAAATCATTCCAAAGGGTTTTCCTGGCTATCATTTGATTAAGAGCATATACTATAGTGCACAAACATGTAATTCTGCCATCTCTGGAGACAATAGAGCATGTCATGTATTGATCAGATGATACGACATTTTGAACTGTGAGGACATCATTGTCCCAGAGAATCCATATCCTTCCCTTTGTAACTCCTTGAGCATTTGAAATCCATTTCCAGTCTTTTGTTATTTTTCTTGCCAGCATCTGCATTTTGCTTTCAGGGAGTTTTGTTTCCAAAAGAGCAAGGAAGGAGATATTATAATCTTGTATAAGTTGCTTCACAATCCTATGCTTAGAGGATTTATTAAACCCTCTAATATTCCAAATTGCAAGATGCATTATTTTGATGTCCCCCCTTTATCTTCACCAGGGGGATTAGATTGTAGCTCCAGAAGAGAAAATAGAGATGATTGAATGCATGTAGTATCTTTCCCAGAAAATATTACTCTTTTTGCTATATTAGATCTATTGGCATTTGTAAATCCAGTTGTATTAACCAGTGGTGATGAGAATCTGAATACCTGATTCCCGGCCCCCCCCCCCCCCTTGTTGTGCATGTTTCTGCTCAGGGTAACCACCAGTATCTTTCATTCTCTGATTTGATATAACTTCTTTCTCATTTACAAGATTATCTGATATGTTTCTGTCTCTGGGAGTTTGAGTATCAGTTTGTGCATGTTTTGCTACAAGAATTGCAAAACCATTCTTAGATTTTTCTCCTCCGGTCTCATTTGTCTGTGCATGTTTTGCTATAGGAATTGCAGAATCACACTTAGATTTTTCTCTTCTAGTCTCATTTTGCATTGTGGAATCATTTACCATTTCAGGATGCTCTGAGTTAGTCTGAATTCCTTTTCCAACCTGTTTGTTAATAGGTACCCACACTTTTTTAGTTCTATTTCTCCTGCATTGCTCAGTGTTATGCCCAACCATACTACATAAGGTACACCATCTAGGTTTAAATTCATACAAAACTGGCTGTGTATAGTTCCTTCCATCAGGCCCGTGGATAATTAATTGATCTGGCAATGGCTCCTTCAATGGAAATTTAACTTCCAATAGAACTCTTGCATAGCTCAGACTCTGCCTGGTAGCTGTTAGCTTATCAGTTGCAATTGGTTTTTCAATAAGGCTAGCAACTTTACTAATACCAGTTGAGCTCCATAGATTAAGCCTCAAATTTGGAAATTGAACCCACATTGGGTAATAGAAATCCTATAGGTTTTCTAAATCTGTGTCAATACTCCATGGCTTTAACATCAAAGGCCTAGATCCAAAGAACCAAGGACCAGCCTCTAAGACATCTTGCATTTGTTTCTCAGTTTGAAAATCAAAAAGAAACAATCCTTGCTTGATAATAGATATCTTCGGAATTGAAATTTTACCCTAAAATTTGTTAACAAAAGATTCCATAGACTTGAATTTAGCATTTAACCCAATAACATGCCCTAATAAAGCAGATTTCCAAAGAACTTCTCCTTCTATCCATTCTTCAGTATTGAATGAAACAGTATTAGATTGAGTAGATGGAAGAAAACTTACAGAAAGTCCATTGCCAGATTTCCTGTTATCAGCGAAAAGACTAACAAAAGACTTTCGTGATTTAGGCTCAGCATTCTCCTTCAATTCCTCATCAATCAAATTCGCATTAGCTGATTTATCCAAATTTTCATCAACTGATTTATCTAATACCTCTGTTTCCAGATCTATAGATTTATCAGCTCTATTTTCTAGATGAGAAGAATCCTCAATGTTTTCAGCATCCAGATTAATAATATCAGATTCAAAATCATCATCGGCTTCATCATCAGCCCATAGAGTAGAATTAGAAGAACTTAGCTGTCTAATGGCTTGAATTCCAAATCTCTGTTGATGATGAAGGTTTGAAATAGGATCAGATCTAGCTAGGATTTCTTCCTTTGGCACTTTCCTCTTAGCTCCCTTTGGACCTGTACTTTCCATCTCTGCTGATATTGAAGATCTCACCTCAGAAGCATCATCAGCAACTTGAGAAGGATAAACAAAGATCGAATCTCTAATATCACTAGCATTGGCCATGGATTTCTTGTTGCTGCTCTTCTTCTTCTTCTTCTTCATTTGAAAACTTGGCGGAGGTGCACGATAGCAAGGAAATCGCCCCGCTAAAATGCACCTGCTAACCGCCCCTTACGATCTGTTATTATTATTGACTTAACATATATACTTGCTGTAACCCCTCGCATAATTTATCTTTTTTGCTTGTATTAGCGCAATGTAGCATTGTTAATTTGTTATATTCTCTCCCTCTCTACTTGCACTATCATCTGCTCTCTTATGGCTTTCTTTGTTATTCTCTCACATGTTTCTAAATTGTTCGAAAGATAAATAGCATTCGTGTATATATAATTTTTATTAGTCAGACTACAAATTCCATACTACAACGAAACAAACAGTTTGCGTATATTTTACAAAATCCATCTAAACTTGTTGGATTAATCTTTCAGGTTTAATTTGAACCCTAGATATATTTCCACTGGAGCCACACGTACATTAGTTTCTAGTTTCCAAAGGAGGTCATCAAAATTAAGGAGCAAAATGCCAGCAACATAGATCACGTAGTTGCATGTTAAAAAGAGGACAAGCTAAAAAAACCAATAAGGCAAGGTTTACCATAGAACTCAGTTTGACTAGAAGACTCCAAGAGCTGTGATGTAATTGATCACTCATTGAACAAGAGTATTGCTGCCTAGCTCAAATCGTTGTTTTCCGTCTGACTTTGGACCCTCTCCACTACAAAAAAACAGTGAAGACACCACTGCTTCTAAGTTTAACTAATATTGATTATCTAATGAGTGATTGTGATACATTCTAAATCTAACACTCATCGTACTCATGTATATTGTATTTATTTGTAATTTGCACTCAAAGAAAAATTCATAACGATGCACTAGATAATCAATTGTTGTGATATAAAGAAGGAAAATCTAGAAAGAGAGAGAGAGAGAGATGTGACAGTTCATGTTCCTCCTTAAACTCACGGTGAACAAAATAAAAGAGAGGTTAATTAGATCGATAATAAATATCAAAATGATAGGATGTCCAAGTCTATATAAATTAAAAGAGTCGAAATCCTGTGAGTTGTTATAATTAAATGAGAGAACTCTAGCAAAGATGTGAAGACAGCTGGGTGGTAACAAAAACGATGACATGCGATAGGTATCCGATAGAGACGAAACTTCGATGCTGAGATCAACAGAAGAACGAAGGATAGGTAGGAAGTTAAAAGACGTAAACGTGCGGAGTGAAATCTAAAAATAACTAAAAGAGAGAATAATTAACAAATAAAAAACACAGAAACCTAGATGTATGGTTGACATCCAACCAGAGGAGTACAGTTTTGACATGAAACGCTCATCTGAGCATCAAGTAGCATCAACCCCTGCCCCTGTTGGTGAACATATCCTTTTCATAAAATCTAGTTAAATAACACTTTAGCTCGGAGGCCGTCAGCACTTTTTCAGTCAAATAGTTGATCGGATTCCATCTCCTCTGCCCCCTGCCTTCCATATAAAAAAGGCTTTACCAAAAGAGCTGGCGCATCCCCGAATTAACAGAAGGGTGCATCTACAAATTAGCAGAGGGTGCGATTATCAGCCCCTTTCCCTTTGCCATCTCCCATTGGTTACGTCTTGATTTATACCAGTTTCTTTATTTATTGCATTGAAATCGCTACAAAAACTTACTGTTACGCTATTATCCTCCTCTCTAAAAAAACAAAAGCCCCAACGACCAGAGAAGCAAGGAGGAGACAGAGGGGGGACTCAGAGACGAAGTCGCCTCTCGATTCCTTGCTTTCTCGGCGTCCGTGCCCTCTTTCTTTCTCTCTCTCTCTTCTATCTTTATTACTTGAATAATAATTAATAGGAATGATTAAAAAATAATTTTTGAAAGCATATATATATAACGGTAGGTGAATTCTCTTTCCTCCCTGTTCTAATGAGCGTGGTTGCCTTGCAGGGCTGCTGAGCAAGCGGTAATGCGACCGCGCCGGTGACCAGATCTCGCTTATGGATCCTCCTTTCTCCGGTGAGCCTCTTTTGTTTTCTCTACTTTTCTTATTTTCTATTATTGGGTATGTTCTTTTTTTGATCTCGATCTGCTAGATTGGATGGAATTTAGGGGGAAATATCGACTTGGGTGTGAAAAAGATTTGATTTTTAAAGATCTTGTGAGGTCTTTCTTCAGTACTTGATTAGCTGGGTTAATGGGTCTGTTTGTGAGTCGAAAGAGTTTGATGATTCTCTTTCTGTATAATCTGGGTTTTTTCCCTTCTTATTCTTACTGCGAGAGGAATTTAGAGTTCTGGTTTTATCTCTTTTTGAATAACTTTATGCATTATGTTTGAAATTAATGTTCGATAACATTTGTACATGGATTTGGTATAAGGATTGGAGCTGTAGTTGTGGTCTAAGCAACTATAAAGAAATTGGTGCATGTTGGGTTTAAGAAAGTCAACTCTTAGGTGGATGATTAGTTTATGCTTGGTCTTTTAATCTACTAAATTTTTATGCCTATTAGTTAATTTAAAGTGAAATATGGTTTAACTGTTCATATGTATTCTTTAACTTGTACCTGGTAGTCTTGCTTGTTTCTTTTCCAGTTTTTATTAAATATGCTGATTTTAAGACTTTATGTGCAGTGAGTCTGCTTATAAAGATGCATCAGTATTATTTAGTAGTTAGTTATTCATCAAGATACATGTATTTTTCATGGAGATACATATAACAGTACCAGAAGGAAAATCCCAGTTCCAGTACATTTTTTCTGATTTAGATGCAGACAAATATATTTTTCGCATCGTATGTCTTCCTTGTGCTTATGATGTAGCTAATCAAATATTTGGAACATTTTGAGTTTTCTTTTCTCCACTCTCTTCCACGGTAGAGTGCCCTTTTGAATCTATTTTAATTATTATGACATGCTACATTATTCCTCAAAATTGACTTGGTTTCTTTTTTTAGGATTTGTACTTGACCCATCCAAATGCTGTAAGCTAAGCATGAACGAGAAGAGGGAACTGGTTCACGAATTATCTAAATGGCCAGAAACTGCACCTGAAAAGCTACAAACATGGAGCCGCCGCGACCTTATAGAAATCCTTTGTGCAGAAATGGGAAAGGAGAGAAAGTACACCGGAGTAACAAAGCAAAAGTTAATAGAACATCTTTTTAAGGTTGTGTCTGACAAGAAATCTGGAAAACTTACTGAAGACATTGACCCAATTCCTCAGTTGCCTCCAACCAACAATCAACCCCCTTCCAAAAGACAGAGAAAGACAGATCACCCTTCTCGTCTCCCAATTGATACAAGCAATAATTCAGTAGATAATGGCGGTGAAGCTTCTAGAAATGTCCGTCTCTGTGAAAATTTAGTTTGCAAAGCCACTTTAAGCATAGATAGTCCCTTTTGCAAACGGTGTGCATGTGGTATATGTTACAAGTACGATGAGAATAAGGACCCAAGCCTTTGGTTGGTTTGCAATTCGGATTATCCATATCAGGGTGATTCCTGCGGCATATCTTACCACATCGAGTGTGTTCTGAATCATGATAGAGCTGGTGTTATGAAGAGTGGGAAGTGCATACAACTAGATGGCAGTTATTATTGTGTTCACTGTCAGAAAGTGAATGATCTGCTAGCGTAAGTACCAGTTGCTCCGCCCTTCGGTTTATTTCCTTGCATGGTGATATATAAAAGTCAGTGTTTGTCTTAGTTTCAAATCTTGCACAACTTATATCGTGTCATCATATTTCTCTGGGCCACTGATTGCATGAATTTCCCTTGAGCACGCATTTGTGGTCTATATCATTTACTTGGACATTTGTGTTTCTTTTGGGCAACCGTTGCATATCAGTAAAGAGGTATCTATTTTACTAGTTTCTTTATAGTAAGATGCTGTAGTGGACTTACTGGTTGCTCAGTAGTAAATGAGGAATGAAGATTACCGAAGCCTTACTCACACCAAGTATTGCAATGCTGATAACTTTTGGGAGGTTATTTCATGGTTTTTCTGCCATACCTAGTTGATGCTTATTCTGTGCATATTGTTCACAAATCAGAGGATTGCATATTATAATGCATGTCTGTTTGCTGATATATGTTGGTATTAACATGTGCATAGAATCATAGATTAAAGGGTGCAAGTTTTTGAGAGATTAATTAATGCTGGAATCTAGTCATGTTTCATGTTTGAAATTAAGCAATATCTGTTTTCTTTCAGCATATGGTTGTTTCTAGCTTTGAAAAGCAACTAATTCTTACTAGATACATGATGTTCATCATAGCACAAAGTCATGATTCCTTGAGCAGATGTTTTTGGTTACTAAAAGGAGTCAGTTTTAAGCATCTTCATGGCTTTCACCAAAAAAATTTGTTCATCTAATAAATTTAAAAAAATTTATAAAGATTGACCAAAATTTAAGATGTATGTATGGAACATTGTGGTTCCTGGTTGAAGAACTCACGAGCAAGAAAGGACATTGCCGTGGTCCCCAGAAGACATATGGTCAAGGAAGCTAACCTATATTATTGGGTAGGATAATTTACGGGGAAAGCTCCAGTCACGTTACCATCCTTAGTTACTTCCAAAATATCACCCCTTTGTGCCATTCAGTCAAACAAGGTGGTTGATTATATGTTGACTGAATGACACATACAGGTAGTATTTTGATACTCGCATAATTAAGGGTGGTAATGTGAAATAAGGCTATTTTAGTGTTTTTCCTTTTTTTGGGCAAAAAAGGGGTATATTTAACCTATTGTTAATATTAACTGAAAAATTGGACGGAAGTGGACCTAAGGGGTTATATAGTGACAGCATGGCACATAGGGTGGTATTTTGAAACGCAGACGATACTAAGGATGATAAGTGAAATGAGGTCTAATTTAGGGGTGATTCCGTGTAAAAAAAACTATTGGTTATGTTGTTCAAGTTCATGTAACAAGGCACAATATGCAGTATACCGAATATTCTCCTGTAGTAAAAGAGGACTATGAGTAGGATAGCAAGACCCTTTGAGAAAGTTGCATTTTCCATGGTATACTGCATTCTTTTGTCTATAGAGATTTATTTTCATATTGTTAGAGTGGTATTCTTATTGGATCAACCTCGTAAAATTTTAGAGAAGGTTAGAACTCTGTTTACATGCATTTATGTTTTTGCCCTGTATATGTCAATAGGATCAAATTCATAAGATTTCTTATTGAACTAACCTGTCATTTCAGGTGAAAGCTCTATTTAACACAATACGTGGATGTATGGTTTGTATTTATTCATATAGATACACAGACGCATATCTATTCCTTTATTAGTTTATCCTGCTTTTGATCAAGCAATTGAATGATATCATCTGGCAACTGGTTAAGAGCAGATAAGCGGTTTTACCCTCATTGCCTTGCTAAACACGAAGCATAATGAACTGGGCCAGCTTGTTCGTAATTGTTAAGTACATTGCTGACATTTGAATGAATAACCCGTCTTAGTTAACCCTTCAAAGTTTGGTATTAAAATTTCTACTTTGCCCACTACAGGTTAGGAGATAATCATTTAGCTTTTTTTTGTGAGTAGTTCTATTTATGCTCATGAAAGGGCCATTGCGTGAGAGTCATCAAAGTGGTCAATTTTTGTAGCAGTATCAATGTTGTAAAAAACTGTTCTTGTTTACTTCTTCAGTCCAGTAGCATATAATGCATAAGCAGATTATGCTTTAAGTAAATGGATTACATGAAGATATTAATATAGTACAATAATTCAGTTATTTCACTGGTCAAAATTTTAGTATGAACATAACCTGCCTCACTTTCTTATGTTTTGGTTCCTTGCTTTCACAACAACAGCAACAAGGGCAGTCCATTCTCTAAGGGACTTTCTCTCTCTTGAGCTCTCTGTTTTCCTTTCCTTTCACGTCCCGTATTATGTTCTTACAAATGAGTTTTACTGTTAACGACTTCAGAGGGTATTGAAGCTGATCGATGATAGTTTGTTAAAAGTGATAATTTTTGCGCTGTTAATATTATAAGTATGTTTCAGATAACTAGATAAATCAAATACAATATATTTTGAAGTTGGTTCGTGATAGTTTGTTAAAAGTGATGAATGTGAACTTTCGAAATATGTTTCAGATGAATAGATAAATCCAATACAATACATTTATTATATCTAGTGATTGTTGTATCCAATGTTGTACAATACCTTGTTCGGTTAAAGTCGATGTGTTCAGTTATCAATACTTTATTGTGTTGTCATAACATTTATATATTGATATTAATCAAATAATGGACTAAAAGACCATATTGATAATTGAGTTTGTATGCCCATTTTACATATATAACTACTAGTTATCACTGTACCCCCTTGTCAAACTCTTGGAAGGTCCCCAAATTGGACGATTGATAGCATACTTGACATTTTTGATACCTATGTTGGATGTCAATATCAATGTATAATATCACCAAACCTAAGAATTACCATTTCATTTTGTACTCACTGCTGTTAAATAATCTGTTGGGGTATATAGTTGCAAGAAAATATATCATGTAATTATGTTAAGTCAATTGTTTCTTGCTTCTCTTACAGATGCTGGAGGAAGCAACTCATGTATGCAAAAGAGGCAAGGAGAGTTGATACATTGTACCAAAGGGTTTCTTTAAGCCATAGATTTCTCAAGTCTAGTGGGAAGTACCAAAATTTGCATGAGATTGTAGATACAGCAATGAGGAAACTAGAGTCTGAAGTTGGACCGGTAAATGGTTTCTCAAATATGGCTCGTGGGATTGTTAACAGACTTTCTGTTGGTGCTGAAGTCCAGAAGCTCTGTGCTCGTGCTGTAGAGTTGCGGGACTCCATGTTTTTAAGTGGTTCGCTATACAAGAGTGAGTTTTCACGTTCACTTCTTTATCGTTGTGAACATGAAACCAAGTTATTTATGCAAAAAGGAACTCTGTGAACTTGAAAACCAAGTTATTTATTTTTATAAAATAATTTTTTTGTTATGTGGAAGATTAAATTATTTCCATTCTAATTGAAAATTTTATTGGGGTGTTGACTATAAATTTAATAAGAATATGAAGGAACAGCTTTAGAAATGTCAGTATCAAGCAGTTACAGTTTAAAATATTTTCATAGATTTTATATTTATTTATGAAAGTTCAACAATCGATCTTTTTAAATTTTTCTTTGTTTGATTGAGAAGTGAATTGAACTGTAAAATGTCAAGTCATATTACTTATTTAGCAATTAACTATCATGTTATAGATGTACGAATCAGCTACTTTAATTCAAGGATGGACTGATTCTAGAAAATGTATGTTTGGTTGTATATTGAAGAAAAGGCTGAAAATCTCTCATAGATGCCAAAAGATCCACTACTGTCCTTTCAATATTTATGCTTAATCTTCCAACCAAAAAGTAGTGAATTTCGATGGATCAGCGGTATTGACAATTTAAATTTGTTTGTTTGACTATTCAACTCATGATAAATCATTCAAATATTAACACTTATAAATTAATTAGTATTTTAGAGATATTTGTGCTAATCAAACAGCATATTAAAAAGTGCAAGACAGCAAAGTTGATGGCCCAAATAACACTGAATTTGAATTTGTTTGGAGAATTCTGTGAACTTGAAAACTTTTCCAAGTAACAAAACACGGCCTAAATGTGTTGAAATATGAGTCTGAATGCTATTAATTTGATATGTTTATGTAGAACCTCAACATATTTATAAAATTATTGATCTTATGTTACTCACATTTATTCATCTTTCATCTATTCATATGCAGAATCCCCTGTGCCACACTCAAGCTTTATCAAATTTGAAGACGTATCCTCAACTTCTCTAACACTGATACTAGGTTCAGAAGATAACACATTATTACCCCAAGAGCATCTTGGCTACACTTTGTATCATCGAAAGGCCAACAGCAAAGACTATCCTTCAGAGCCCACTGGTACTATTTGTAACCCTAAGACAAAATTTCATATAAACAATCTCTCTCCAGCTACTGAATATATATTCAGAGTGATTGCCTTCAGCAACACAACGGAGTTGGGAAATTGGGAAGTTGGAGCAACAACTGATAGAAGTAATGAAAGCCCAAAAACAAATACTAGTGGTGTATCCAATCCTTCGGCTGAAGGAAATGAATCTAATAGCATTGAGAAAGAAGAGACACCGATGAATTCGGGTTCAGGTTTAGATGAGGATCCAAATCCAAGGACTCACGAGGCCCAAAAAGACCAGACATCCGATGTTAATGTACCTAAGTCTGATAATGAATCAAATACACCTGTTGGAAATGAAATGGTTCCATCTACTTTGCCTGTAACTCCTTCAAGATTGGAAGCTAATAAGCCTAATCCAAGCTGTAACTCCCTTGACAATGGCCTCTCTAAGCCAGAAAAAGAGCCTGGTAGTTCATCAAAGAAAACTACTAAAGATGGTTCTTCGTCGAATGAAGGAGAATATGAGTACTGTGTTAAGGTAATTAGACGATTGGAATGTGAAGGGTATATTGAGACAAACTTTAGGGTCAAATTTCTGACTTGGTTCAGCTTGAGAGCAAGTCCACAAGAGAGAAGAATCGTTAGTGTTTATGTTGATACTTTAATTGATGATCCTGGGAGTCTTGCAGGGCAGTTAGTGGATACATTTTCTGAAGCAATTTGGAGCAAGAGGCCACCACCCATGCCTACTGGATTTTGCATGAAGCTTTGGCATTGAGAGGCATTCTTTGAGTGCAAAATTGTTCAATTGATTCTCCATTGAAATTATACTTTTATAAAGTTATCGATCTAATTCATACGGCAGTTGGCATTAGAATGTTTGTTTCTGTAGCAAGAAATTCTATTTCATAGGATTCATAATTGTTTATTCCCCCTCTATTTTGGGTTATTGGCGCTGTAGCTTTTTTCAGTGAAATGTTTAGAAAATGTTGCTCACATGAGTGTTTGTGTCCTGCAACCTGAGAATTGAATAACTGTGAACTAACTTGTGGTAGAATTTATAGAAGACTTGTTGAGAGATTAGGGATGTAACTGGAGTCAGCATGACAGTTTTCAAAATGTAATCTATTTATAGTCCCATGTACATTATCTGAATTCAGATGATAATATCCATTTAGTCCACTATCCTATGAGTTCTATCTCCATTTAGTACACTTTCCTATAATTTCTTTCGGTTGAGTAGAACTGTCATTTTCTTTCTGCAAGTGAGTATCCACTCACAACAGAACTTGGGATTGGATTAAGAATCTTTCACGTGAGAGGTTAATTCTATACTCTCTGCAGTGCAGTAGGGGGGGTGTTATCCGTAGTTTATCCTGAGTCTTTATCTTACTAAAACTATGCTGCTCCCTATAAATGTACTCTTGTCATATTCTTTCACTCATCCAATGTACATGTCATGCTCCACAGTGACATTCAAAATTAATTTACCTCCTTTTACGTGATGTCGATCTACGTGATGTTGGCTGGTAAGTTTTAAAATGTATACCGTAAAATATTAATGTCACATTTCACAGTTTCCAACTATAGCTTAGTTGTTTAGTTAATGTAATATGATAAGTGTAGACCACCGTTTACATTTTTTTCCTTTTTTTTTTTTTTTTTTGAGTGATTTTGCTAAGATATATAGTAGGACAAGCTGTGACAGGATACGCAATGTATCTTTATTTTTAGAAGTCCACAGTAAGCTACTTAAGCAGAATGCATTAGTATTTACGTGGTTGCTATGGAAATATTCAGATTGTAGCATTAGTGTGTAATGATGTCAAATAATCTCAGATAGAATCGCAAATTATGGTGTACCGTCTGGTGGAACTAAAGAGTTTTCTCTGATAAAATATAGATATGACACTACGGCAGCATGATGTAGCATATATAGCGTAGGCTATTGATGGAATGCCTCATGATAAACAAAACATTAAGGAAAATTACTGTATGAAGTTCATTCATCAAAGGCTCAGAGTTGCAAGCTCAAGTTGACAAAGGAATTGGAAAAGCGTCAAACAGCGTCTCGCAGTTTCCCCTTATTCACCAACAAGATTAAAAAGAAAGATCCACAGAAATAACAAGACCAGACATTAAGAGTTTATCCCTCACTGTTACATTATTCCCTTGCTCGAAAAGAAACACCAAGTGCACAGAGCCTGCAGAGAGTCTCAGGCGTTGACGGGCGAGGGCTTTTGGATGACGAAGGACATGCGCTGGCAGTGATGCTTGTTGTCGAAGGAGAGGAGACGGATGTAAGCATTTGGGTAGGTTTTCTTGCACTCCTCGATCTCGTTCAGTACTTGGGAGGAGTCGGTGCAGCCAAACATGGGGAGCTTCCACAGAGTCCAGTACCTGCCGTCGTAATAGCCTGGCATCTGACTGTTGGTTCTGTGCACTGCTCCAACCTTTGAAGTTACATAAATAAAGTAGAAATATTAGGAAAGTTGAATATACGAGAAATAGCGAAGTTCATAGATTAAGGTGAAGATGGACAATTTAGTATCAGAAAAATACTTAAAAAGAGTTGCTACACATTCAGATGCATATGTGAGGATATTCTATATGTATATCATGCCGTATTAGGCCTTCATGAAAGATTTTTCTATTAGCACTTATACCCAAATATGTATATAATTTAATTTTCATTTCCATACAGGGCCTTAAGGATATTCAAGAAGGCACAGATATACAACGCATAAAATTTGCTCGTACGCGAATTCAACCGAAAGATTAGTCAGAGAATTCTTTATGTTTTTGAGATAATAGTTATTATGTAATGTTCAATCAGTAGTTTCTGTTGATGTCAGAAAATTAATTGTACGGGTAAGTGGATTTTTAGAAGAGTTTAGGGTCCTGTAATCCTCTTGATGGCTGACAAATCAGAAGGAAGCGGATTCCTACACAGATAACACCCATTAGAGGGCCAAAAATGATTTCTCCGACGTGCCCTCCGACGTTCAAGTCAATGATAAGTTAAGCAAATTTGCAAAATATAGAATCTAGTTTCAGGTCGTTGTTCACTGTTCTCGCGTACCTTGGTGTAGCGGGGATTGCCCCCTATTTATAAAAAAATCAGTTAAGGCACGTTGATAATTTGACCGTGCTGGTTCAATCGGTCAATCATACTATACTCTACACGTGTCGGCAGTCGGTTAAATGAGTCACATTTGCATTTAATGCAACAGTGACACAGTGGTTGAAGTGTTGGCATCGTCCGCGGAGTCAATTATGACTTTGGCTCGAGAAGTCATAGTGACTCTGGCCATGTATTAAATGAGATGTCTACTGGGCAACAAAGTATGACACTGCTGAAGCCGATAGATCGGTTCGTCATTTGAGACACATCTTAGTGAGAGTGTGAGTAGAAGATGTCCTTTGTATCGGTCTTAGATTCTTCTAGATCGCAGCTTGAAGACACCTTTCATTTCTGATTTGGGCCGCTAGAGAGATCAGCAATGCTCACACCTGAGTCGGGCTCTCAGATTTATAGGACTCGGCCAGGTAATTATAACACATGGCCGACTCTCAAGAGCTTACTAGACTTAGTAATTCTTAGGGTATAACAGTTCCAAATTTCAAAAACTTGGCCAGCAAACAGGTTTGAGGAGATGATTATATCTTAAGTACGTTCTGCATAATCGCGAATCAAGAGTATGGCTTCCCCCTGCTGGAGGTTATTAGAACTGCTACGATACCATACATCACTTTTAGTGTTAAGTTTGGGTTAATTCTGATTTAAGTATTTCTCCTCAATTTTTTTTTTACCCTGATTTTACTATTGATATTAGAACTTAAAACACTAAAAATTTGAAGACTTGAAAAATAGTCATAGTACCTCATCAAACTCCAAGCAAGGCACCCATCCTTTACCGACCATGTACTCAACCTGCTTTGCTATGGATTCTGGAGACAGAGGTGGCAGATAAGAGAGAGTCTCAAACTTCTTGTTGTTAATTGGATTCCAAGTCTGATACAAAATTTACATATAAAACCACAAAATCAAATTAAGAATTTATAGGATTCAAGAAATTAAACCAAGGGCAGATCGAGTATTTGATTACATGGCTACCACATAAGACAGAATTGAACCAAATTCGAGGCCTTTAGCACCTAATGAGGATCAAGTATGTATAGTAACGAACACCATGATATGTAGTGGAAATAACATACCTTCATGCAGTGAACCCTGGAGCCATTGGAAACAGTTCTTGCACGCCACCCAACGCTGCTCTTCGCCGGAAAAAGGTGTCGGCCTGCGTCGGCTCTCAGGCCGGTGCATCCGGCAACCTTAGTTGCAGAGAGAGATCCAGCTGATGACATATCTTTGATATTTTGAGTGAGTGAGTGAGAGAGAGAGAGAGAGAGAGAGAGAGAGAGGAGTATATGGAGCTATGAAGGTGGTTTTGAAAGGTGGTGTGCAAAATGACAAGGCCGGTTTAAGAGTGATGTAGCTGCTTATTTAATTAGTGAGAGAGAGAGAGAGAGAGAGAGAGACGGTGGGTACAAGAGAAGTGGAGATTGATTGTGCAAACCAAGTGAAGGGCGGGTTTCAGTCTTTGGTTTCATCGCCACCACCTTAGCTTTCTGGTTTTGCCTTCGCCTGTTTTGCTTTTTGATATAATAATAATAACAACTGAGCCAGACCTAGCAAACATTTATACTGTTCTTGTTTCTTTATGGCTTTCTTATTTTACTTGGTCGTGCCTTTTTTTTTCCCCTAGCTACTTGTCCCAGTTGTCCTTGTAAATGCAAAAGAACATACAAAGAAAGAAGAGATTCACTCGGTCGAGCAATTTATATATCTATACTAGTACATAAGAAAAACCAGCAAGGAGCAATGCAAATGCGGCTGAATTGAAGATAAGTGCCCCTTCCCAACTATAATTGGAAGGATATAAGGGTAATTTTATTAGGAATGAACTTTTTTTTTTTTTTTCTTTCTTTATTTCTACCGAGCAGAGTTTTGTTTTTTAGTGGTGATAGTCGAAAAGTTTACGGATAAGCCACCCCGATTGTATTTCTCTCAATGTGAAAGAAAAGCTAGAAAATTTATCTTTTCAATATTATTATTCCAACAAAAGAAATATTCTTGAGATAGGTTTTGTCAGAAATATCACCTGCATTTGCATACGCAGGCCGAACTCTAGGTGTTTTAGATAGAGGGGAGCCCGACTATCATCATGGTCACAGACCGCCTACGACCTCGTCGACACCGTCAGCTTATAACTGCCGGGGATATCATATTTCCCGTGGAGGGATCTTAGTTGGGGCAACATCACCTTGGAATGAATCTCCACTAACATTTCTTGTCTAGCAGTCGAGAGCAGGGACCACCATTTGCACTATAGATTATTGCTGGAGAAGGAGATCACAGCAATTAGTAAATGTGGATTCAAAGTTTCAAAAAAGCAACAATTGCTCCCTTGCCACGATAACCTATTTATATGCAGCTGGGCCTCCAACTGTCAGAATCTCAACGGACGAGCTAGACCCCAACCAACGACCCAAATTAATTCCAGAATTCAAAGCAGTCTTTCTCGAATCGAGATAAAGCATGCTCGCCTTGGATAGCCCACAATCTTACATGAAACACGAAGCGATAACATTTGAAAAGAATTCGCTGACGTCAGCTACGTCACATCCAAAGAACTTTTCAGATCCCTTCATTAATGCTCCTCATGACTCAGTAAGAACTGTTACATTTCACTTCGACCTGGCCTAGGCCGACTCCAAGTAAAATGAGCTAACTGTTATAGTCATTTTAGTGTTGAAAAATAATATCTAATCAAAGGCAAACAAGTGTCTCATATTATGCATAATCGAGCCAACACTTTAAAATAACCCAAGACCCAGCTCGGACGACTCGACGCGCCGATATCTCGCGAGGACAATTCAAATGGTGTTACATGTCGACCCCTGGTTAGGTCGACTCCTTGATCGACCTACTCGACCGGCCATTCGACCGACATCTTGCGAAGGCGACTCAAATGACGGTACTTCTCGACCACCGGACGAGTAGAAACGTGACGAAATACCTCAAGCCTTGAGCCCCTCCCACACACTGACAACCAATCACCTCGCAATAAATGTCATTAAATGCATATGAGCGTCATTATTCCTCTTCCCCTAATAGTCATTATGACACATTGGACTACGTCAGCACCGCACGCCCCTAATTACTTCACATTGACTACCGAAGTGACCTTTCATCCACTCGTCGGCTGAAACCTGTAAAGCAGATGTTGACTTGGCCGCTAGCCCCTACTCGGTCGAAATTACCATCTTACCCCTCTACCACTATTTTAAATAGGAGTATTATTTTTAATAATAAGGTAAGATCTTTTTCTCTACCCAGTGTACTTAAGAACTTCTACAGTTCAGTTACTTCTCCACTCAAACATATTACTGAGACTTGATCATCGGATGAAGAGCTGGGGAACCCAACCCCGCCCTCTTACGATTTTCTACCTGTGCAGGGAAGAAGAACACACGTCAGAACTGGACATTTGGAGGGTTAGGGGGGCCTTTATCAACTTAATATTTTTTCTTAATGACTGTTTGATATCAGCCATCAACAAGTATAAATTTAATATCTATGATAAACACAGAGGCAAAGCCAGAAATTTTACCTTAGGGCCCAAGAATCCAAGATGCAAAAGTTGTTTCTTATTTATTTGAGAAAAGATTTTTTCAATACTAATCCATTAAATTTTTAAAAAGTTGAAATTGGTTCTCAATTCTTGAACTTGCCATCAAATCATTGTCACTGCTACCCCGAATTCTCATGATAATTTGAAACAACTCATAAGAATTAGGGAACTTGATAGTAATTTCAATGATTTATGGGCATTAAGTTTAAAATAACTTAATGAATTTGGAGGGAGCTAATAGCAATTTCAATGATCCAAAGACTAATTTCAAATTATCAAAGATTCAGAGCCTCAAGGGACTAATATGACCAAGAGTACATATGCA
>BQKN01001096.1:71623-86973 GCA_022839385.1 Asparagus kiusianus
CCCCCCCCCCCCCCCCCCCCCCCCGCGCCAATTGTATGTGGCTCCGCCATTAGATTAGATAAATAGTTTATAAGAATAAGGGTAGATTCAGCTCATTCTCAATGCTTTATCGTATGATGTTTCCTACGGCTGAATGATGAGCAAGAGAACAAATAATTTGGCAAATCACCATAGTTCTCCTCTCATTCAACTTTGACCATGATTTGGAATCAACATTAGAGGAAGACGCTTGACCTGATGCGACTCTATCAGGTTGATATGAAAATTCTAACAATTCAATAACAAGATTGCATACGCACGACACGAGGGTTTCACTTTTTATTTTTGTCAGACTTTTTTCCTCCTATTTAGAGAAGATTCTAACAAAATTTCCCTTAACACAGAAGATATTAGAAAGATTTTCAAGAAATCAAAACATACATCATATCCCGATTAAGTGCATAATGGATCTATCTTTAACTTACACTTATATATATATTATACCATTAACATTAAAACAAGGATGAATAGATTAATTACCGTAGGACCTGGGAACCTAATACATTAATATTAAAATAGATTAATAACGAGAGGACCTAGGAATCAAAGTAATGAAAACAACTCGACTTTGTACGGTCATTAACCTAACCAAACAGAAGTCAGATCCTCTACAACCTCAATTACGGAGAATACTTACAGTTGGTTATGTGGACTAATACTAGAGTTTATTTCAGTAAACCCAACAATTAAAAGTTTTTAATATAATTTAGATAAAGAATATAATTCATGGTGCTGACTGAGTGAAAAGATATTGTTGATGGATTTTAGAGTTCCTCTATAGAGGATCCTGGGCAACCAAATATGAAATTATCTTCTGCCAGGACAAAAATGAAATAAGACAAGGTAGACCTCCAGGAAAAATTCCTGCAGGACTTCATATTAAGTTAACAATCAAGCACGAGGTAACCCTCAAAATCTTATGGAACTAAATACCATGTTGCAGTATGAGAACTACAGACTTTCATCCTTCATCCTCTCCAAGCAAGATGACACCAACTCCAACATCTTGCTTATCTCCTCCAACTGAGGATGAACCTTATCATCAACCAAAAACCTGTGTCCAACCCCATCAACCTCAATCAAGCTCCAACCAGGAGTAATCTTCACTCCCCTCTCCCTCATCGCCCTCCTCACCTCCATAACCCCCTCCCACCTCCCCACCATAGCATAAACATTCGCCAACGAAACATATCTTCCACAACGCCCTGGCTCAAGCTCAATCACTCGCCTCCCAGCTCTCTCACCAAGCTCAACGTGCCCGTGCATCATGCACCCGTTAAGCAAAGAGCCCCAGATGGCCGCATCAGGCTCCATCGGCATTTTTTGTATCAACATATCTGCTTCAGCTGTACACCCTGCACGGCTTAGGAGATCGACAATGCACCCATAGTGCTCAATTGAAGGATTTATACTATAGGATTTGCTCATACTGTCAAAATACGAACGTCCTTCGTCAACTAAACCTCCGTGGTTGCAGGCAGTTAGGACACCAATAAATGTTATAGCATTTGGCATAATCTTATTCTCCAACATTTCAGAGAAAATTTTAAGTGCAGATTGGCAATGTCCATTTAAAGCTAGACCCATGATCATCGCGCTCCAAGCCGTCACGTCTTTCCTAGGCATTTTATCAAACACTTCCCTCGAACATTCTATCAGGCCACACTTTGCATAGAAATCAACCAATGCAGTACCGAGCTCGGGTCCATACTCAAACCCTTTCTCATCAATATAAGCATGAATCCATTTGCCTTCATCCGAAGCGCCCAATGCACCAGAAGCAGTCAAAACACTCACAAGAAGAGCCCTATTCAACTTCACACATACTCGATCCCTCAACTCACGAAACAATTCAATTGCCTCTAAATGCCTTTCGTTCTGAACGTACCCTGAAATCATCGCGCTCCAAGAAACATCATTCCTCTCAGGCGCTCTATCAAAGATCTCCCGTGCCTTTTCCACTAGTCCGCAACCCGAATATCCACTTATTAAGCTAGTCCAACACACAACATTTCTGTTAGGACTTTTATCGAACACATTATAAGCAAGCTCAACCTCACTCAACCTACAATACCCACTGATCAATGAACTTGTCACAAACACATCACCGTCAAAACTGAACTTAATGGCCTGCCCATGAACCTGTGACATTGATGCTCGATCACTACAGGCCTTGATCAAACAGGGGAACGTGTGCATATCAGGAGAAACACCTCGACATCTCATTCGATTGAAAACGAAGAGACTCTTTTCGGGTCTTGGGCTTTTCGAGAAGCCGATCATCATGGCGTTCCAATTGAAGATCGTAGGTGTTGGGATTTGATCGAACAGCCAGACTGCATAATGCATAACGTTGCGGGCAACATAGAAAGAGAGGATGCGGCTGGTGATGTAGGTGAAATTGGCGAGGCCGAGGGTGATAATGTGGGCGTGAATCTTGTTCGAATCTTTCAAATTGTTGCACTTCTCAATGAGGGAGAGGTATGGGTAAGAGATTTGGTTTGGTTTCGGAGAGAAATTTTGTATGGTGGATACGGAGAAGGCCCTTCTCATTCCTCGGCTATAGCTGCAAAGCTAATGCATTTGCATTCGGTGATAATAGAACTGAGCTTTCTTCGTTTCAAAGAAGGAAGATGCATTTAAGTTTCATAATTTTGCTTTGTGTATGGCTTGCCAATGATCTTATTCCCTCTGATGCTGATATGAACCCGTCGTCCAATAAAGTAAATTACCTTCAACCGAGCATCAAAGCTCACAAAGGAGCGTATCGAACAAAAATTACGTTGCTGACATATATGGCACCTGATTTCAGGTAATAGTAGCTGTTACTAGCGACCAAATACTTTGGACTGAGGACTTATTGGCCGGCATCTAGGCTAATATAATACATCTCTATTGTTCTCTATATAACTTCAGAATCTCAATTATCAACTAAACAAAGTGTTTTGAGGGTTCTTGTTACAACCGTTACACTTTGGAATCCCAAACTATCAACTAAAGAAAAGAGCTTCAGAGTTTCAAAATAATCTGTAGGGGAACTAAAATCGACAGAGCACGCTCAACTTAGAACCATAAGTTTGCTTTTTCTTAAATCCTAAAATTTCAGTTTTAATTTCATCTCATATTGCGTAGGATGGGGAGGGTTATTTGCAATTTAATAATATCCCATAGTATAAAAAAATTAACATTAAATTTTGATCAAGAATATACTAACACAAAAAAGTGAATAAGAGTTTCATACCCAAGAGTTCAGCGAAAGGGAGGAAAAAACTAAGGGGTAATCAAGTTTGCTTCAACATACATCAAAGGATAACCTTCATTCTGCTGAGTTTTGCTCAAACACAGACCTTCTTCAATTGGGTGGTAATTGAAGCGAGTGCAGTTACTTCAACCATTACTGTACGTTCTACTTCCAAGGGATGGGATTAGATGACATAAAATTTTCACCGTCTTGAAAACTATTGTGGTCTTGAAAACAGCTATTTTGAAACTATGATCACATTCATGGTCATCTCACGTGGCTTGATTCCAACACTTGAAATAGTAAATGTGAGAATTATAGTGATTAGGGTAATTGGATACCTAATTCTAGAGGATCTGAATCCGTACATGTGAAAATAGCGATTAAATGAAAACGGTTACAAATAGATATGAGACACAACAGAAATGCGTAAAAATCAAAAGTATAAAGGATGATGTGATATAAGAACCATATAAATACAATACAATCTTTCAACTCTCTCACCCATTAACAAAACACTAAAACATAAAATTGAACCCATGCATGAGTGAAACTAGATTCAGACCCATAATTTAAGATCAGAGCAATTTCATATGCTCAACTACACATATCCGTACTTGATCAAGTGCTGACCACGCATAGCACGTACCACCATTTGATTGCTGAGCAGCAGGGAGCATGCAGGATTCTTCGCACTATTGACTGATAAATACATAGCACTGATAAATTCTCGGATGATAATGTTAATCACAAGGGACGCTTCCCTGAGATTCTATGGACTGGTGACTTATAAGTTAGCACCTAAGATACATAGCTTTATATAACACTACTAATCAAAAGTTACACTGAAATCTCAACCATCAAGTAATCAAAGGCTCATCGTTTCCTGATGACTCTATGTTTAAACTGACCTGACCCAAGATAGTCAAAGCAATGCAAACAGAATAACTAACACACAACACAAGCTTATTGTATTTCTGCATGGTATGTAATTGAGTATCACACACCACTTGTCAATAATCTTTACACATCATAACTATGTCATGATGCTATACAGATAAATGGTATCAAAACAGGTAAATTCTGATGTCACATTAGATCCAAATTTATTCGTCCATACAACGCTGCTAAAATCTAACTAGAGAACAAATTCTGATGTCGCACTAGACAACCAGCTTAAACCTTTACAGTTGTAAAGCCTAGAGCTTACAGCAACATCTGCAGCTTAATTGCACAAAGATATTACCACCAACAGCTACAACAATACAGAGACAAAACCTTGAGACACCTATACTAGCACCCAATGAAGAAAGCTCCCGAAAAGCAAATCCAAATGCAGCCTTCGCGACAAGAAACCCAGTAAAAGTTTACTGGATGCTTAATAGCATATGCAACTACTTGCTACAATTAGTTGGCAGCGGAGAAGGTTATGAGCATTAGAACCGTAATAAACAAAACATGAGCCCAAAAAAACCTATGTTTAGAATTTTCCGGCAAGCAAACAAGAACCTGGAGTTTTGGAATCCCAATTTTCTTTCATTCTTCTATTTTTCTTTCTTCTTTTTCTCCTTTTCAATTTCTAGAGTAAACAACTAAAAGAAAGGAGAAAACACAAGAATATAATGCAGAAAGCAGCAACCATGCTATGAGATCTATCCAATCTAAATCAATCATTGGTTTAATCATTCCTTCTACAGATTTGAAAGGGGGGAGGGGGGGGGACTAAAGCAAGTTGGCATTTCAGAGCAACTGGGGAAAAAAATCATATGTAAGCATGTTTCCATTATGATGGGGTAAAAGAACTTATTCAAGCCGGTTAATCTTCTAACAAAAGTGAAAGAAAATTTGGCTGAGTCAACTCCAACATGATGCAAGCTGTTGGAATTCAGATAATTGAACATCGGAGATTTCTTTACCTGATGGTTCACAGAGGGTTTGCATTCTGGAAAATAAAGACTGACACACCAAAAAGAATGCAGTTAGCATTAGAAAATTGATTATGAAGAAAGATGCAATCGACTTTTTGGGGCTCACCAAATGATTTGAAGATACAACACATGGCAAACTGAAAGTTCTCAAAATATTTGCAGCATTTCTATTGACCTGGAAGGCCAACAGAGAAAGGGAAAAACACAAAGTAAAACAGAACATCTAAACAAGTCTCATTTTAGTGGCATATATATCTAAGAGAAGCCATATTCAGTTACATGATCAATAGAAGCATGACTCGTTCGTGCTAAGGGCCTCCCACATTTCCAGCGCTAATCTCATGATGCCATAAAACTCCATGCTCCTGAAATGAGAGATGTCAGTCAATATCATGAAAGGAACCGTGTGAATGCAATGCATGTAGGTTTCTTGCTTCAGGAAAAAGCAAATAGAGAAACAACATTCTTGTTTGGAAAATGGTAAGAGATAATGAGTAGGATTGAATTTAAAATTTAATTAAAGCAGATGATGATGATGCTTTAATAAGAAATAAGACATAAAATTTTTAAGATGAAGCTGAATTCTAAGAATTCTAAGACAATACATTTCCTTTGGACTTCAATAATTTAGCAACCAATGTTAAGGATGAGTTCTGCCTTCGTGTTTAGCAAATGAATCTGAAAATAACAAAGACCAACAAAGAACTTCTTGACTTATATAGCTCAAACTTCAATTCCTCTAGGTAAGATCTGGAAAAGTTTAATGAAATAGTAGTCGAGAACAATCTATAGATCCAAAGTTGATACCAGCATAACTTAAAAACTTATAAAGATGATATAATTATATAAACAGTAATGCAAAACCTAAAACAAGTTTTAACTTGTTTCCTCTTGTTCATTTCTGGGACACATTATTACTAGCAAAGTAAAGAAGGTTGCCAGACATAATTGTGCAATTGCCTTGACAACTTGAGATACAATATACATGTTGGTACAGCCAAATGGTGATATAGAAAAGCAAATTTGAAATAAATAAATCGAGTCAAATGATTGGCAGGGCTTGCTAGCATTTGTATCAAAGCATGACCGACAGCAATAAATCAACACAAGCCAACTATAAGGAAAAACCTCAAAAGACTTGTCGTATAATGTGTTCCGGGTTAAGAGAACAGGGGAGCATAAATGACTAGCTCAGAAGAAATTTGCAAGTAGCAGCTCCTAACGAATTTTCACATTATTACAATAGAGAAGGTAATTGCAGTTCTTCTTTTAGAATTTGTTAACTTTTAAAGTTTGTAAGTATCATTGGCAACAAGACTATTCAACAGTGGCGGAACCAGAAAATTTAAAAAGTGGGCCCAAAAAAATTAAACACAATAACGTAATTTTTAGACAATTTAACACCTGAACATCATTATAAAATGAGACTTTTAAACTCATAATTCAAATTAGACTATCGCATTTACAATAACATTTGTTTTTTGCTTTCATTTCTTGAAACCTTTTCATGACATCTTTCTCATTAATGTTACAAAATCTATCGCATCTACAAACAATTATTCTTATACACATCTCATATTTGGTTCTGAGGAATTGAGGGTGAGCGCAAAGAGAGGAACCGAGGATCGAGGGTGGAGAGATAAAGTGAGTTGCTAGGTTTATCTCATGGTCACAGTTTCCAACTTGCGTATTTCAATACCAGTCATTCAAATCTATAATTTTTTGATATTAGTTTTCCAAAGTCATTGAAAATTGAAATTAGTCCCACAACTCTATAACTATTTTAAAATTTATCTCCATAATTATCATTTGTTTGATTTGGGATAGAATAAGCCTTTGATTTTAACTATTGAGAAACTAATTTCAAATCACTTCCAAGATTTGGGGGACTAATTTCAAAATATGAAGATTTGGGGGACCACTTTAAAAACACTTAAAAGACAGAAGACTAATTTCAAAATATATAAAAAGGCTTGGGTGACTAATTTTTAAACTTGAAAGATTTGGGGGACTAACATCACAAAGAGGAACATAGAGGCTTAAGTTTGAGAAAGTTGAGGTATGCATCTTTTGTATTCTACTACCTATAAAATTACTATTCACAAATGAGCTCTATATTATTATTACTATTTCAACGTGGGGCCAAGGCCCCCTTGACCCCCAGTGTGGCTCCGCTACTGCTGTTAAAAAGGGCGGGTCTTCTAATTGAATCTCTTTATTTCTGGAATTGTTTTCAATGAGATGAGCAATTTTCTCCTTCAATCGTATTGTATAGGGCCTTACCCATTTGATGATTCAAATTCAATTGACATAAGACTTTTTCCTTGAATTAATCGTAGAAGAAACTTGCCTGTGATAGTCTGATCGACAAGCATGAACTTCTCCTTTGAATTTCACATTACGTACGAGGACTTTCCATAATGATCCTATCAAGATGGCAGATTATATTATACCCTTAATTTCACATTTAACTCTTGCTCACTTTTTCAAATTTTCGAACACCATATATGTAATCTACTACAAGTAGGCAACCATTTATCCTAATAAGTTCAGTTCTTTATTGTTTTAAATCAATCATGCTAAGCCTTGTCATGATACTTCTACGATCAAACATGTAATAATTTCATACCGCAAGATAATTAGGCCATGTTTGGATTGGGTACTATTTTAAGGTAACACCCCTTTATCCTTTAAATTAAAATAGTGAAGTGTTTGGTTCAAATTTTTGGAGGGGATTAGGCCGGACTATTTAGTCCATTAAAATAGAATAAAACGGAGATTTCGCATTAAATAAAGGAGCTGAGGGGGTGTTATTATAGTCCATGGACTATTTTCCACTTGGGATTAGATATGCAATAACCCCATTAACCCTTAATTTTCTTTAAGATTACATGGAGTTCCTGTGCCTAATTATTTTCCTCTAGCATCATCAACTGAATACACAAGGGGAAAAAAAAAGATGAAGTCTTTGTGGAAAAATAATCGGAACATACAACACATATCTCTTCATCATTATGTAATTCATGGTTTGATTTTAGTTAGTTCTTTGGTAAGTATTACTCCAATCATCTGTGGCTGACATTGCAGTTACCCATGGATCTATCACTAGCCTTTGTTAACGTGGAAGAGCTGTTTAAACATTGAACATGACGTAGGAAGAACTTAAGTTTTTTTCATCATCCCTATGGCGGTGCAAAAGTCTAAAATTATGGCCATGTATATTTTGGTTGTGATAACATTGTAATATGAATTTGTTTATGAATAATATTGACTTAGTTAGCTTGTGATGTTGGGTTGATATTTGTTTATGTTGGTGTTTCATTACTCGAAATTAGAGAAATTCCATATTCTAGGTAATTATAACTTAAGCGAATATCGTGGTTGATAGATGGAAAGGTCATTGTAGACATTTGTTGTTATGCTTTAATCTTATACCACTTCATAATGACAAGCTCCCAAACATAACATAAGTATTAGAGGTATTAATAACAAATTGAACCAAACAAATTATTAAAAATTTTAATTCACTATAGTCTCTCATGTTATTCTATCTTGGGACTATAATGAGAAAAAATTATCCCAAGATAAAACAAGTCTCAATCCAAACATAGCTTTAGTACTCTCAGTTAACAGGAACATCTTCGGCTATAATTAATGGGGAAAAAACTTCTTAGAATAACATGCAACTTACATTCATCTTATGGAAACCTTCACATCTTATAATCCACAAATCTCTTAGAACCTGTCAATTATGAACATATCCACAATTGTTATTTTGACTCACAAGTCGTAGCTAAATTCATCAAGGCTTCACATGTGTTGAACAAGTAGAAAAAAATCCATGATACATACTTCTCAAGCTAGTATTATTATTACCAGGAAGTAATAGTAGGAAATATAACTCTAACTTGGCATTTTTTTATTATTTTATGCCTAATTGTATGTGATTTTCAAAGAAAGTTATATCTTCTAAATTCTTGGTCTAGAAAAGAGATTATGGAGCATCGGGTTGGAAGTACATGACTTTAAAAGTTGGCACTAATGTAAAATATAGCAGTGAAGCTCACTGAAGATGACAAATAACCCAATAGACAAACAACTGGTAATATTCGAATAAGTGAGTTGTAGTTGGTTTGACCTATGGTTTAAGGATTATGAAGTAGCATCGAACTTAAAAGGCTAGTAATAAGTTATTCATCAAGAGATCAGTTTTGTCTCTTCAATAACTGTGATGCTTCCACTCATTTAATCCCACATTGGAAATTTTAGAGTTTAAATGGTTTTGGCTAGTCAATTTTGGCAGTGGTTTGAGCCAAACAATGTGTTACACTCAATGAGTCTCAGGGCTGCATAGCCAATAAGCTTGCGAGCTCGGAGTATAGAGCATGTGATCCTGTAACAATCCAATTCTCATGCTGCGACGAGGATGTCGCATATTTAAGGTGGGGTGATTGTGATGTACCAACTTATTTACTCTCATGGTTTAAATGATAGGTTTCGGGAGTCAAGTGTAACCCTGGCTAGTCAATTTTGACAGTGAATTAAGCCTAACAACGTGTTACAACCAGTGAGTCTTAGGGCTACATCGCCCCCAACGGGCTCATTGGCTCGCAGCGTGACACTAACTGTAATAAGCACCCACAATATCTAGAAACTAGGCCTGCCTTCAAGATCAGCAGCAACACCAAGTTACAACTTACAACTTACAACTTACAACTTACAAGTAACAAAATCAATAAGATATGATTATCATATACGATAGCTATAAGAATGTAATGAGCTATACAAAAATCCTACTTCATATTTATCGACTATGCTTTGGTGCTCAACATCCTAGAGCAATTAGATTTCCAAGCAAGTTTAGTCGCACCTCTTTCTAATAGATGAAAAAATAAAATCATTATTCACTATAAAAATTCTCAGCATAAACGATAAGAAAGATCAATTTAACTCACAACACTAAGCAAACAAACATCATAATCCCAAAAAAAACAAAGCACAAAAAAAATAAAGCCCTAACCTTGTTCATCAATTTCATCAGCAATCCAAACAGACTAGCGATTCCTCTCCGGTGGCAACGGCCGATTGAACCCACCCCTCCGATTCATGTACTGCCTCGGCTGCCTCTTGGTTACAACCCTAACCCCGCTCACGTTAGCATCAGGCACCGGCTTCCCCTTCGTCGAATCAAACCCTAGCGGGATCCCAAGCATCTTCATCATCTCCATCTCATTCGCATCGACATCAGTGGGCTCCGCCCCATCCCCAACAGTGGTCCCGTCGTCCTTCGCCTTCGAGCCGTCGGTGGGCACTCCCTGCTTCTTCTTGGACTCCTTCGCCTCCTCGCTCTCCTCTCGCCGGCGCTTGCGGCGGTGGGTGGGGTCGGGGGATGGGGAGCGGCGGTGGTGGGAGTGGCGGCGGTGGGACCCGCGGTCGGGGGTTGGGGATCTGGTGCGCGAGCGGGTGTGGCGGCGGTCGGGTGAGCGGGAGCGCTTGCGGTGGTGGCGGTCGCGGTCGCGGTCGCGGTCGCGGTCACGTTCTGGGTCTCTGGCGATGCTGCGGTCGCGTTCTCGGTCTCGTTCGCGATCGCGATCTCGATCGCGATGGTCACGGTCTCGGAGCTTCTCTCTCCTTCGATCTGACATTGTTACAGAGGGAGAGGGCAAAAGGTGAGGGGAAATATCGCGAGGGTTTATGGGTTGAGGATTTTTGAGATATTTGGGTAAATCCTGGCCGTTGATCCATTTCCAGTCAATCTTCAGATTCATTTTCTCACAATAAAAGGCTAAAATATCAGAGAACCCTGTCAACTTTGGATTGTTAGCAGATGACCCCATAGGGCCCGTTTGGTTGTATGTTTTTATCATGTAAAATGATGGAAAGTGTAAAAAAGTGGGTCCCAATGTCAGCTTTCATCACTTTCAATTGTTTGTTTGTAATTGTGAAAATAATGTAAAGTGGTTTCATATGCTGACGTGGCTTGTAAAGTGATTTCATAAAAAAAAGACATGATTTTAGGAGAAAGCTGACATTAAAGTCAGCAAAAAGTAATTCCAACCAATATGATTATTTGAGTAGGGACCACTTTTTACACTTTCCAAACAAACAATTAAAGTTTTATTTTGCAAACCAAACAAGTGTTTTATGATTCCAATGGAATCAAAAACAAACAAAGAAAAGTGTAAAAGTAAAAATGATTAGGTGGACAACAACTTTCCAAGTTGTGTCATAAATACACAACTTTACCAACAACAACCAAACAGCCCCTAACTTTTAGGTCTGCAGGCAACAATAGAACTATGACAAATTTGAAAGTACCCTAATGCCACTAGGAAGGAACCCTAGAGGGGGGTGAATATGGTTTATGCTAATCTAATCCGATTTATGCCAATTTAAAACTTATTAACAAATATCCTAGCAAGTATGATATATGACAAGATATATATGCAAGGATATACAACTAATACAAGGGTGAAACAATATAGTGGATGAAATAAACTAGATGCAATAGGCGATATAAGCAATGAGCACAAGTATAAATGAACGCCAATGCAACTCAAACACAAACAAATGATCACGGAGTTCGGACCTTCCGTCCTACGTCTCCGCTCCCCACTCCCGGGGAGAAATCCACTATCACACCGGGTTTTCAACGATCACCCGAAAACGCTTACACCACACAATATCGGTTTCAACGCTCACCGATCAACGTCTACAATCTCACAATGTAACTACACTAACTACCACCTCAAGTGTTGGTCTCTAGCCCGTGTCTCCCTCAAGTGCTCGGAATTATCACCTCTCTCTAGGCTACCGACGCCACTACTCTTGGGACAACCCCGTCTCTCACCACACACTCCTCTTGGTGTACTAGTGTAATACAAGTGATCTCACAATGAAAGCTCACAACAAAAGATTGTTCTCTACAATGGATGAGAACACAATGTAGGCTCACTCTCAATGTCACAAACCTACAACCCCAAATTATACTATGAATGTAAATACAATAAGCCCAATGGTTGTGTGTGTACAAAGAGATAAATAAAATCTAACTCAATTAACAAACTAGCAATAAATGGTAATATGAAAATAAAAACGAATTGCTAGAGAATAGAGTTAGGAAAACTTCTCTAGAACAAGAGAGATGGAGATGGAAGATTGAAAGCCCAAACTGAAATTGATCTCCTCTTCTTGTAAAACAATCTTCACAAAACCAAACCCTTAAACACTCTTTTAAACAAACACAAAAACACCCTTAAACTTGTTTAAACAATTTTCTTCATTAGTGGGAGAGGTAAATGCAATGGGGTATTTATAACAACCCAAGACATCAGCCAAAACCCCAAGGAAATGACCAAAAACCCACACAAAAACAGAATCTGGAAATAGCCGTTACTGTTCAACGGTCGGATTTATAAGTCGACTTGCATTCGACTTGTTACAAGTCGACTTGCATTCGACTTGCTATAAGTCGACTTGACAATCCACATGAGTCGACTTGCCAGATAAAAATGACACACAAATCACAGCATATAAGTCGACTTGTAAAATGGTATAAGTCGACTTAGTCTAAGTCGACTTGACAGTTCGGATAAGTCGACTTGGCAGAGAGTTTTTGCACATTCCAGAGCATTTCATAAGTCGACTTGTCAACTCTGATAAGTCGACTTATAAACGTGCACAGGCACTGTTCATGTTGAAAAACTGATTTTAAAAGTGCCTTTAAAAATAGCAAATAAAATCCAAAAATTATGAAACTTTGGGAAATATTTATAAACATGATAATAAACATGTTACAAAAAGAATTTTTGGAATTGCATTCCCCAATAGTGAAAAGTCATGTATTTTGCAAGTATGTCCAAAACATGAAAAGTTGATATACATGAAATTTAATGTTTTGACATAAACACAACTTTAAAAACATTTTCAAACGTTCTTATAGACTTAATAAAGGATATAAAATATTGTTATGAAGTCTATAAACTAGAAACACAATATTTTCACAAATATGATAGAATATGAAACATATGAACATATATATGAATATATATTTGTTTCATATCTACAAAATCAAACCAAAACATATATGTATATATATAACTATGTATATATATACGAAAACCAAAACGAAATGTGTATGTGTGTATATAATTGAGCTTAAAATATTTAACACACATAATATAAAACCTAAACTAAATTACCCAAGCAATCTTGATCTTCAATAAGCTTGACTTGGTACACTTGCGGATGAAGCTTGGCTTGGATCTTTAACATGAATAGCAATGCTTCACTCCACAATTCCGCCAACCTCCATTTGATATGATCGTTATGGCGCAATCCATCCATCCTCCAACACATTGTTTGTCTAGAATACCTAATAAGAAACATAAACACTAGACAAACAATATTAGGAATTGTTTGTAATCATCAAAACAAGATTAGAAGATGTAGGCTCATAACATGAGACCTAACAAAATATTTTTGAGAGACACGCCACTGTTTGCATCTGCTTTAGCTATACGCGTTGATTTTATGTATTTGTCTGAATCGCTAAAAGATGACAATGAGTTAGCAACGTGCGCCTCATTTTACTTACTCTCCCTGTATGATTTTCTATAGTGCGCCCTCCGGTAACTAGAAAAGTATCGCCCTGGATAATATAATCCATCCCTGTGAAGACTGCGGTACGCTGTTAGGGAGGTTTTCTAGATAAAATCCTAGAGAGTCTATCTTGATGACACCTAAACTTAGCGGGGGGTACATATTTGAGGGTTGGTTATCTGTTTATCGTTCAAAGCTAAGGGGGTTTCCGAAATTTAGCTTCCTAATAATCAACTTACTTTACAAAACTAGGTCGGGCGGTGCACAGGAGCAACAGCCTGCCAGGGGGCTACGTCGATGAATGGTATGGAGTCTCTGGAAACTTCCCATGTTTGGTTGCACCGACGCCTCTCAAGTCCTGAACGAGATAGAGGAGTGCAAGAAAACTTACCTGATGCTTACATCTGTCTCCTCTCCTTCGAAAACAAGCACCAGCGCCAGTGCATGTCCTTAGACATCCAATAGCTCTTCACCTTCAAAACAAGGAAAAATTTGCAAAATAGACCTATTTTGCTAAATATTTAGCAAAACGGTCTGTTTTGCTACATATTTAACAAAATAAGTCTATTTAGCAAATTTCTTCTCAAAACAATTGGTGTTTTTTTCAAGCAAGGGAATAGTATTAATGTCGGATGAACACATATAAACTTTGGTTCTTTACACGGGGATGGAACTCTAATGTTTGAATTTGTTATTCCCTTTTGTTGCTTGGTTATTTTTGTTCTCATTGGTTAGTAAGAGAAAGTATTGACCGTGCGCATGTTACTTCTGCATGGCTCACTTACTGTTTGGTTTGAGTGTCTGCAAGACATTAAACTCTCTGAAAACAAAATATTTCTCTTATATCCAAGTTGCAAGTGCGCTCATCTCATCCTCATCCTGTCAACGTAGCTCATCTCTTGTCAACTTGTAAATTGCAGCTCGATCTAAGCCTCTGCAGAATTTTTTGAGTAACTCCAAGGAAACCAATATGGTAATGTCTAACGCATCAAAACAGAAAATAGTTGCACGCACGCACGCACACACCAATTAAGCATATAGAGCTATAATACGAGGATACATCTTTCAATTAAACTTTATCTAGCCAACAAAATTAAAGGTATTGTTGAAGAAAAACTAAAATGTTGTTTAAATGTAGAGATCACGCTTTCATGGATAAATTATTCCGTGGTGCTTTAGATGAATCATATCCGGACGATAAAACAAAGACATATTATATTAGTTCTTGGGTATCTCTCAAATATAATTAATAGTGCAGAGTCCACAATGCATTCTCTTACATGTCAAGTCCGAAATTGAAGCTATTCTCCTCATTATGGTTAAAAAAATTGCTAGAGAATAAAATTGTATAGAATCTTTACCTCTCGCCAAGTGCCAACTCTAGAGTCTTGGTATAGTGTAAGGATACTTTGAAACGAGAAGATATCAGGGCAACACATTTTCAATATATACTTAACCATAATAAATTCAAAGTAGAAAAAATGACCAGCAAGTGAACCTACTTTTTGGCCCTAAGAGGGCCCTCAAGTTGTGAGGGCTTG
>BQKN01001096.1:131973-162271 GCA_022839385.1 Asparagus kiusianus
ATATATATATATAATTTCTCTTAATAAATTTCTGATTTTCTTTCTTTCAGCTCTTGGATAAATGTTACCCCATTTCCAACAAACGAATAAGCAATATGATCTAGTTCCAAGCCACATATACACGAAAGTACAACCAGATTACCCTTTAAAGAAGAAAGAACATTCTTCTTTTTCTTCTTCCCCTTTTCTTTTCTTTTCTTTTCTTGGATTTTCTTTACTGTCTTTTTTCATTGTTTATTTGCTAACTCTTGTCTAAATTCAATCCAACGCATTCATGCATAAAAAATATAGAAATGTTAGGGACACACCCACAACCACAATCCCAACCACACCTCCACTCTCTCTATAGTGCATTGGGATCCACATGAAATTTTATTTTTAAAATTTCATATGGGTCCCAATGCACTATAGAGAGAGTAGAGGTGTGGTTTGGATTGTGGTTGAGGGTGTGTACCTAACACCCCTCTAAAAAATAATCTCAGAGGCATTCCAGAGACCGAGGGCCAATTTTCATACCTTATGGAAAAGGCAAATGCATGCCTCCTGCCTTGGAACTCTTTCACGTGACCATGGACTAGAACATACATCCCATTCCTTCACAAAAGGACATACAGATCAAACGCATTGCACAAAGATGCGCAGAAGACGAATAAAGAACACCTACTCAACAGCGGCCACCTCCACTGAATCTGAAGGGACGCTCACGCTTATCCTTAAATTGACCAAAAACAGAAAAGATTAATAAAGAACCTGCAACTAAATGAAAACGTATCTCTTTAGAGTGTAGACTAAAAAAAAGTCTCACCATCTATTGATCTCGATCTTTCCGGTACCATCATCAAGCAAGAAAGACACATCGGTAGCTCTCTCCACCTTATCTACAACTCCCAAAACCCTAAACTGGATGAAAAAGGGGCTAAATTAGAGGTTTTAAAGGGGGGAAATCAATAAAATTCAACAAAAACGAGAGAAGATTACATTGGCCTCGACCCCATCGATGACTAGGTTGGACTTATCGTCGCTAGAGAAGAGGGATTCAGCGATCTGCTTCACTGTTACCGGCACTAAGCTCTGAGGCCCGTGGTTCTAAGATCAGAAACAAAGAAAGTAAGAATTGAGTAAAGAAAACAATTGATCGAGATGAGAGAGAGAGAGAGAGAGAGAGAGAGAGAGAGAGAGAGAGAGACTGATTTCGCTGCAGAGAAAGCGGGATCGGGGGCTTGAGTGGATTGAGAGGGCATGAAATTGTTGCCGGCGAAGAGAGAAGGTCCATCGAACTGGTTGATTGAGGGCATCGTCGTCGTCGTCGTCGGATTCAATTGGAATGAAACCCTAGATCGCTGTAGCAAACCCTAATCCTAATGGCGGACGATGGAGATTGGAGAGAGACGAAGGCGCGAAGCTGACGAATGGACAGCGATGCTAGTTTGGGCGAATTTAAATAGTTCGGAGATCATTGATCCCGCCAATTTCGCTTTTGGAAATTTTATCAAAAGGAGAGAATTTATTTTCGATCGATATCTCCTGATATCTCAAAGATATTTGCATGTTGGGGAAAAAAATATAAAAGCTTGTTGACTTCTTATGTTTAACAATCGTGTTTCTATTTACTTTTTTCATTTTGCTTAAATTACTCAAAATAATAATGCGTCACGTTTATTCTACATGGTTTTTTCCCATTTCCCATCAAATAAAATGTTCATTATTTAACAAGTTCAACAGAAACTATAAGAGCTAAAAGGGCTAAATACCCATATTGGTATTTTAATTCCACTCCATTTACCAAGAAGGTATTTTAATTAGACAAACATGATTTAAGGCATTTTAATTGATTCAACTTACCAACAAGGCACTTTTTCTCGTCGGCGACCAGTTTTCCGACGAGAGCTCGTCACGTACGTGGCACGTGATGACTTAAATTATTTTTTAGTTGCTGATGTGGCACGGATTTTCTGACGTGACAATGTTTAAAAGCGGGAATTAACCCTCTAAAAATCTCAATTCACCCAAAATAGGACAGATCCGCACCACATTAGCAGTTAAAAAACAGTTTAAGTCATCACGTATCACGCACGTGACAAGCTCTCGCCGGTAAGCTGGTTACCGACGAGAAAAATAACCTTGTTGGTCAGTTGAATCAATTAAAATGACTTAAAACAGGTTTACATAATTAAAATACCTTATTGGTAAATGAGGTAGAATTAAAATACCAATATGGGTATTTAGCCGAGCTTAAAAGCTAAAGGATAAGAGGTGGCGTAATTATAGAAAACCTAGCCTGTCAATAACAAATAAGTTCAAGTGCCCTGAAAGCACAGCTTACCTGGTTAAATTTTCCATGAGGTTAGTGTAGCAAAGAAAACACCTCCGAAATAAATTTTCAATCTGTATCATTCAGGGAATCATTATAGAAATAATATTTTCAAATATTCGCGGTACATCAAAGTACTAGGCTCCTAGCAAATCCGTTGCTAGGAGAAAACTATGCTTTATCGACATCGTCACAAGCTTTGTCAGTGTACCAGTTCTTTTGAAGCATCAGCCAACATTCCATGTGAAACAAACATCAAATTGACTCATCAGTGTA
The DNA here is from genome assembly GCA_022839385.1 of Asparagus kiusianus. NCBI lineage: Eukaryota > Viridiplantae > Streptophyta > Magnoliopsida > Asparagales > Asparagaceae > Asparagus > Asparagus kiusianus. The sequence goes on from BQKN01001096.1 coordinate 134,561, forward strand.
AAGGGAAAATGACCAGAACGAAGAACCGTTTCTTCACTCTATATCATTTGCTTTCTACAAAAGAGAGGTAGACACGGAACAACTTGAATTCGGCACAAACTAGCTGAATTGATGCATAAAAATGTCCGCTAATATGCACAAACTAACAGTCGATTCGAAAGCTTATCGCAACCATGAAGGAAAATAGATTTAGAACCCATCTTTACATAAAGAGTGAGACCTCAACAAAACAAGAACAATAGTTGATGATGATGCCCACAAGGTGTCAGGTATCATGGAAGCGAGATCTCTGCCTCCAACTGCAACATGAAAAATGCATCAGTCAGCCTCATACTATTGGTAATTAGAAGCATCAACCTTGTACGCATAATAACCATAAGCAAATAATTCAGAGTTGGGGCTGTGTTTATTGATCATTCCTTTCCCATCTAATGTTGTATGGAACATTACAAGTTCTTCATGTTTTCCAATGTTAAATAACAACAGCTCGTCAAAAGGTTTGGAGGATTTATAGCTTTGGATCTACTGGACAAAAGAGTTGAAGAATGTAATTTCCTTTGAAAACAAAGACAATTTTGAAATAGCAAGAAAGAGACTGAAATAAAACAACAATTGATCGCTGACACAGGGGTGCAAGATGTAACCTAAGTTCGTGCAGTTAAACCCGGGTAAGTCATATAACAGAACTTTAGGAATTTTGAAGTGACCAATGGATTTGACATGTCTATCAAGAATTACGCACTTCAAATTTTCCAATTTGATAGAGCATCAAAATCAAATGTTAGTCCCTATTACCTAACTACCCTTGTTGATCCTTCTCTGCTAATTTCCTATAGGAGTTCAAAACATGGTACAACATCTAGCTTTTCCCAACTATCCTCACAGTGGCATTCTTTTTCTTAGCCCACATACTTCTACAGCCACCCCTAATGCCATGAAGTTGTAGTCAAATATGATACAACAACTTCCCTGAAAATATATGCAATTTCATGGCAATCAAGCAAGGAATTGTATGATTCACAAAATATATAAACAAATTCTGTAAACACAAAACCAAGGAATACAATTAGCTAAGGCAGAACAAAACAGAACCTGTGGCGAACAACAGCTCCACTGGATGTTGCCCCACCATCACCACCCATTCCTACAAAGTCATCATCAGTTTCATCAAATCTATACTCCGAAACATCCACAGATGATGGAGAACCTTCATCAAGGCTTGAACCATCTGAGCTTGAACGACGACGTCCTCTCCTTGTGCTATTCCCTCTCAACCTCCGCCGGTTTCTTGAAGTCCTAAAGCTACCAAACACCTTATATAAGATGCATGAGTTCCACCATCTGCCTTGACGCTGAGGAAAATCTTCATAGTCATCAGCAACAGTTCCTTCACTGCCATACTCGATGACATAATCACCCAAAACCACACCGTGTGGTACTTCTGCATGAATAGTGCTCAAGACATCAACAATCTCTGAGGACTGCTGGAAATTCTCCCAGTCCAGTTTCCTTGCAGGGTCTATTTCTGATGGACGAGAATGTGGATGTTTTAGTTTGGTATGCTCTTTAAGTTCCATGAAGTTGCCGACATATGAGCAACTTTTTTCTTCACAACATCTTTTCTTCGAGTCCAAGTATGTTCTGGCCTCAACGATGACAGCCCAACCAGTTACCTCTCCTCTGCACAGTGGACAGGACGGGTGGTTGCCAGGGCTAGAAGGGATCACTTGAAAGGCTTCGCTAGAGGACCAGTCTGAGGTTGATGGATCCTTTGGAGCTGTAGACATCCTGTATGCACTTTTGAAGCGGTTGAGACAATTTGAGTGGGTATGATCAGTGTCACACATGAAGGGCCGACAACCTTTATGATAGGAAGAGCACTGGAGTAGGACACCGTTGTGAGGGAAATCCAAGCAGATAGGGCAAGTCACATCCTCCCAATTAGTGTTCAGTTGAATGCCCTCGTCGCATAAAGATATAGAAGAGATTGCACTGCTAAGGAAGGAAGTTATTGTCATGGTAAGAGTTCTTTTTAGATGAACATTACATTTTATACTGCCAGGGAGATGTCCTTCTAGTTAGGTACGGAGGACTTGAACCTGCGTAATTCATTCAAGTTTGTCAAAACAAACAATTGAGACAACAATACTAAAAGTACTAAGCAGCCAATCTTGTAAGGCTAGTAAAGGATTCATTAAAAAAATGGTAAGGGAGTTGTATACAAACAATATACTGTTTCTCTAAGCTACAAGTAAGCCATAAATACTAGTTAAAACCGCTCTCCACACCATTTTTACTGGTTAAGCTGAGCTCAACTTTCAAAATCTCCATATAAGCCCAAATCCCATGAAGTTTATTGCAATAACTACATCTTGATCACGATAAAATATTTTCTTCCCACAATGAATCAGACAAGACCTAAACCAAGAGCAAATTGAGATGGTATCAAGAAAGATTAACAACTTCCCACAACTGACAGGAAAATCCAGGTTGAACCAATAAGACTTAGAAACTAGGTGGCTATAGAGGAAATCTACCTAATTAGTCGCTAATTTTGGCACATCCAACCAAGGACAACCTCCCAACATATTCAATTAACGAAGACAATCAAATTTGTCTCCAAGGCACTTAGAAAATTAAGAGAGAGATTTAACCTAATCCCATTATATGTACACTAGATAATTAAAGCAAAAACAATGCCATAATTGAAATGCAAAGACCTATTAACTACACCCAAGAATATCCTCCAAATTATAACTACTACAAAAGCTCAGGCAGGTCTAATAAGACTTTTGGAAAGCAGGCCGAGGTAGGCAACCTATATCTGCATAATGAGTGGCAAAACAAATAAAACCGGAAGCTTTACGTCTAAAGCTGAGGCAATTAAATGTATATGCATCACCTGTACTCTAAAGTTATTGATGCATTAGTAAAACAGTCAAATCAGATGTTATTTACATTTTTGTATGGTTTCATATGTGATCGAGAATCATGTTTGTATAAATTGGGTAGTTACCCTAAAATCATATGTTATTTACATTTTTGTATGTTTAGACTATAGACTTTAGTAAGTATATGCTTAGATTGCATTTAGATTTAGGAAATTATTTTATATATATGCACAACATCCGAAATGGCAATCTAATATTTAATACGTATCCCCGATTTATCCCTATTTCGCAATCCAATATGGATTTTAGCTGTCCAACATGTTCCTGCCATTTGACATTTAAAGCCTCAATATTAAATAAAGTTCAAAGTTCACGAAGGTTCTATGAACGCCCAAAGAGTTACAGAGGTTAATTTACAGTTCTAAAAGTTAGGGCATTGGCTCAAAATGGACCTAACGTTAGTGTGGTTTTTGTAAAATTTACGCAAACTATAATGCACCAAAGCATTTTCAACCTATGTTAAATGGCAAAAGGAATATAAGAAATGCTTCTCCAAAGGAGCCATGATCAAGCAAGACAAATACCATACATATATAGTACTTTACGATATATTTATATGAAACTATAAGGCATACACACAAAAAAGCATATATTTGCATATATTTGATTCTATTAGAACTAAACCATTTAATTACATGTCAAGAAATTAATTATCCAAAATATGAGGATTCGAATATTAAATCTTTAAAAATACATATCATAAAGTATAAAAATGAAAAGACAGATTCATGAATCTCACTTTTGTGGGCAATCATTGCAAAGCCCAAGGAAGTTTTGTCATGGGATTATAAGGAATACTGAAAAGAAAAATCAGAGAGTGAAACTTCTGTTGGCCTTCTTGTTTTGATGATGTTTAACAATTTACGACTAATGTTGTTTGTCTAGTATTTGTGGTTTTCTATTTATTGTAGACAAACAACATGTTGGAGGTGGGATGGATTACGCCACAACGATCATATCAAATGAAGATTGGCGAAAATAGTGGTTGAAGCCTTGCATTTTAAGTTGAAGATCCAAGTTCAAGCTTCATCCGTAAGTTTACCAAGTTGAGCTTATTGAAGACCCTCATCAAGCTTGGGTAATTTAGTTTAGGTTTTATACTTGTGTGTAGATACTTTAAGCTCATATATACACACACGTATTTGGTTTTTATATATAGTTATATATATATACACATTTTGGTTTTATCCACAAATAAAACTTTTACAAATAAATTCCAAAAAATGTTTATACATGTGGATAAGTTGTTTTGGTATTATAGATATGAAATAAGAATTTTATTTATACACATCTCATTTGTTTCATATTCTATTGTATTTTCAAAAGTATTGTGTTTTTAGTTTATAGACTTAACATTCACAGTATACACTTTTATTAAGTCTATAAAATCATTTTGTAAAGTTTCAAAACATGATTTAGCTAAAATATCAAAAATATGTGTTTTGTATGTTTTGGACTAGTTTTAAAAAATGATAAGATTTTACTATTAGGAAATGCAATTCTAAAAATTCCTTTTGTAACATGTTTATAATCATTTCCCAAAGTTTTATATTTTTCTGAATTTATTTGATATTTTTAAACTCTGTTTTAAGTTGACGTGTACTGTTTAAAACAAGCTGTGTGCATATCTTGAGTTGACTCATGAACAGTGTTGAGTCGACTCATAAATTGTTGTGTAGTTTATATTTTGTTTCTGACGAGTCGACTCATAACATCATGAGTCGACTCAGATAGGTTGAATCGACTCATGTCTGTCATAAGTCGACTCATAAATTGTATTGGAAAGTGTGTTTTGTTTCTGATGAGTCGACCCATAACTTCATAAGTCGACCCATGCATGATGAGTCGACTCATGAATTTTATGAGTTGACCCATAAGCTGTTTTTAGCCTATAACGGCTATGTTATGAGTCGGCCCATAAAGTGTCCGTTGCACAATAACGGCTATTTTCCAGCCTTATTCTGATATGGTTTTTTGGTCATTTTATTTGGGTTTTTGCTGATGTTTTGGGTGGCTATATATACCCCTCTTGCTCTCATCTCTCAGTACCCATCTAAGAAGTTTTTAAACAAGATTTAACAAGGATTTAAGTTTCGTTTAGTTTTGTTTCAAGTTTGGTTTGTGAAGATTATTTCACAAGAAGAGATTATCTTTGGTTTGAACTATCCACTTCACATCTCCATCTCTCTTGTTCTAGAGAAGTTTTCTTAACTCAATTATCTAGCTTGTTTACATTTACATTGTCATATTTATATTTGCTAGACTTTAATTGAGTTTGATTTTATTTCTCTTTGTTTACACACACAACCATTGAGCTTATTGTATTTACATTCATAGTATAATTTGGGTTGTGGGTTTGTGACATTACGAGTGAGCTTAATTGTGTTCTCATCTATTGTAGAGAACAAATTTATATTTATGAGCTTCATTGTGAGTTGCACATTGTATTACACTTGGACACCGAGAGAAGTGATTAGTGAGAGACGGGGTCGGTTCCAAGAAGAGTAGGATCGGTAGTAAAACCTAGAGAGAGGTGGTAATTCCGAGTACTTGAGGAAGGACAAGGGCTAGAGACCAACACTTAGAGGGTGTGGAATGTAGTTACATTATGAGATTGTGAACGTTGATCGGTGAGCGTTGAAAACCAATATTGTGTGGTGTAAACGTTATTCAGGTGAGCGTAGAAAACCCGGTTGTGATAGTGAAGATCTCCTCGAGGTGAGGAGCGGAGACGTAGGTCGTGGGGACCGAACTCCGTGAACATATCATTTGTTTGTGATTGCTTTGGCGCACTTATTTTTATGTTCATATCTTATATCGCCTTTGTATATTGTTTGTTGCTTATATTGCCCACTATCTAGTTTAGATTGTTTACCCTTGTGTTATTTATATATCCTCACATATATCTCATAGTATATCTCATTGCTAGGATATTTCCCTTTGTTTATATTGCATATTCTTGCTCATAACATATTGTATATCTATCTTGCAAGAATAATTTATTAATAAGTTTTAATTGGTATAAAATCGGATTAGATTAGCACAAGACCCTAATCACCCCCCTCTAGGATCTAACAACTTCTTGCAGCTAGTAACAATGACAAGGTGGTAAGTTTTCGTCAAGGACATCGGCAGGAAGACTAGACTATATTATAGGTCACTTTGTAAAAGGATTTCCTAGAAATCATGGCAATGAGAAGTACACTATTAGTATTTCCCCTCTAAAGCACACATACCTTAATTTAAATTTGGTGATGAGAATATCAAAAGTTGAACCTGAGGAACATAGTTAAACACGCATCAAGCACAAATCTTCGACCATATATCCGAGGGGTTTATTCAATGGGATTCACCATTCTAACTTTTCTGGAAACAGTTGAATTACCATGACTACACTAAGCAAGTGCAGTCCCAAATCAGTATTATACTTTGGTATCTAGTAAGCCAATTCTTCTGTGAAAAGTCTTCACAAAACAACAGATACCGCCATCAACCTCGAGTGACAAAAGTAAAGCTCCAAAAATTAGCAGTTTACAATACAATCTGAGTGAACATCCTCCAATTTCACCTTTTTCACCATTTTACTAGCATACAATCCTCATACGAGCTGAATGAAATTCAATTTCAACTACGAATGGATCACCCGTAGCGGAAGTGGGATCCAATGACGGCCATCATAAAAGTTTTCAATCACTAACAGCAGTACACAGAGGACTCCCAAAAGAAAACGTGATCTCTTCCTTCAGGAATTAAGAGACTAAGCCCAATGGATTTAGTCAATGTAAATGAGGAAATATCCGCAATCAAAACCCCGAGAACAAATTGAATCGGCCAAACCCTCATCCAAACATAGAACAAGACAAACTCCACTAGCCAAAAGCACATCAATTTGCTCATTCGATCTAATTAGTATAACCAAATTAACCTAGATCCAATTCGTTCCATCGCAGAAATAAGTACTAACCCCCAAAATTGAACTTCACATAAACATTTAGACAACCCTAGAAATCAAAACCACAGGAATCACCGCAGAATAAAACAGCATAAACATAGAGTCAAAAGCTAATCGAATCAAGAGGAAGCAGAAGCGAACCTTCATTTTCCCTCCGATTAGATTCAGCATTAGAGGATTTTGCTGTTGAAATGCGAGTAACGAAACAAAACCCTACCCTAAGATCTTTTTCGCGTACGAAAAAGGAAAGAGCATAAAAAGGAGAGCGAGAACCGAAGACTTTTTGGGGGAAAAAATGAAAGTAAATATCTTATCACCTTAATTTATATTTAAAATTTGCCGATATAGCTGACTTCTGATTATTTTACACGTTAGATGGGCGTGGGAAAACGGGCGGCTGACTTCTTTTAAAGACACGTGTGCTGCGATTGCGAGGTGTGTCGATTTTGATGGGCACAAATTTTGAAAATCATCCTATTTAAGAAAATGATTATAAAAATCGACTCATTCACAAAATATTTGTGAAAATCGATCAACTTTCAGTCGTTGGGTTAAAACTGGATTGGTTTTGAAGAAAAATCTTTCGAAACTTCACGGGACTTCGAGTCCCGTGAAGTTTTTGTACATACAAAACTTGACGTGACTTGAAGTCCCGTGAAGTTTCGGAACATATATTGTCAAAACCGATTTAGTTTCAGCCAGACAGCTGAAACTTGGTCGGTTTTGACAAATTTTTTTAAAATAGGTCGGAATTTGCGATTATTTTCTCAAATAGGATGGTTTTCAAAATTTATCCTTTGGATTAATATCTTTTTATTCTTCTATCTTTTTATTCTTCTGTACCTACGATGATTTTTTATTTAAAATTCTCTGAAACCAAATAGAGGAAGTCAAAAATCCAGATTTCAAGGAGTAAATGAGATCCACAATTACAATTTTCGTAATTCTCATTTTATGAAAAATATGATAAATTTTAAAGGATAAAGATTGTTCTGACCCGATCACAAAAGAGGAAGTCAGACTTATTAATTATTAATTCTGTAAACAAATATTCACTCAAAAGATTTTGCGAATAGATAATGAGAAAAACAGGATAAATAATCTTATTAAAGAGAATAAATAGTATTAGAAAATATATCGTGTTTCCTTTTTATTCTGTTTTTTAATTGAATATTTATTTTTAAACTATGTTCAAAAAATGTTATCAGTTAAAGAAGCGCGCCCACTGTGACAGCACAAACATCACAAATAAATGATAATCTCGGTTCAACAAATCAATCAAGATCACGCTAGCTCATGGAATCCCAGCCTCGTTATTGGGTTGCAGGTCATCATCTATTGAAGGGCTACCATTAACCAAAGCAACGTACAACCATCAAGCAATCCTTTAAAATCAATTTGCGTCCTGAAACCAGACACCAGATGTCGTGGTAGACATGAAATTTTGCCGTACGGTTCACCCCTGCCAAGTGGCAACACATTGTTTAGTTATTTAGAACATTAGCTCAGAGCGCACTTAGATTAAAACAAAAGAGTACAATATAAATCAAAAGATGCTGTTTGTGAAATGCACTGAGCTTTAAGACACCAAACTGAGCTTTTCCAGTGTCAGCCAATTCAAAATTCAAGTACCAAACAAGTTACGAACACCTAATGCCTCTCGACAACGGTGTACAGAAAACAGAACATTTAAATCACACCAAAATTTGAACCCAAAAAAAAAAATGTCGAACAAGCAATAGTTTCGCATATGCAGATAGGAAAGCGTTCGATAACCAGTGTTGAAGAGAAGCACGGTTCGCAGGTAAAAGGCTCCCAGATCAATATGGGACATTCTTGGGAAGGTTTCTAATGACATTGCTCTTCATTCCCATCTTTGAGCGCATTGCTTCAACGCCCCTCTTGTTCATCTCCCTTATGACCTTCATCCTCACCATCTGCTCTCTTGATTGCACTGTGGCCAAGCCCATGCTCCGGTACCTACAGGATTCGACAGCGTTAAAATTTCACCACTTCTTGTGCTATTCAGCCTCGCCTCTCATATCCACCACTTCTAACAAAAAATTTAAACTTTATTCTTCCTCATTAAAATAAAAAAAGAAGAAAGGAAAAAAGCGAAAAAATGTATTTAATGGATGGGAAATTGATATGATGATGAAAACTTGTCATTCCAAAATCTATAACAGTTCCAGGAGAAATTTTTCCCGATTAGATTGCCTGGACTGAGGTTTCAACAGAAATTATGAGGCCTTATATGCAGAGCCTCCATAAAGATCCATGGAAGCATTGCCAAATGACTGCTTATAACTTAATACCTATCGCTGCATATCATGTACTAAAGGTATTTGATAAATTACTAAAATCCTCGCAAATCAGTAAACCACCTTCACACATCATATGAACATAGCAATATGACTGCTATAACTTGGTACTTGTCAATGCATATCCCGTACTAAAGTTATTTGGGAAATTTACTATAAAATCCTCCCAACTTCAGTAAACCACCTTTAGCAACGCCCCCATAAAACAACACCAAAAGCAACGTGATGTAAAGAAACTGAAATACTAAGGAGAGAGAAAAATGTCATAAAGTATTTTAACTGTTCTCCCCTTGAGGACCTTATACAGGTGTAGCTGGTTGAAGGTAAACAATGACATTTCAATATATAGTACTTCTGCAGTAATGTGCAGTACAAACATGGCATGATGGGTAATTAACGGTTGGAGTTCCTTTATATTATACCTCCTTAAAGATAAGTATCCATCTAAGTTGCAGGGAAACGGGCACGAGTACTGGTACGGGTGCGGGTAAGGGACACGGCAAAACTGTAAAATGTTGGGTACAGGGACACGACTACATATATATATTGAATTAATAATGTACATGAGATAAAAAAAATTCGCTTCATGTGTCATTAGAACTAAAATTTCGATCACATTTTTGAGTTTATTTTATCATAATGATTATCGTGAATTGTAAACTACTCATTTTTTACTAGACATCTAAACGACCCATTAACTATATAGTTTTGAACTTGGGTATGGACTGAAACGAACCCGACCCGTATCCCATTAGTTTCAAAAGACGGATGTGAAGTGTAAGCTCTAGTGCTCTACGTCCAGGAAGTCTTTAACAAGTGTTTTAAATTAACACATATATCGTATAATTGAGTACATGTTGTAAATTGCATGCATACATTCAAGAAGTGTCCATGAAGTTTGGGTACGGGAAAGTGTCGGACAATGTTACATTAAACGCTGGGCGCTTCTAGGCGTCGGACTTGGCGCCCAGCACTTAGTCGCCTAGGCGGGCGTCTAAGCGGTTTCTGGGCGTTTTTCTTCTTTTTTTTATTTAAGTGGTGATCAATGAGGTTTTGCTGAAGGCCGGAGGAGGTAGTGGAGATGTTCATATTTAGAGGTTAATAGAGTTTGGAGGACGTGTAGGCTACGGCATATAAAATCACAATCAAGGCCTATAGGGTGCAATCCACATAAGCAGACAATGCTCCCCTAAACGCTCGTAAAATCTAGATGGGCAGCCTAAATACCGTCTAGGCGCTAGGCGCTAGTTAGACGACCTAGATACCGTCTAAGCCTAGGCGTATGCCTAAGCGGACTAGGCGAAAGTTTTTTAAAACAGTGGTGTCGGGTACGTGTCTGGTACAGGTACGGCTTCAATAATGAAGTACCCGGATAACATAGGTATCCATATATCTGTTTCTTGTCATTTTCATTCAATTTGTTATTTATCTTTTTTATACTCTCAATCACAGCATTTTTATCAACTTTCCTTGTCTAAATTATTTTTTACTTCATTTTACAAAAACTTAATCACTGCGCTAATAAACTAGGATTTCACACTGCCCTAAAACATCCATTTTAGACTGCAATTCAAACCTGAACTCAAAATTATTTTTTACTTCATTTTACAACTTAATCACTGCACTAATAAACTAGGAATTCACAGTGCCCTAAAACATCCATTTTACAACAACTTGATCACTGCCCTAATAAACTAGGATTTCACAGTGCTGAAATTCACTTCTATGAATGAGAGCGCCACTTATTTACCATCTTTGACAACCAACCAGATATACCTAACATGTGTCGATGCCATCATGTAGCACCTTTCCAATACTGAATGAGCACAAAACCAGTAAATAATGTAGGTCTTCCATATTGAAAGCTTACTGTCTTTTGTGGAAAATTTGTCCTTCAACTTATACCATCAAGAGGGTGTAAGAGGTGACAAAAACTGGGCAGTAACCCATACCTAAAGAAAGAACCAATTGCTTATACACTAAAAAGGAAAAAGAACTGGGATCTTATCCAATAGAATTAAGCATTCACCAGATACACCTTTGGATATATAATTCTTTTTTAAACTAACATGTTAAAACAACAGAGAGTCCTCAGTAAGTGGTAAAAAGAAGCTGATACAGCTAACCCAACAGATTCTAGACAAAGGCTTTGTTGATACAGCAGTGCTTTTGTTTAATATAATTTGTAGGGTAGGTAAAAGTTGGCTTTTCTCGAATGACATCAACAGAGGAATTATTTATTGTCGAAGATACTAATATGTCATATTTTCATGAAAATTAAGGTGCAAAAATACCTTGAGGCTAATGAAGCAGCTAGAGCAACACCAGTGGCAAGAGATGGCCGTGGTTTCTGGCGGTAATAACGGAGAAATTCTCGGGATCCAAGAGTTCGAACAATAGTTCTGTTTTCAGTCTTTTGAGTTATAATAAGCTCAGCACCTGCACTTCCTAGTTCAACACTGCTGTCCATGTCGGTTGATGCCACCAACTGTTTCCCTTCAGCATCCACATAGCTGGCAAAACACAACAAAAAAAGCAGTTTAAACATACTAGAAATGTCGATAGGGTAAAAATTGAGTACATCCAAAATAAGCTAGCTTCAATAGTTGAGAATAAAAGGAGAGGTTAATTATGATGGTTCAGCATATACAGGAGAGACTGCACGATGCCAATGGGAGGAGTATCTTATTGATACTAGATTGAGCAACAGACCGTGCTTAAGCATAAACGGACAAGTAATAAGATAATTAACAAAAGACTTGCGACTTGTTAACATAACAAATTGCACACCTTCACCGAGCTGAATGAGGAAAAGATTCATTTAGCTGAAACCAAAGATTTAGGATAAAGGATTGTTCTTGCTTTGTCATTGACAAGTACAGTAATAAGTTTTTTTTTTTTTTTGGGTGGGTCCGCCCCGGGGGGGGGATTCCACTACATACGGCTAAGAGATTCAAACATAACCTTTGCAGGTTCTTCTAGTCCAACAATCCAGTAGCTCCATGTTTATTGAAATAGCAAAACTTTTTTCTTCCTGATACCTAGTTTTCCATTCATGGATTGCTATAACTTAAAAAGGTAACTAAGGATTGTTCCTAATATATCAAAGGAAATTAAGCTATGAACTTTATGCATACTTCGCTTATTATGATGCCCCTCTTAGAAGGGTGTCTCCACGGCGACATGGTTTGCATCTACTGGGCAAATCCACTATCTTTCAGGTCACAGACTCATAGGCACCTCCAATAAACTCCTTAACACATAACCTTTCCATATAACTATAAGTGATGATCTTAACTAACGAAAAGAAGCCAATTGATCAAGAAGTTATCTTGAGGCTATCATTCAGGGGGGCAAAAAACTACATTAGAACTCCTTATTACAGACAAATATAGGCTGAAAGTTGTTAAGGTGAATGTTTAAGGCAACTCTTAACAAGAAAGTTGTATCTCACTACTAATGTTCAATGAAAGCCATGTTTACCAGATCCCATTCTTAACCATCCTTGAGGCAACTATTTTTACCTGTTACTTCACGCCCATACCCCACTTCCCCTTTTCAGCCTTCCTTATGAAAGAAGATGCTTTAGGCAAAATGATCTTCCAAATTACAGTAAACCAGATTCTTAAATCAATACTCAGACAAGTCTAGAAAGCCTCCCTAGAACCTTTAGGCATATAGATTCTGTAAAGTAGAATGATAAGAAAGCAAAAAAGGCAGGAAATATTGCATTAATAAACTGGGACTCAGAAATATTTTGTATATAACAATGTATAATATGGAGCATGAAGATTAGGCAAACATTTGGAATACTAAAAGCTTTCTAGAAGTAAACTTTAATCAAAGCTAACTAGCCCTCAATGAATCGCATAAGAATACAGATGCACCTCGATATATTTCTTAAGTTTCACAGGTCTGACAACTAGATCAGTAGTCTGCATAAATTACTAATACTTATAGAAATCAATGCATATTTATATAAGAATGAAACCATCATTTGATATTTTAAGAACCGAAAATTGCATAGTTAACCTATTACGTATTCAACAGTAGGCATTAAAATCTTCACAGGTCTCCACATGAGATTTCCACTTAACACTGGTTACTGCTAATTGTCAACATTACATTATCAGTTAAGAATTGTTAGCAAATTGCATCACTTATGTCCCTGAGTGGACAAACTTCTAAACCTACTTCAATACTTTAAAACTTAGTTATCCACCACACTTTTTGCATTTCATCAGCCAATTATTGCACAAAGCAAATCAGCATTACCAAAGCAGAAAAAAAAATGGAACACAATCATTACTGCAAAAAAAAAAAAAAATTGAAAGTCAATTAGTTGTAAATTTGACCCCTTGAAATATAGAGTCCTGAATATGTTAATAACTCAAATAGGAAATACATTGTAAGAAAGCGTGCACATATTTGGAAAGGCCATCACTAAATTTGTACCACAGATCTATTAATGTAAGTTTTTGTTCAGCAGTTGGATAACATTGCAGTGAAATTAGTTTGGAAAATGAAAAAATATTGTTACTGCATACTAACATCGCATATTAAGACTCTATAAGTGCAAAATTCTGAACCATGACACTTCACCAGAAGTTAGTTTATGTAAGCAAAATAGGCCTTGTTATTAGATGCCTATATATCAATGCTAGGGATTTGTAGAGAGACAACTATCTACATTGACCTAGAGAGGAAAAAGGATTTGCTGAGAAAACCTGCTGCTGTAATCATAGAATTCTTCATATTCTGCTTCCTCATCATCACCTCCATCTCCAAATCGTATTTTACAATGGCCTTTAGCTACCATATGCTTCCTCACAGCCTCCAAGCTTTGAAAAGGATGACATCTCTCATTGCAGTACAAACACATGAAGTCCCTTTTAACCTGCGTGGAGAAACACCGATAAGAGGAATAAATCTTAATTCAACACCATCTTGAAACATATTTCTCTATAGGCAATAGAACAGAATATTCATCTCACCTTAAGAGCAACATATGTAAGAAGGCCCTCTGGATCTTTCAAATACTCAATGTCTGGAATGAAGAAACCATGTTGCTTGTGCATGTGAATCATACAGTTTTCTGTGCTCTTGTGTTTAACATCACAAACAAAACAACAGGATGAATCAATTTCTTCATCTTCATCCATGTCATCGCTTTTGTCAGCACCAGAGCCCGAAGCATGCTCGTCAACATGAAGATCGTTAAGAGATTCAGAGGCCATATCCAAAGAGTCAACCTCCTCCCATTCATCTTCGCTCTCTTCACTTTCTTCATCCTTCTCGTGGGCCTTTCTGGTTGAAGTTGACTTGCTTGGTGCATGAACTGGTAGTGGCTTAATGATAGTAATTCCTGCAACTTGAGGACTTGATTCCTGAGAAGCTCTCATAATATGAGTACGTGAGTTAAGATGCTGAGCATGAGCCTTGGCACTCCTGTATTCCTTCCCACAAAGAGCACAACTGTATGACATGGGCCCTGCACTCAACTTGCTGTGCTCTTCAGCTAATGCTGACTGCCTAGCCTGAAATAATGCTTCTGTTACTCCCGGGACACCTGCCACCTGACCATAATAAAAAGAAAGGAAAAACAATTTAATGTTAATGCATTGCCAGAAGATACAAGATCGATCGGCTAAGACAAACATCATAAACCATAATCAGAACACGTAGATAAAAAGACAAAGGAATATACAAGGAAACAATGCTTCAGATATAGTAAACTCAGGAGGGGAGGGAGGCAGAAGTACAAGTGGATCATTGTAATGTTCCCTTGCCTTTAGGGAGGAAAAAAACAAGTAGGGGGTGCAGGGAAGAAAGACGCCCCAATCCCCCCCCCCCTCTCTCTCTTCTATTTTTAAGGTTCAAGTTTGCTCAACAAAAGTCTGCCGGAACCAATTTCCCTTGGAGTACACTGCATCAGTCATGACAAAAGCAAATCACAAAGAATGATCATCTGATTTTTTGAACGACCGAGTTTAAAACCCTTTCACTCATTAAAAGATAGAACTTAAATCTTGCACCAAATAACTCATCCATATCTCCAACAAATATCATCTAACTTGTTTCTAATCACATCATACAATTTAAACTTCGAGGTGTGCTAATAGTGCATCCATAATGCTGCTCAATTAAAACCCTTTTGCTCATGAAAAGAAGAGATACTTTAAATCTCGCACCAGATAATTCATCCACATCCCTGATAAGTATAATAAAAATCATTCGTATAATCACATCATGCAATTCGGATTTAAACTTGGAGATCTGCTAACATTTATGCATTTGTAAGTCAGTCAATTATATAAAACCATTTGTAAGTCAGTCAAGTATATAAAACACGCATGTGGTGTTACTGATGCCTTTACGAGTACTGGCTGTCAAGCTCGTCGCAAAAGATCCAGCCAACATTTTCAAAATTCCCAAAGCAGTACAGACCACTGCAACTTATATATCTATCGAAAGAACAACAAATTGCCCAGTAACAGAAAAGGTAACACATAACTAGTAGCACGTACAACCATAAAACACAATAATAAAACTGATTTCTCTGAGAATATAAATTTCACTCGTAGCAACTAGTGTAAACGCGCTAGCTTGACAATAGAACTACAGAATTAATCCCGGACGAGCTTACATGTGCAAACAAAGAACTGGCACAATAAAGAAAACACGACCTCATAAATTTAGGTTTTTACTCTGAAGATACAACATCTCATAAGATAAGTGTGTTTTGAGTAGTAGCTTTCAATTTCAACTAACAAAACAACTTTAGAATTTCTCCCAAATTTGCAGGTTTATGCAAATTACGCTAAATATCTCTAGTCATCGCCGAATGATCTAAACCCTGCAAGAAATTCGTAACTACACCACAAACCCTAATTTCAACAAAAAAAATTATAAGCAAATGATGGCGAGGTGAATAGGTTCGATAAATAAATAAATAAATAAATAAAAACCCTAACCCTAGATACAAGAAAGGACCGATACCTTTCGCTTGAGATTGTAGCGGTGCCATTCGGATCGATAGTGGACCTTCTGCTGAGCGTCGTCGTCGAACTCTTTGTTGCAAGCGTTGCACGTTAGCACCGGCATCGTTCTCTGCCCTCTTTCTCTCTCTCTATCTCTCTCTTCGTGAGAGCTGAGAGAGGGTTTTTATTTTTTATAGAAATAGAAATGAGGAGGAGAGAGATAATACCAGAGCGCGTCGGAGGCGTTGATTGATGTCTGCGCCAGCGATGACGGCGGACAGAGTATCAAGGCGGTTGGAGGCGATGGCTAGTTGGGCCGTAGGATCTGAATAACGTTGATCGACAACCGTTCATATTAATGGGCTTAACTGGGCCATCTTATTGTGACGGTTAAATGGGCTGGAATAGGCTCCTCACGGCTTTATTATTTATCATTTATTATTTTAAACAAACATGCTTATAAAGTTCAGAATTTTTGCATATTCTTGATTACTTGAAGTGATGTTTAAATTAGAAAGTATTTGGAATTCACTCCACTAGTCGTGAACACCATGTTTTGCACGGCATATAATCTTTTTAGTTATAGTAATCCCGGTTTTTAAATGCTACAGTATTGTTTTAATTTTTTGGATTGCTATAGTTCCCGTCGCTGCTACAGATTTTTTAAATTGCTACAGCATTCTCGTGTGCTACAGCGATATTTTTTTAAAAGTGCTATAATATCCAGTGCCATGTCTGGTATAGTAATAATACTACAGTAAATGCTACTGTAGCATTTACTGTAGTATGAATAGCAAATCTTGGGTTCTCCCATTTGTATAGAGGAGTAGATATCATGATTACTTAAGAAAGCATCACTTGTTAAAACTATTGTTCCATCTCAAGAACATCATTGCTCTAGTTCTGACCCCTGTTGGTTTTCCTCCCAGTGGAGGAAACCAAATGGTATTTTGGTTTGGGTTGGATAACCAAAATACTCATTAAATCCGTAAGGCAAATTTGTCAAATTAGCTTCTGATTAGGGTTAATAATCAGTGTGCCAAAAATTAGAAATAGTAATAGACAAATTCATTTTGAGAGAAAAGAAGGGAGAAGAGGAAAAGTCACTTTCGTGCAGCTATGATCGACATGAAGATCGGACACTCATCTGTGGTATGATCGGTGTGAAATTTGGAGGGTAGCTTCTACACTCATTGATCTTAATTCTGAACGGTGGAGATTGGTTTCTATTGGTTGGTTTTGGAGATATCGAGGTTTTACTTAAGCTGATCGTTCCAGGGGTGCAGAGAACGTCTTCTTCTGCATTGTTTTGATCGTTTGGATAATCAGATGGCGATTTCTTCTCTGATTGATCTTAAACTTTCAAGGTGCATCTTAAACTCGTGGTTCTAGGATTTGAACAGTGGTGATTTGATTTGGTTACCGGAATCCTTGTGAACCAAGAGTTTTTCGTACAGCCTAAGGTTTGATTTTCTTATTGTGATCTCTCGTTGCAATTTGTTTGATTTGAGATTGGTTGTTGAACCTGGAATCTCTGTATTACATCTCTCATTTACTGAGAATGTATAGTGGATATTGTAACCCAAAGTTTATTCATTATAGTGGATTTTTGGGTGGACTACAGTCTCATGGTTTTTACTCCTCACGCCGAGGAGGTTTTCCACGTTAAAATTAGGTTGTCTCATTATTTCTGAATTGTTTGCTACTAGGATTGTTATTTTGAAAATTAAGATTAAGATGCTCCGGAATGGAAATGAGGGAATGTTCACAATACTTGGATTTAGTCAGATACAATTTGAGGGGTTTTGTAGGTTCATTAATCAGGGCTTGGCAGAAGAATTTCATAAGTTTCCAAAAAATGAAGATAGAGATCAAGAATGTCTAACCAAATCCAATTCTCTCTCGATACGTTCCTCAAAAAATCTGATTCGTGCTGATTCTTCCCCCAACTAACGAAGAGATCTTGGAGGAATTGCCACATATGAAATTGAGCACAATTTTGCAAAGAAATACCCCACTTGTTTCTCGAGAAGAGATGGGAAACATGCTCAATATCATTTGATTGAATAGTCCTCACAGGTTCTCACAAGTAAGGGATTGCTTGTCTTGATCCCAACAAAGTGGCATCAGAGCTTTGGGTTCAATTTTACTTGTGTTAAACAATAGAAACCAATACTAGCAGGACGATAAGTTTGAATGGTTCTAATTATCAAATATAGAAGGGCAAGATTGAAGATTTACTTTATGTGAAGGATTATTATTTGTTGGTGTTTGCTGATGAGAAACCAGAAGATAAATCCGAAGAGCAGTGGACATTGCTTCATCGACAAGTATGTGGTTTGATTAGGCAATGGGTGGATGATAATGTTTTGAACCATATCAACAGTGAAACTCATGCTCGTTCATTGTGGAGGAAGCTAGAACAGTTGTATGCTCGGAAAATTAGGAATCATAAGTTGTATCTGATTAAGAAGATGATTGATTTGAAGATGAAGAGGAAACTCCGATGTCAGATCACTTGAATGTGTTTCAGAGATTGTTCAATCAGTTATCTGGTATGGGAATCACCTTCGATGATGAGATTCAAGGTTTATGGCTTCTTAGTACACTATTGGATTCTTAGGAGACATTTAGAATGTCACTTTCTAACTCCGCTCTAGATGGTGTTATCTCGATAGACTTAGCTAAGAGCAGTGTTTTGAATGAGGAAATGAGAAAACGATCACAAGCTAGTTCCTCACATTCTAATGTTTTGATTATTGAGTCAAGGGGAGGAGTTTGAGTCGGGATCCAAAAAAGGGAAAGAACACGAACAGGAGCAAATCGAATAAATTTACGCATGTGGAGTGTCATCATTGTCACAAGAAATGTCACATCAAGAACAATTGTTGGAAATTGAAGAAAGACAACAAGAATGACAAAGGAAAGAAACAAGGAGACAATGGAGAACAAGTTGTAGTCTCCAGAGATGAGTTTCTCATTATTCTTGATGATGAAGTGATAAATCTTGCATGTCATGAGACTAGTTAGGTCATTAATAGTGGAGCTTCTATTCATGCTACATCTCGACGAGAATTCTTTGCTACATACACTTCGGGCAATGTTGGTTCCGTTAAGATGGGTAATGACGGTTTGGCTCAGGTTGTTGGCATTGCGGATGTTTGCTTGGAAACTAGTAATGGTACTAGACTTGTGCTTAAGGGTGTTAAGCATGTTCCGGATATTCGTTTGAATTTGATTTCAGCCGAAAGACTTGATGATGAAGGTTTCTGCAGTACATTTAGTGATGGTCAATGGAAACTCACAAAAGGTTCTATGGTTGTGGCTCAAGGTGTTAAGTCTTTGTCTTTGTATATGATGCAAACTAAGCTCTCCAAAGACAATGTTAATGCTATGGAGAATGATGATGTTATTGAGTTATGGCATAAGAGGCTCGGTCACGTGAGTGAGAAAGGAATGTCTGTATTATCTCAGAAGGAGGTCATTTCGGGAATATCTGAAATGCACTTGAAGAAGTCTGCTCATTGTTTTGCTGGAAAACAACACATAATCTCATTCAAGTCTTCTACACCTGCAAGGAAGCTGGAAATACTTGATCTGGTGCATTCGAATGTGTGTGGTCCATTGAAGACAAAGGTCACTTAGTGGTGCCTCATATTTTATCACATTTTTTGATGACCACTCAAGAAAATTGTGGGCTTACACTATGCAGAGTAAAGATCAAGTTCTTGGTATTTTCAAGCAGTTTCAAGCATTGGTTGAGAGACAGACCGGAAAGAAATTAAAGTGTATCCGAAGTGACAATGGAGGCGAGTATTCTGGACCATTTGATGCATATTGTCGGGAACATGGTATTAGGCATCAGAAGACACCACCTAAGACGCCTCAGTTGAATGGGTTGGCTGAAAGGATGAACAGAACACTTGTTGAGAGGATCCGATGTTTGATTTCGGAGTCATGCTTATCGAAATCTTTCTGGGGTGAAGCTTTGAGCAGTGTGGTTCATGTGTTGAATTTGTCACCTAGCGCACCTTTGCAGGGTGATGTTCTAGAAAGGGTTTGGACTGGTAAGGATGTTTCCTACAGTCATTTGAAGGTCTTTAAGTGTAAAGCATTTGTTCACATTCCTAAAGATAAGAGGTCGAAGCTTGAAGTAAAGTCTAGACAAGTACTATTTACAAGTACTGTTACTATTCACAAGTACGGTTCGAGAAAGATGTAATCTTTCGCCTGGGATCTACAGTTGAAGACAACATGCTTCAAATTGAGAAATTCGACAGCTAAAATTTTAAGTATTGGAGGATGCAAATAGAAGACTATTTATACTAGAAGGATCTCTTCCTACCCCTCCAAGGAGAGACGGGAAAACCTGAGAAAATGGATGACGATAAGTGGAAAGTGCTCGATCGTAAAATACTTACCACCATCAGGCTTAACCTTCATCAGGATGTGACTTACAACTTCTCGCATGCGATCACCACCAAGGAATTGATGGAGACCTTGGAGGCGGTGTATGAGAAGCTGTCTACTTCAAATAAGGTGTACCTGATGAAGAAGCTGTTTAATCTAAAGATGCAGCACGGAGCTCGCATTGCGGACTTCTTGAACGAATTTCAGGCTGTGGTGCAACAGCTTGCTGTAGTAGATCTCAAGCTTGACAATGAGATCCAAACACTTCTGCTACTTTCTTGTCTATCAAATTCATATGAGAATATGGTGATGGCGGTGAGCAATGCCAATGGAAATAACAAGATGAAGCTCGACACAGTGATTGGGGCAATTCTGAATGAAGAATCTCGCCGCAAAGTCTCAAGAGCTGAGGGCTCTAGCAGTGGGAGTGATTTACATGTTGAGGCATGAGGACGTACGCAGAAGAAGGGTAGGGTACAACGAGGCCAATCAAAATCCATAGGGAAGTCTAAAGGGACAAATCCGAATGGTTACGGTGAAGAGAAGTGCTACAGATGCAGGAAAATGGTCACTTTGCACGGGACTGTAGAGTTTCTATTCCAGCATTAGCAGGGGATGATCGGGCTGACGGTGTAGCCAATCTCATGCACGAGACGAATTCGGATGCACTTCTCCTATCCCTAGAAGACAAAAGCAATATGTGGGTCATCGACTCTGGCGCATCTTTCCATGCAACCTCACAACAAAAGTTGCTTTCATCATTCATCAAGAACGACTTGAGGACAGTCTATCTTGCTGATGGTCAACCTTGTAAGGTTTTCGGGAAGGGAAATTGTACCCTCAAGATGGAGGACGGGACCACCTTGACGCTGAACGACATTCGTCATGTACCGGATCTCAGGCAAAATCTTATATCAGTCGGGTAACTGACTGACTCCGGTTACAGAGTATCTTTCGAACAGAGAAGCTGGAAGGTGTCCAAGGGTGCCCTGGTGGTGGCACACGACAAACGCGAGGGGTCTCTCTACATCGCTAATGGGAAGATCGACTGCTTGCTTGCCGCAGGACAAGCATCATCATCATCATCCGTCGATTGCATGACTTGGCACGATGACTTGGCCACATGAGCGAGAAGGGGATGCAGATTATGGCCGCAGGAGAGAGGCTTCCGGGTTTGAGAAAGATTGATCTGACTTTTTGTGAGGACTGCATCTTAGGCAAACAAAAGAAGGTGAGCTTCAACAAGACTAAATCGGCTCTTAAACTACAAAAAATTTGAGTTGGTACACACCGACATGTGGGAACCTGCACAAGTCGCATCTATTGGCAATTCTCTTTACTTTGCCACTTTTATTGATGATGCTACTAGAAAACTGTGGGTGTTCTTCTTGAAGCACAATCCAAATGTTTTTATCATTTTCAAGAAGTGGCTTGCCTGTGTGGAGAACGAAACAGGCAATAAACTGAAGTGCCTAAAGTTTGATAATGGAGACGAGTATTGCAGCCAGGAGTTCGAGAATTTCTGCTCGTCTCATGGGATTAGGAGACTGAATATTGTCCCAAGCACACCTCAGCATAATGGAGTGGCGGAGCATATGAATCGCACTATCTCGGAGCACGCCAGAAGTATGAGGATCCACTCCGGATTGACCAAGAGTTTTTTGGTTGAAGCTGTCAATACTGCTGCATACTTAATCAACCACGGGCCATCCGCGGCTCTCTGTTATGGGATACCTGAGGAGGCTTGGACTGGAAAGAAGCTAAAGCTAGAACACTTACGAGTATTTAGTTATGACGCCTATGTCATGACCAATCCTGCAGACCGGTCAAAGCTTGATACAAAGTCAAAGAAGCTCTCTTTCATTGGCTATAGAAGAGATGAGTATGGGTACTATTTCTGGGATCACGATACGCGCAAGATGGTGCGCAGTCGTGACATCGTGTTCCATGAGAATGCGGTGTACAAAACCAAAGAGGTGAGTGTGAGTCAGCTATCTCCCCCTTTTTTCTCAGATATTGCTGATAGTGAGGACGGTGATGAGATACCAATTAGCATAGAAGATAGAGACTAAGAGAACATGACAGATGCACAGCAGCAGGATTTAGCAGAGTTGTCGATCGCAATTCGCAAAGCTCCAATAAATCCGAGGGTGCCAGAGAGGTATCTTTTTACCATGAATTATCTTCTCCTAAATGACAGTGGTGAGCCAGGGAGCTATGAGGAGGTACAACAGACCGGCAAAGCTCGGGGAGAGTGGGAGTCTGCCATGGAGAAAGAAATGAAATCATTGATGAAGAATAGGACTTGGGAGCTCGTAAAGCTTCCAAGAGGGTGAAAGGCTCTCCACAATCGGTGGATTTATCAGATCAAGGATGAAGCCGATGGACGGAGACGCTACAAGACGAGGCTTATAGTGAAGGGCTATGAGCAGAAAGCAGGGATAGACTATTCTGACGTTTTCGCTCCCATCATCAAGTTGACCACGATCTGGACTGTGCTGAGCATTGTGGCGGTTCGAGATCTCCATCTAAAGCAGATAGATGTGAAGACGACATTCTTTCATGGAGATTTGGAGGAATAGATCTATATGCATTAACCAGTGAGCTTCGAGGAACGAGACAGGGAGGGCCTCGTTTGTCGCCTGCACAAGAGCTTGTATGGCTTGAAGAAAGCTCCACGATAGTGATACATGAAGTTCAAGAACTTTATGGAGGAGAACGGTATTCTCAAATGCGACACAAACCATTACTGTTTCATCAAGAGATATGGCGAATCCTATGTGATACTTTTGATTTATGTTGATGACATGCTGATTGTCGGGCCTGACTTGGCCCGCATTGAAGAACTCAATGGGTGTCTCTTCGAGTGCTTCAAGATGAAGAATCTGGGTCCAGCAAACCAGATTCTTGGGATGAGGATCATCAGAGACAGATCAGCACAGAGGCTGAGGTTGTCTCATAAGGCCTACATTGAGAAGATTCTTGAAAAGTTTGGCATGGAGAAAGCTAAACCGGTGGGCTCACCGTTTGTGAGCCATTTCAAGCTATCGAAGATCCAAGCACCAGAGACTGCTGAAGAGTATGAGTTCATGACCAACATACCATACGCATCTGCTGTCGGGAGTTTGATGTATGCAATAGTGTGCACGAGGCCAGATATTGCATAATGAGTGAGAGTTGTAAACAGCTTCATGAGCAATCCAGGAAAACAACACTGGGGTGCGGTCAAGTGGCTTCTACGCTACTTGAGAAGGTCGTCCGACCGTTGTCTTGAGTATGGCGGGACAAATTTGCAACTAGAGGGCTTTTGTGATGCAGACTATGCTGGGGACATAAACTCGAGAAGGAGTACGAGCGGCTACATCTTTATCTTGGGTGGTGGAGCGATAAGTTGGAGATCAAAGTTACAGTATACTGTAGCTATGTCGACAACCGAAGCGGAGTACGTGTCTGCAGCAGAGGCAACAAAGGAGTTGCTATAGTTAAAAATTTTTCTTCTCGAGCTTGGGGTAAGCTTTGAGAAATACTTCATCCATTGTGACAATAAGAGTGTCATTCACTTGTCTTCGAATGACGCATTTCATTCTCGGATCAAGCATGTTGACGTGAAGCATCATGCCATACAGCAACGAGTTCAAGCTTGTGAAGATTGATATGAGGTACAATCTAGTTGATATGTTGACCAAGATAGTTCCGCTCGAGAAGGTGAGGCTGTGTGCAGCCCTCATATGGCCTTCGTTGAGAACGTTGAAGGTCGTGCAAGACGCCAAAGATACAAGATATCCGGATGATGCAACCAAGAATGGTGTGATATATGATTGATACTCAATCAAATCTTCAAGTGAGAGATTGTCAGCCCACCTTTTTTGACCAAAAGAGATCGGTGGACGAATTCGATGCCGAAAGATTTGAAAAAGAAAAAAAGATGTGGGTCCCATAATAAATTATTATTAAGCGGGTCTCACTAATAATATTTTATTTGTGCATAGTATTTCCCAAGCACTGTAAATAGGGCCTAAACTCTTCAAGAAAATTCATCCCAGAAACAGCTCCTCTCATAGAAGAGTAAGAGAGAAAACATAGAAAGAGTTTATGAGAGTTCTTGGAGTGTATCTTGATCAAGAGAGACTGTTCTCTTTGATCCAATTCTTTTGGAATATAAAAGAACTAGGCGTCGTCGTTGCACAGTGGATTAGCTCCGAATGAGTGAACCATGTATATCTGTGAGTACGGTGATCGATTTGTGCCTTTATTCTATGTGTTGTGTCTCCGTTCGAGGCATTCTTATTGGTGTTTATCCTAAACAGAACAAACACACATGTGAGCATGGAAGGACCAATAGGGACCCCGGGTTATGCAGCACCAAAGATGCGGAATAACCATCATGTAACAGAAAAATGCAATGTGTTTAGCTTCGGGATTTTTCTATTTGAAGAAGTAGGGAAGAGGAGATACTTTGACGTTAACCGAACAGGGAGCTTGCAGAGGTTCCCTATGTGGGTTTGGAAGAAATAGGAGAACAATCAGCTGAAGGAGCTAGACAGCATCTATGTGTGGAATTGAAGAGGAAGAACAAGAGAATGCCGAGAGAATGTGTAAGGTGGCTCTTTGGTGTATTCAGTATCACCCCGAAGCAAGACTTCCAATGAGCAAGATAGTGAAGATGCTGGAAGGGGAAATGGAAATTGCTCCACCGGTGAACCCGTTCATAAATGATGGTCCTGTTGAAGAATGGAACTTCGTATTTGTCGGCGTCTAAATAGACAGTTGATACTCACAAAAGTAAATGTACTCAAATCATGAGAAAGTATGAGGTAGAAATAGCTACTTCATCATAAAAGTACCTCCATATTATCGTGAAGTGTCTGTAGTTTGTGTGCTTAATTTCTTGGTAAATGGATAAAAAACGTCTCCGCCTTTGAATAATTTGATTAATTACAGAAACCTTAGGTATCTGTAATTTGCTTCTCTAGACTTGGTTTATCACCCTTCATTTAAGATTTTGCTTATGAGAAGTGTGTGCCAATTTTTCTCTCAGGTATGAAATTATTGACGTTGTGATGGGATGGGAAAATTGATTATCGCGGATCTACTGATACTTCTCCCGATATTTGTTGATGGTATATGGTTTCATAATTATTTTATGCGTAAATCTTCTTCATATATGTGTTACTACTTTGACTGTGCTGCTTGTATTTTGAGATGGATATACTTTTGAAAGTTTTCTGTTGATGCTTAATTATCAATATTGCATGGATGGAAGTATTCATAGATAAGACATTTGACAGAATCTTTTTGCTGTAAATTAAGGAGGACTTTAATTTGGCTCGTCGACCGTGAATACTTTATTGCTAGTATATATCCAAGACTTGTCACGTTGAGCAAAGAAATTATGTGAGATTGACACATATTGCTAGTTTTTCCTAGTGAAATGCAAAGCTGAAGACCTTTTCACTTGTGAGAAACTATCAAGAGGAAGAGAGAATGTTAAGCGATATGTTTCTTCGATCTAATTTGTTATCACCGGAGGAGCATGATGATGACAAAAAAATGCACACAAAATCCGAAAACATAGTAACATATGAGACATGCATAGGTAAAAGCTGGAAAAATAAAAAAAGGCAATGCCAATACATGAAATTTCCATTGCTTGATAGTAAAAAAAAATGTACGAACAGATAGCAAATGAGAGGAGAAATTCTGACCTTTAATTGCATTCTTACATATAAAAAACAAAATAGACAGTGAAAAAAGACTTGCATATAACAAGATAACTGTTGCAGTGCATTTCATCATAGCTAACAATGCTCTACAGTACTATGTATATATAGAGTTGATCTTATGTCAACTTAAGTGATATATATGAATGCAACAGCTTATAATTAGTTTTCAAGCCGAGTACATAAATGGGTAGCTAAAAGAGGCTCAAGATAATGATTCGCAGCAGAAGATAGAAGAGCAAATGGATCAATCAGTTGAAGGAGCATTTATACAAATAAGCAAAGTGCATGCCACAAAATTTTCGTGGCATATCTAAAAGGGACTACCATTTTTCTCGTCAGACCCGATTAGCTCCGCGTCACGTTATCACAACTGCGTGCGGTCAGAATCAAGTCGGGTTTGGTATTCGCTTCTTTGTTATGCATGATGCAATGTCTAGAATGTGCACAAAGATATTTCATTTACCATTTCATTTTCGTGTAAGTTAGGATTAATTCTAATTCTGGCTCGTGAGTAAACACAGTATTGGAGAGAGAAAAATCCACAATACAGAGTAGTAGTAACTAAATATAATTGATTGTTGCTTAATATAAGCTACGTATAGATCGTGAGAGCGAAGGAATTAATTTTTGAGTGATAAAATGCAAATAGGTGAGATGCTCACAGTCATTTTTCTCTCAAATAAAAGGTTTTAAGCTTGATTTTCACCCTTCGGGATTGAAAATGTTCTAAGTTTTCTTTCTTTCCCCACTTTTTAATAGTACCAATATTTGTGCTCACAGAGGCTTGGACGTCGTTATTGACGAAAAGAACAAAGATTAAATAAAAAGCTAATCATCTATAAAGAAAAGCCTATAAAGTGATTTGGATGCTAAACATGAACGTATTGATTACTTTATAAGGCATCTAAAATTTTTACAGTTGAGTGAAAGTGATCTGAAATATGAAGATTTAACATAAGCATGATTGTTGATGAAATAAATTTGGTAATTCTGAAAACAGGTGGTATAATTGAGCCCCACGGCAACCATTTTATCCTTCTGTGATAATAACCAAACTAGAGATATTGTACTTTCTTATATAAACAAGTAAATGAGGGAACTATCAACATTACACGTTACGGCTGAAGTACATATCACCAGTTCACACTTCGAGTCCGAATAGACCCAAACTCATTAATAAACCGCGCATTGATTTATCTGAAGTGTACGGTTGGACCACCCATGAAAGTATACTATTGAAAAGCTAGAGCGGCCCAAGAAAAAGCTGTCCAAATTATGCAAAATATATCAGGCTTGAGATTGGTCAGGACCCGGATCCTCTCCTCATGAGGAGAGGTACTCATATAGTCATATCTCCTCATGAGGAGAGAGAGA
>BQKN01001096.1:162671-173286 GCA_022839385.1 Asparagus kiusianus
CTAAAAAACAACTAGCATCTAGCCTCTAATCAGTGAAGTCCACTGTCCACCCGGTAGACAAAGCTATAGAGAGAGATGGACAATGGAATACGAGTGGTTGAAAACCTTTTGAGAGGCAAAAGTTGCTGAAGATGTGATGGCGCTTTGGAGAAACTAAAGATGCAAAGACAAACCAATTACAGCTATCTATAAAGACTATGCTGTATTAAACACATTCATCTGAGGATGTGATTCTTATGTCGGGGATGTATCAGCTTTGTCGGGGAGACCTGCCTAGCGTCCGAAGTACCTACCAAAACAAAACAAAAATAATTTGCCTATGTAACTCTCTGCAAGGTGGCCTTTCAGGCTAAGAGCTAAAAATATTTACTGATTCTCATGCCAATTGTATGTGAGATGCCTCCGGTCACCTATGCCCCACTTATGATACAGGGTCTCCCGATATCTGTCCAAAAAACACCAAGGGCATAGAGCACTTCCAGTAGGAAAAAACTATGATGCTAACATCCTAACAGACTAACCTCTAATTATGAGACTGACCGGTTATAATAATTACGTAAACAAAGCTCAGTTGTTGAGCAGACATATTGCCATAGAGTAACAATTGCTTGTTCAACTTTGACGTCAAAGTTAAATTTCTGGGATGTTGGCACACAATTAAAGATACATCCACCTTACATGAAATGAGTAAGCCAACTAATTGGTATCAAAATGTACAGTGGACACGGAGAGCAACTCAAATACATAACCATCCTACAGATGTGGCATCATAAAGGAAAAAACCAGATTTGAATTAGATATGATAGAAAACAAAAACAAAAATAAAAAGGAGATATCTGCAAATTTTAATTTGAAGGTAGAATATTTCCAGTAAAAATTGCTGACTTTCACCTTTCATGGGCCAGAAAGAATGTAGGCATATTAAAAATAATTAACAAGATTTAAAAAGATCACATGAATTTGACTTCGACTAAGAGCACAAGAAAAACAAGTTTTAAAGTCCTTATCGCTGCATCAGAACCTCAAAGTTGTGATGTGGGTTAAAATTTTACCGCAGGTTGAGCGCCCTTTCTTAATGAGTCGAAATCTAAACTCACACAGCAGTATTAACTTTTTTAAAAGCCACTTTAAAGTTGTGGCCAATGGGTTTTGAAATTGGGTTGTTACGATATCGTCCTAAAGTCCATGCCGTTGCATCAAAACTCCGAAGTTATGGTGTGGATCGAGGGTTATAATTTTACGTTTGAACAACAAGCTGCCTATCAAAAAAATATGAAACCATGATGATAGAACATAAGAAATATCATAAAAAGGCAAAATTTTCAACTGTAAGAGCACAAAAACAAAACTATGAAGTCTTTTATTTCATTAAGTACCCCTCCACAGCTACGTCGATACCCTCTATATTAGGCATATAACAGCCTTCCCGTGAGGTCTTCTTTTGTTGTTGAGCAAGACGAGTTATGAGAGTTATGGTGTAGGAGTTTTGCACTTATGTTATGAGAGGAGTTGGATGGAGCTCATAACTCACCAGGAATCAGTGTAGTTCCATTTCATAGATGGAATTAGAGTTCCTTCTCACCCAAAAGTAAGATGGCATTTTTTTAAACTAATTTCCAAAAATAAAAATTACAAAGAGCAACTCCTAGAGATTTTGTGTGTTTGGCAAAAGCTAGAAGTTATTATTGCTCAAATCTAGCCCAACTATTGTTGCCACACTAACTAAGGGTTATGCAACTGCAATTATAGCCTCTCCCATCCCATAAACTTCAATTACTAAAGATCATGAAAGATGGCCCATCAGACAACCCAATCCTAATGTATCACCGCAATAATGGATACAAGAATTCCTCATGAGCAAGAAATATAGAAGGGGTCAAGATTTCCATAGTTTTAGACTCCAGGACGAGTCATTTCCAACAAAAGCGAATGATGCAGAGCAAATTCCGGTACTAGTATGTGTCTTTTACTTCCAAAGGAGTGAAAAATTCACAGAGTGAAAACTGCACAGAGATGAATGGTCTCCAAATGAGTCTCAAGGTACTACCACATTCCATCCTTTCACTATATTACAACATTTCCTCCTGCTCTGATGCCCATTCCCTGGCAAATCAATTGTTTAGAGACGGGGCCATCAAACGCAGATTATGGGCAAGTTCAGTGTCGCAACACTTGCAAGATTGTTGGATGAATATAGAAGGAGAGACAGCAAGAATATACGGGCAAGATTCACTTGCATCATAAAGCGTTTCCAAAGTATTATAGCAATTTAAGAGTTTAGAAACACCATAAAGACTGCAAAAACCAACAAAGCTCTTTCTAACGGGTATTGAATAGATATATTTAGCTTTACTTACTTTCTCAACTCAACAACTATATGAAAATATGACTTGCATTTGCATAAAAGTCTAGCTCCTGAGATGAACATATGCCCAATACTAGTAGCATCAGAGGCAGAAACAGCACTTACAGATCCATTGTTTTCATAATAATCATTCAACGCCCACTGATACCTTGATTGATCTAATCCCAGCCAATCTGCAAGATACTGGTCTAAGCTTGAATGTGCTGCCCAAAACACCAAACACGCATTATAATGAGTAAATAATTTTCCTCAAGGTTGAAATTAGGAAATTAAAAAAAATAGAAAAAAAGGTAGCTAGAACTTTTAACTACAGTATTAATTATTTCACTAAATAGAAAGTGTTAGTGACAAGTCCTGAAAATTTTAACATCTTGTATAGCTTAATTTAGAACTTCGATGACACTCAGAAACGTGAGAAATAAACAGAAAGAGAAGCATTAGTGCAAACCGAACAATGAATAATACTAGAGAATTCAATTATATGTGGCAGAAATAAGTTATAGTCTGCTAAATTCTTATAAATCCCAGGAAAAAGAAAGAAGACCGTCAAAAAATTTATAAACCAGTTATAATGCTGTAGAGATAACTGAGAGTGAAAATAATTCTTAAGTTATTAAAAAATACAAAACTCCAAAAATTCCACAGGATCTCATAAATGATACCATTTTGCACTTTAGCAACAGCGTCCCAAAAGAACCCAAACGATCCCGCAGACTTCCCCCCTTTTCCCTTCTCAAATTGCGGCGGAGGAACCTGAACAGGCGGCGGCGGCGGCGCCACCATCGGAGACCTCACCGGAGACGGAGGCTCCACCGACGGAGACTTCACCGGCAAAGATACCCCAACCTTAGGGCTCAAATTCGACCTCATCTTCTCCCTAGCGCTAGAGCTCAGAGATCTAAATGTTTCCGATGGCAAAGGGGCCACATTTCTAGGGCTGATCTTAGGGCTCGGGCTCGGACTGGAGCTCTGAGATCTAGAACCCTCCGACGGCCTCGGAGTTGCCGGCGGCGTAATGAAGACGGTGTAACGCCCGGCCTTTCCTATTACCGGCGGCGGCGTCGCCTCTCTCGTTGCCATAGCGGGGGAAATTTAGGATTAATTAGGGTTAGGGTTTAGAGAGAGGACGGTGTGAGCTCGTGAGGACACTCGCTTGAGCTGCCATTAGAAAAAAGGGGGCTCGAGCTTTTTAAATGGTATCGGATGCTTTCTTTGCTCAGTGGCGTACTTAAGCGTTTTGGGTTTGATGTTTAGTTGGAATCACGAGATTGACACTGTGTCCATGACACCATGTGGGGGGTGTTTTACGGCTGAGGCTGTTTTCTGATGAGGGGCAGAGATGTAATTGTAAGAGAGTAGTAGCTATACACGCTATTGCTGTGATTTCTGACAGAAGTTTTTTGAGGTTTGAACTGGGCGGTGTGCTTACGCGCCGGTGAGGGTTAAAGACTCTCTTATAATTCGTCCAACTTTTCAGCTTTTTAAACGAGCAGTCAAAATTCCTACCACCGGAAATGGGGGCGCTTTTTTGGCTTTTAGTCCGTTCAATTTTTAATGGTTATTCGCTCGAAATGAATAACATCATCTTCTTCTTTTCTTTCCCCTAATAACTAGTGTGTAAACCAGTGCAAAGCACGGCCCATTTTTTTTATTTCTGCTACAGTAATTCTGTATTTAGGAGCATTTTTGTAATCACTACAGTAGCATTTTTAATGCTACAGTGTCTCGTCTGATCTACAGTAATGTTCTTAGCCGTTACAATCTCCCCCCCTATGCTACAGTAATAATATTACAATATTTTTCCCTGCAGCATGAATAGTGAATTTCGGATCCACGTCTGTGTTACAGTGACAAAATGCTACAGCAATTACTATAGCATTTACTGTAATATAAATAGTGAATTTTGAATTCTCCCATTATTATAGAGGAATAGATTTCCTTTTAGATCACTGCTATACTAATTTCTATTGTAATTTACTTTTTCTCATTTGGACTCCATTTTTTCTCGAATATCTTTTTGTTTTTCTTGCCTTTCCCCTTTTTTAGAATTAATTAAAGTACCCAGTAGATTTTTTTTTTAGACAATGAAACTTGGTAAGGTAGTAGGATCCCGAGTCAATACCCGAGTTCGAGTCCCATGTACAACAACAACAACTAAATGTTTATCTTAAATGTTTGGGGTCGGCTACATAAATCCTTTTTTTATTCCATTCTGTTATAGGTCATATCATCTATTAAGTTAGTCCTAATCATCCTTCTTAATTGCTTCTAATCAGATCATTCTAGTTCTGTCTCTAGTTTTTCTAGCCCCGTTAACTCTAATATTATCGTTTTTTCTAATCGATGCACTAACGGGTCTTCGTTGTACATGACCAAATCATCTTAATCTAGATATTACCTTTCATTTTATCCTTAATAGGAGCAACATCTAATTTACTACATATGCACTCATTTCTTATCATATCTTTTAATGTATACCCACAAGACCATCACAATATTCTTATTTCTGCTACACTTATTTTTTGAACATGTTATTTTTTTTATTGCATAACATTCTGACCCATAAAAGCATAATCGGTCTTATAACCATCATATAAATTTTCCCTTTAGTTTCATTGGTATCTACAATCACGTAAAACTCCTGAAGCACTCCTTCATTTCAACCATCCCGATTTGATTCGATGCACAACATTATCCTCTATCTCACCATCATGTCTAATGATTGATCCTAAATAACGAAAATGATTAGTTTTAGGTGTTTCTTGACCATTAATATATACCATAGGCTCTCTTCCTTTCTAGTTTCACTAAAAATGCGCTATATATATTCTGTTTTTGTTCTACTTTCTAAGACCTTTAAATTCAAAACTTGTGATCTTCATCTTTCTTCTTTAAAAATAATGTCTTTTCTAGTTTCATCAATTAACAATATATCATTGGCAAATAACATACATTACGGGAGTTTGAGTTCCCTATCCTTACCAATAACCCCCGTAAACTGGGTCCCCCTACCTTGCCCAACCGCCAAGATTAGTAAAATATTTAAGGAACATGGCTTGAACCCGGGGCTTTTGCACCGGAGGCTCATGCCTTGTCACCCACCCACTTTGGGGGGGGGGGGGTGGTTGGGTAGACTATTCGGTAGATAACCTTGCTCATAATCGAAGTTAACCTCACTCTAATAATCAAAGTTTCATTGACATGTGAATCACAAAGTTAAAGCGGGTTTCTAATAATCCGTGAGTTTCCTAATAACCTCTAAACTTATAGGGAGTCTTTTTAATAAAATATCAAAGTTCAAGGGTTTTTTCTGCTAACACTTAAAGTTAATGGAGGTTTTCTCATAACGGGATTTGATATTTTCAAATTTATGAAGGGTTATCCAATAATCATACAAAGTAGAGGAGGGGGTTCCCTGATATTTAGCCTAATAAAAACTGGCTATCAATCCTCGCACTAAAAGGGAAAAATCTAATAGCAAACTCATATTTAGAAAAAGTAAGATCTTACAATTTATAGAAATAAATTGATTTTATAGAACTCATAAAGAAAAAGAGTAACAATGCCATGATAATTTACACAAATAAATCGATTTTATAAAACCCTAACGCTCCGTGATTCCGCGGGTCTTGTCGTGCAAATGGATTCATAACAATGTCATGTCCTGTCCTGATCGCAAGATAGCATCGTACTCAGGAATTTTTAATTTGTTTTTTATTTTATGCTCATTTTAAAAAGCATGAGTTCGGAAAAATCTTTCTATGGTCAGTATTACCCTTAGTTTTTTTTAAAATATTACATGTTATCTTAATTTATTCTAATTTTAATCATATCTTATCTAATTTCACGTGAACTATATGTAGGTCAACTTTTTAAAAAAAAAGTTATTTTGAAAATTTCAATTAAAACTTAATCTATCCAAATACTAATTATATACTATATTAACTCCATATGAACTACCTATAACTCAAAAATATAGAAAAAAAAGATTAAGAAATTATACGTAGATAACATATTATAATACATGAAGTATTATAAAAAACCCAAAAGTTTTAAAATTTGCATATAATAGCTTTAAAAGTTTAAAATTACACAAAATACATTGACTTTTTAAAACTAAAAAATAAACATGATATCTAAAAATTTAAAACTTGTAGATAACACCCTCAACATTTTAAAAATTATAGAAACAACTTCAAAAGTTTAAAAGCTAAATTACATTTATATACCCTATGTGTTTCGCTCTTGAAGTAGTTATATACTCTAAGTTATAAAATATAGCAAAAAAATACCCTGAGTTGGTAAAAAATTACAAGTTGGTACCTTCTGTTAATCAGCTGTGCGAATATTTTCTAGAATATTCCCACGTGTCGGCCCTATGACCAACTTGAATACTTCTTACCCTCATTTATTGTATAATTTACTGTATTACCTACCCCCCTCACCTCTCGGTGCAAATTAGATTATTTTCATCATCATCATCTTCTTTTCGTGACCTTCAACTTCTTCTTCCTCTTTAATATGGGTAACAATAGAAAATAAGAGCTTTCACTATGTGGTGGTGGGGGAGGGTTAATTCTTAAGGAGGGGCATTATTTATCCTTTCATGTATTTTTAAACACAGTTAGCTAAATTTAAATAGTTATCAACTCATGGTATTTATTTGCTATGTTTTGTAACTTAGGGTATATAATTACTTCAAGAGCAAAACAATAGGGTATATAAGTGTCATTTAGCCATGTTTAAATTTCAAAAAAATATTCTAAAATCCAGAGATTTCAAAACTTAGAAACAACATAGATGGATTCCAAGGATTACCATTAGGCACATAGAAATTTAAAAGTAGTAAAAAAAACCTCAAAGGTACAAAAACTCTCTCTAAAGGAAAAAATTATTAAAAAATTCTAAAATTTTTAAAACTTATAACTGGTACATATCAAATTTAGAAATTATTAGCAGATTGCTAAAAATTTTAAAAAACAACCCAAAATTTTAGTAATTGTAAAAAAAATCTTTAAAATTTCAGAGTTACGAGAAATATTCTAACATTTAAAAACTTATCACCAATACGTGAAACATAAAAATTATAAGAGCCCAACTTAAAATTTAAATTTTCATAAAATATTATCAAAGTTTAAAAATTGCAAAACACACTCTCAAAAGTTTAAATCACAAAAGGCTAAAATTTGGCAAAGAAAAGAGAAAATATTTGATATTATTACATTAAGATATAATATGTTAGCATTAATTGATTATAATGTATAAAGATTCATCTCTAATGTTGATAATATATATTTATTTATAAAGTAAAAAAATACAAGGAGTTATGTATGGAGAAACTATCAGAAAGTTCAGAGATATCCTTTAAAAGAACTAAGTTGTTTTTATTTCAAATGGAGAAGTGGAGGAAATAAACTAAAAATTCAGAAACTTTCATGAATCACCTGAATAGACATTGATAAAAAGCATATCGAGTAAAGAAGCACTAACCGAGTTCTTCTTGAAGAACATATCGAACAATTATGTCCAAATTAAAAAAACATTATTCATGAAAAGTACAAGAAAAATTAGTAAATACTTATAAATTTTCATACTTTATTCTAAAAATACTGAAGGAATCATAAACTTAATATAAAATTTTATATAAATAATCTTGTAATAGAAACTAAAGTGAAGCCATTGATCAACTACATTGTGAGATATGATAAACTAGATAAGATGAGAAAATTCACTATAATGGACAAAAAAAATATGCACATGATACTTAGTTACCATAGTGAAAGTAAAAAAATTAAAATTGATATTTTTCTTTTCTCTATATAGTGGCACGACTCTGCAAGTATCCTTATTTGGGGATACCACTATCAACGAATGATTATTTTTTAAGAATACAGTCAAAGATAAGCATGTAATAGTACTATCAGATTTCAAGATCTTTAAATATGAAGTTAACATATTTTACAACTAAAATTCTTATTAAAGGCCACTAAATATAAAATTCATCTTATACTTGTCTCAAATATGTATGAAAGATATGTATGTCATCGTATATTGTGTTAATAATATATCAACTTATTGAAGAAATAAGAGATAGATAAGTAAACCAAGCACACATCCATATAGCACGATAAAGAAAAAAATATTACACTTTAAAGCTAATATGCAGGGCTCATTCAGAACAAGCTGCTAAAAAAATATCACCATCAAGGCTCTTTATAAATACAACACAAATTTAAATTATTTAATATTTTTAAAAATAGCTTAATTTTTGAGTAAAATCAGGAATTTTTAGAAGTGATTATCATGAACTCTTTTAATTTTTTATATGGTTATGTGGATATAAATGTATATAATAGAGTTAGCATTAATCTTTATTTTATGATTTTTTTCTAAAGTCTATGAGTGATTAGCAACAAAATTTATATTCTCTTTAGTTTTATTCTAGCCCACTTTTAATTAATCATCTTGTCTTATTGGCTTTAATTATTCATCCTTCTTTTATAACATTATCTTTTCAAGTGTTTTTCACTTTTACAACATTATACCTTCTTAAGTCAAGTTTGGTTTCATGCTGATCTAAATAACGCAAAAATTCAAATTAGCTTTAGATTATAGTTAATTCTTGTCAATTCAATTATTACATAAAAAATTTAAATTTGGTGTAGCACATTCAAACAAATATTAAAAATAATAATCACAATAGTAAAGTTTGAAAACATAAGTGAGAAAAACAAGCAAAGTAGAACTGAGAAACAAATTTTAGTAAAGAAATAAGTCAAAAATACTTAATCATAATATTTAATTAGGTGTATTGTGTTGCGCGCAGCGGAAATTTCGGCAGCACTTCGGCAGCACAACAAGAGTCAGGTCGTAATAAGAATTCTTGTTTCTCAAAGGGAACAAGAATCTGAAGCTTATATCCTATCAAAGTAGGATATTAGCTCTTCCTCTCGTCAGCTCTAGGACTGCGCGTCGAGGGAACCTAAAAAGCTATTACAAATCACACAAAAGCAGTACAACCAATTTTTACGTGGTTCGGCAAATTGCCTACGTCCACGGGGCAAGGAGGGGGGAGATCTACTAATAGAGGGAGAGAATACAACTAGGGTTTACAATCACTCACAATCTAAACCCTCAAACAACTCTCAAATCCCTCACAAATATCTCTCTACAAAAGCACAAAAGCCTACACACAAAACTCCTCTTGAATTCTGTGATCTTCTTCTGCAGTAGCCGCCGCAAAACTCTCTTCTGCTTTTTGCTTTTGATCTGCAGCCGCAAGCCTCCACATGCCCTTCTTCGCTGCCTCTCTTCTCTCCACAAAAACCTAGCGGCTTATTTATAGCTCTTGGACTTAGGAAATCGGGTTACAATCAAAACGAATTTGGGCCAGCGGTTAAAATCAAAACGCATGGGAAGGTTGTGGGAAGGTTCACGTGGGTCTGGCCCACCTCCCACTCGTTCACATATTGCACGTGCATAAATCCTAGTTTGATTAAAACCGCAATGTTCTAGGCTTCTAGCGTCCAAGATGGATCCACATGGTTCTCCATTTAGACCATACAATTAAAATACCGGGAGTTAGCCTTTTACTTCACACATCAAAGTTGCATTGTTTATAGTTTAGACCATAATCAGGGGCAAATATGAATGAAAAACTTAAAATGATAGCAAACTGACGAGTTCCGACAACTAAGAATCCAGATTTCTAAATCATTGATCCATGTCTCTTTGTTTTTTCTCGAGATTAGCAGCGAATGCTTTCTTTCTTTGTACTAAATCCTTGATTAGATCCCGTGTTTAGTATTAAACGATAATTAACCATTATTCTCACTGGACCTTTGTCTCGCGTGATGAGCAGTGGGACCCGGGAAAGAAAAACACGTAGAGGTGGGACCCATCTAAGAATTCAAGCTCGCTCGCACGTGCTGGGATGAATCATACAGCCAACCATGCAGCTGTTAAATTGGACGCTTGTAAGGGAGATCGTACACTGTCTCATGAGATTAAATATTCACTAACAATCCTTTGAACTTTTTTGACGGATTGCTGTTTTCATGAAAATACGCTAGTTGTAGTTATATCTGTAAAAAGTAGGGAAATCACTGTCGAAAAACTAATCTATTACATTACAGGAGGAGGTGAAGTTGTTTTCTTCGTTCCACAATTTGAGAAATTTGTTAAATGTTATTTCACGACAGGACCACAACAATTCTTTTTCAGAATAGGGGGAGCATGTTTGGAGGGGGG
>BQKN01001096.1:183286-197992 GCA_022839385.1 Asparagus kiusianus
TTTGAGGGATTTTGCCAAGATAGTAAAGGTTGGTTTTGAGAGGGTTAACCCAGAGACCTGAAATGTTAGCGAAAATGGAGAGAATGGTCTTAAGTATAACCATATCAGAGGAATTTTCCATTGAGAAAATGATCGTGTCATCTGCAAACCGGATGGTTCTTATGAAGTTAAGATCGCCCTTCAAATTAAGATTAGAAAGATCTCCCGAAGTGATGCTACATTTGAGCATCTAACTCAGTACATCTGTCACTAACAAAAAGAGTAAAGGAGAGAGGGGATCACCTTGTTTGAGGCCTCTGAAACATTTGAAGAAATTGGTGGGGGAGCCGTTCACGAGGACAGCTGATTTGGACGATGACAGGATATGTTTAATCTATAAACACCACTTGGAGCCAAAACCTCTGGCTTCGAGAAGGGAAAGGAGAAAAGACCAGTTAACACAATCGAAAGCCTTATAGAAATCAACTTTAATGGCGCATATTTCTTTTTTCCTAGAAGAACAGTGGTTTATCATTTCATGACCTAGAAGGAAAGAGTCCAAAGATGACTTACCAGATTGGAAGGCGGATTGAGAGTTATCAATGAGAAGGTGGAGGACTTTTTTCAGCCTATTAGCCAGAATTTTAGAAAAGATCTTGCAGGAACTGTTGATAAGACTAATTGGCCGAAAATCATTGGGGGAGTCTGCACCATCCGTTTTGGGAATGAGACATATGTGAGAGTAATTAATATGTGAGAGTAATAAATATGAATAGAGACTTACTGACAAAATGGTTGTGGTTTTCGTTTTCGAACAGAGAAGTGTTATGGAACCTGGTGATATCTCATTGTTATTATGATGGAGGATATGGTTTAGAATGTTTTAGATCCAAAGGATCAAAATGTTGGAAGGATGTCCTTCAAATTTTAGATTTTTTTTAAATAACACGTTACTTTTCGTGGGGTATGGGAATAAAATATTTTTCTGGCTAGATAAATGGTGTGGCGAATGGACTTTAGTATCTAGATTCCCTGAGTTATATGCTTTGGTTGAAAAGGTTGAAAAATCAAATGCTAGTGTGGCTTCTTTGAAGAAAAGAGGAAGATATGGATAGGAATGGAAGATTTCTTTTGTCAAATAATTACAAGGACAAAACGAGCAAAATTGACCTGCGCGTTGTCGCGACATTTGTGTGAAGAAGTTGTTAAACATTTTGCTTAGAAACTTCTTTTTTAGTTTGTGTATAGAACATTTTTGGGAGTTTTATTATGAAAAAATTAGTGTGAATGAAGAAAAAATGATTTAAGCATTTGGTGCACAAAATTCTTTTTTAGTCATCTAGATTTTGAATATTATCAATGGTGTGGAATGTTCAGATAGTGTTGGTAATAGAAGATGGAAAGGTATATGGTAGATTCCTGTGCCTTTAAAGGTACAAATCCTTATATGGTTGATTAACATACAAAGGGTAAACACCAAAGATAGATTATTTCAAAGGAAAATTATAGTAGATAAAATGTGTGCGATGTGTGCTTTAGAAGATGAATCCTTGAATCACATTTTCACTGAGTGTGTGTATGTTTCTTCCTTGTGGAATCCTTTGAAATGTGAATTTCAAGCGGAAGAGTTGAAATTTTATGATGTGATTGACATTTGGTCATAGAAAAATAATAGTATTCCAACTAAAAAAAAGGGATGAAATGGGATGTTGCAGAGTGTTGTTTGATGTGGAATATTTGGCATGAAATAAACTTACATACTATTCATCAGAAACACAGACATGCTTTGGATGTTCTTCACCAGATTAAGAAGTTTTATGATTTTTGGGTAGGCAATCTTCCATCCAGGTACAAAGAGACGAGGTGCCATGTGAAGAAACATAAGAGAAGAACAGGACATGCTGATGTAAGAGATGCTGCAAATCAATTTGTTGCTATTTCTGGAGGTGGGTTGACTGCTAATCAAGATGAGTATAATGATGAGGAGTTTTTGTATTTTTAATGATTAAATGTAATGAGTTTTTGTTTAGTTATCTGGTGTAGTGAACAGTTTGTTTCTGATGTGGCAAACAAAGTTTGTAGCTGTATGCACCTATTGGTGTTGGGGAACGCATGCTGTGTATCATGTAACCAACCTGAAGCTTTTAATGGAAGTTTTGTGATGGCTGGGGCTTTTAAAACCCCATCCTATTTTCTCAAAAAAAATTAGAGCACGTTTGACAAATAGTCAAAGTGACTTTTAAGCCACTTTGAGATGTTTGACAAATTGTTTATTTTAGCTTATTTTTTGGTGGAATATAAGCCGCAAGATTTAACCAAGTAAAGGACATATATCCCTCCTCATCCCACAAAATTTTCAAGGCAAGTGTTCGCGGGAAAAACCAAATTCTTCTTCATTGCCGTCATTGTACTCTTAAAATAACAACTTTTTGCGTTACAGAAAGATCCGGTCTTTTTATAAGATCCGGTTTATAATGAAAACCAAAACAAACAAAGAAAAATTACAACTTTCCTTATTTAACGAACAGATCACGAGCTCCTGTTATACGGTCACTCGTTTTGTGGGTTCTTCGCCTGCGCCGGGGTTGATTACCGTTGACCACCGCGAGATCTGGATCCAAGCAGATCTACAACGTATTACGGGTATTATCCCACCAAGGAGATAATAGCCGGGAGGGATCGTTTCACCAAGGAAACGACCGCTCGAATCTCGGGATCTAAGAACCAAGCTTAGATCCGGAGTAGAACGATGTAGATCTGAGGATTAGCTTCTTCGAACTCCTGCCTTGTTTGTTGCGGATGCTCGCCAAAAACTGAATCCGAGGGTCCAAGCTTCAAGCCTTCAAAACTCCGAGTTGAGATGACAATCCGGCAGAGTTTCGGCTCTTTAGAAGTTCAACCAAAAAGTCCTTCCAAATGAACAACCACCCCCCCTATTTATAGCCTCTCTGAACTGTGCATTTGTGCACAAGAGAGAAGGGGGGGGAGTCGAGCCACCTCAGGGTGGCTCGGCCTTGGCCGAGCCACCCTGGGGTGGCTCGGCTTGGGCCGAGCTACCCCGGGTTGGTTCGGTTTGGGCCGAGTCCCCCGGGTGTGTTCCGTTTCGTCGTTTTCCCGTCCTTCGGTTATGTCCGTGATTCGGTTGTTCGTTTGATTTGTTCGGGTTCTTGATTTGATAGCCCGAGTCTTCATTTGGCAGTAAATCCGCCTCGGTGTTTGAGTTCAAGTCCGTTTTGTTGTTGGACGACTCGTTAACTTTCTGAACCGTTGGATTGGTTCCACACGCGAACGTATTCCGTTGCTTATGTGCCTCATCGCCTCGTCGCTCGAACGTCCGTTGATTTGTCGAATCATCGTGCCGAGCCATGCTAAGGGACCTATAGGCAATTTTATACGCCTACAGCAAGTCCTTTTGGCGGATTTATATGCATGTTTATTTTAATTATTTTGACAACAATGATAGATTATGATGCATCCATTCGCCAAATACGATGGACTATAATCCATTTGCGGATTATAATTAGAAGTTGTCAAACATGCTCCTAATTGTAGTTATGATATAGTTGTTTAAACATTTCAAAAATTATTATTTGTGATTTTATGATATTATATGCTATCGAGGGTGCTTTTTTCCTAAGAAAGTAGTAAGAGTACAAATCAAAGCAATAATCCCTTTTGAAGTTGTCTGTCTCTTTTGAAATTATTACTTTAAGACTAATCATATTCCTTATTCATTCTTTAAAGTTGTCATCTTATCATCAATACATCCCAAGAAGTTTAGATAATAACTATACTAATATATAAGAAGAAGAAGAAGAATTACACATAAGAACTTCATATCAAAGAAAGGAACTAAAGACAAGTAGATAGAATCTACCCGTCCCATGGGCATATATATTGTTTTATTTCCTTAAAAATGTATATAATGAGAATGAGATAAAATAATATTTATGATCCGATTAAAAATAAAGCATTTAGATTCAGGATTGGTGTCTCCAACTTATGATGTATATCTTCCAACAACCTAGCAAGTAGCAATAATAACTATCCAATCGAATTTTGCAATAACCTAGCCTGTTAAGTGTAATCCTTTTTGTATAAACTGGTGGAAATTAGCATGAAATTGACTGCCTTCAAAATGTTTTAACATGATATTAAAGTAGATTTTCTCATTCCAAAGTCTCTCCTAGAGGGGGTTGCCTCGTCAAACTAACATTTATGTATGTGCTTCCCCTGTCAATATGAGGTTTAAGAGTACAAATCAAACCAATAATCCCTTTTGAAGTTATCTGTCTCTTTTGAAATTATTACTTTAAGATTAATCATATTCCTTATTCATTCTTTAAAGTTTTCATCTCATCATCAATACATCCCGAGAAGTTTATAGATACTAACTATAATAATATATAAGAAGAAGAAGAAGAATCACATGTAAGAACTTCATCTCAAAGAAAGGAACAAAAGACAAGTAGATAGAATCTACCTTTCCCATGGGCATATATATTCTTTGATTTCCTTAAAAATGTATATAATGAGAAAGAGATAAAATAATGTTTATGATCCGATTAAAAATAAATGCATTTAGATTTGGGATCGGTATCTCCAACTTATGATGTAGGTCTTCCAACAACCTAGTAAGTAGCAACAACAACTATCCAATCGAATCTTGCAATAACCTAGCCTGTTAAGTGTAATCCTTTCTATATAAACCGGTGGAAATAAGCATGAAATTGATTGCCTTCAAAATGTTTAACATGAAAGCAGATTTTCTCATTCCAGAGTCTCTCCTAGAGGGGGTTGCCTCATCAAACTAACATTTATGTATGTGCTTCCCCTCTCAACACGAGGTTTAAGAGATAAAATGTCTTTTTTCTTTAATTATATATTCCAACTCTGAATTGAACCCAAGAGCATAAGATTTATATTAAAACTTCTCAACTATCCAAATCACTAGCAGATAAATAAGATGTCCTTAATCTAGACATAAGTACATTGATCAAGTGTCTATTTCCCCGTGCTAATTTCACGTTACCCCTTTGAACTTTGGGATTTTTTCTTTCATATAAGCCTAGTACTTTGTTTATCTTACATAACCCCTATTGGACCTTGGGGGTGTCTCACAAATCCTCAAACTTTGACCTTTTCTCATTGGAGTCCTATATGTAATTTGCAAAAAAAAAAAAAAAAAACTAAAATGTGTCCGAGAGTGGGAAAAAAAATCCCAAAACTTATCACTTGTCATTTACGGACAATGTAGCCCCACTTCTAAACTATGGGTTTTTTCTCTCAAGTGAATTTTATTTATTTACAAAACACATGCTCATTTTTTAAAGTCACCCCAAAGTCCAACGGGTCATGTGATATAACCAAACTCATGGGGATTGTGCGAAAAACG
The DNA here is from genome assembly GCA_022839385.1 of Asparagus kiusianus. Lineage (NCBI taxonomy): Eukaryota > Viridiplantae > Streptophyta > Magnoliopsida > Asparagales > Asparagaceae > Asparagus > Asparagus kiusianus. Next base: position 188,661 of record BQKN01001096.1, read on the forward strand.
CCCCAAAAGTTTATGTAGGGATTGGATCGTTAAAAAGCCTAAACGAGGGCCCGACAAAGAAATTGACTTGCAATGAAGAACGAGTCGTATCTTCCAAACAGTGAGTAGGAATTGCACAAATAATAAATGAAAAACCACATATCTTTTTTGAGATGGAGCCAACCAAACCTACTGCTGTACGGTTTGTCGCCTTTTGTTTAGTGAATTTCCCTCCGGATTGAGAGGTATCAAACTTTTTACCAGTTTTTACTATTTACGGTAATGCTTTACAAGTTTGTTTTGATTAGGAAATAAAACCGGTTTGATGCTAATTTTGACCAATTTTGACCTACTTGTTTCCTCAATCATAGGGAGTCTTTTAAGGAGAGTTTTGTTATTTCTATTTTTTTAATAAAATTTAGGTACGAGCTTTATTTATTATTTCTATTTAAGTAGATGATTGTATAAATCCTAAAGGCATAACTTTTCTTCAATAAAATTCTCTTTTAAGTTATTTAGTGGATTCGAGGTTGTCTCTTCGTAGATTTGAAGATTGTTCCTTGTGTATTCAAAGAACGCCTCTTGGTGGATACCATTGTTTCTTACTTCCGCGTTGCGCTAAAAGTTTAGATTTATTTATTTATTTGTTTATAACTGTTTTTTCTACACATGTGAAAATATGTTTTCAATGTGTTGATCCCGCAGAGGCTCCATTTTCCGAGTAAGTATTTTATCATAACACCCCCATAAAATTGGGACAATTTATACCATTCACGGGTAAATAGAGGAATATCTTTAGAGTTTGTGGCTACTCTATCAATGGTGTAGATCATCGTGCTCCTACGAAGATGGTTCTGGTACCCTCTACTCTATCAATGACACGGAACACCCAACCCCTGTAGTTGGTTCTGATACCCTGTATATAAACCAATTCGTCGAACGCCTCTCCTTCGTTCTCCCACGACCCCCCCCAAAAAAATGTCCGCTTCAAAACTCTACTCCCTCTCCCCCTCTCTACTCACCACCCTCTCCGGCGAAATCCGCTCCCTCCTCTCCCAAACCCATTACACCCCACCCGAATCCGACTCCATCTCCATCAAATCCCTCCTCCAATCCCTCCTCCCCCAAAACGGAGCCTTCTCCTCCCCCGAGCAAACCCTACATTTCCTCCTCTGCCTCTGTTCCCTCTCCTCCTCCTCCTCCTCCTCTGATCATCACGACTCCCCCTCCCTCTACTGGATCCCCAAACCCCTCTCCTCCGCCGCCAAATCGGCTTTCAAAGAGATCTCCGATGGGTTTTACTCAGGGAGGGAGGAGGAGTTCTTCGGTGATTTGATGAGCGAGGCGGTTCCGGAGCTAAAGAAGGTTATTAAAGAGAGCTGTGTGGATACTGATGAGGAGGAGGAGTTTGTGGCGGGGTCGGCCAGGGCGCCGGTGGCGAAGGCGGTTGTGGCTGCGCATCAGTTGGGGTTTTTGGTTGCTCAGGTGAGGTGATGGTGGGTTTAGTGTTCTTGAATTTGATGGAAAAGATTTGATTTTGAGGGGGATTTTGATGATTAGGTTGGGTATCCGCATTTGGGGAGGCTGTGCTGGTTGGTGATTCCTTGTGCGCTGACGGCGTTGGATCACTGGTCGCCTGAAGTGAAGGTAAGGATGGATAGTGCTTCATGGTATTTATGTAATACTTGGGTATATGCTCTGTAGAAAAGCAAATGTTATTATTATTTTTTTACGTTGAAGCACATAAGAGTCAGTCGTTAGAGCTCATGTCATTCGTGATATTGTTGGTAATAATTGGTAGCTCATTGATAGTTAGCTCTTGATAGTTACATAGGATGTTATATTGAAGTGTTTCTATTACACGTATCACAAACTAAGGGTGGCAATGAGGGTTGGATTAAGTGGGCGTAGGTAGGTAGGGTTCAAATGGATCCATACACATCTAATGCAAAGGCGACCTGATTATTTATTGGATGGATTGACCTATACTTGGCCTCCTTGATAATAGGATAATTCATAACCCATTTAACCAGACTGCTGACGGGGAGAATTAAATTTAATCGGATTGGTGAAGTGCAAGTAGTCCAATGATCTTGAACGCCTCGTGTTAGTATCATCTTCAGTTGTCAGTGTCAAATTCTTTACCAAGGAAAATATGGGCAAAAGCCAGAGCTCCTTGTTAAACCTGATAGGCTGTTCGCCATGTCGGCATCATTAGGAAGAAATCCTGCTTATTGTAGGTCAGCATGCCGTCAGCATTGTTGGATCGGTCGGCATGGCCATAGACTACCTGCGGATGGTCACAGGGGGGGGGGGGGTTGTTTTTTGGGGGGGGGAAGGAACGTGTAGAGAGAAGGTGACCCTTTAGTATGAACTATGAAGAAGGGTGAAATGGTAATTATGGAAGAAATTATGTAGAGAGTTATCTCTCCTAAAAGCTGGAGGTTTTCAAGTGTCTCCAGTTAGGGAGCGATAAGTAGCATTGGTCAACAGTACAAGTAGTTTGTGCAATTAACACAACTTGGAACTGATTCGATATTCGTGTTACTGAATGTAACCTTGTCCAGGTAGTCATATAACAGTTCAATATTCTGCAGTCCTTTGGCCCTTTTGGGTGTTATTCTGCTTTGTCAGTGCAGCTGAACACTGACTAAATAACTATTCTTTTCATTTTCAGGAGCAAGGAATGGTTAGTTTTATACATCTAGCGAATAATGTGAATGCTACTGAATTGTCTTGGTATGAAGAACCGATCCTTGATGCATGTTGTCGGAACATTGCTTCAAGTGATGAGCTATGGCAAAGAGTAGTTGAGATGTCTGTCCTTTTATTGACATGTACCCAACAAAGAAATCCTCGTAGCTCCTGGTACGTGCTCTTACCTTTTCATATCTTGCTGTTTCCTCCCTTGTTTCCTTTTCAGAAACAAGTTTGAAATCATCTGCAAAGTTAAAGCTTTAGAAACATCAATATTGCACTCGTATAAATATAACAACTGTATCGTGACAAGTCAATATGTTGAAGATGTTGGAGTGAATGCTGTGAAGGTCTCATTACTTTTATTATCAGTTAATTGTCTGATGTTTTACTTCCAACCATCCCATGTATCAATGAATGGATTAGTACAAATTTTTTTTTAAATTTATTTATCTGGTCCTCTTTACAGACTGCTGTTTCTATCAATCCATGACTTACGGGAAATAGCATTTTTACAAAATCTTACTTTGGTAAATTTTATAGGTTCGAGCGAATTTTGAGCGAGATGTTAAGTCATTTGGAGCGTCAACCATTTAATAAGGAGAGACGTACAGCATGGCTTCTACTCATTGAGCCAGTTTTCAATGCAATGGGGCTTGTCTTACTAGCACATTTCCGCCGTATATTTTCACTTTTCTTTCAGTGGATGCATGTTGATGATAATCAAACAGTTCTACTGGTAAGGAATTATCGTGTCTGCAAGGAATTGTCACGTCTTTATGCAGAAGTTTAGTTTTAGTCATAAATCACTCTGTGTATTGTTTATGATATTAGCATAGATACTTCCTATGGGGTTTCATTGTGATTGATTAATGCAGAAGTTCTTCTGGTGAGGAATTACGGTATACCTCTGAAATTTTTGGAGTAGACTAGCATGTTGTTATTTTGTTGGGGACCACTATCTATACTACTTGTATTAAGACTTAGCGATGTTAGGAAAAGGTTGAAGGACATGGCAAAATTGTCCTGCATCTCATTAAAGACACGAGGACAATTTGGTCATTACACACAAAATTTCTTTTCTTTCCTTTTCTCTTTCCTTATTTCTAGAACTTTCTAAAGCATATCATGGAGATTGCTAATTAAATATCTATTACATTATATATTATAAGAAAATATAAATATGAAATGATAAAGTTCTTTTCCATGTAAATGAATATAAAATAAAGACAACAATTAGAATGTTAATATATTTGTAGGCGTCAAAAAACACGGAAAGATATCCAAATACAGCTCAAAAGGAAATCATCCAAAAATCAAAAAAGGACACAAGTATAGACTGTTTCGCACGCGAGACGGTCTTTACTGTCTCGCACGCGAGACGGTCTTTACTGTCTCGCACGCGAGACAGTCTTTACTGTCTCACCATGCGAGACAGTGTTTACTGTCTCGCATACGAGACAGCTTTCAAAGGTTCAGAAACTGTTTTATAACCGTCGACACGTGGCCACCAACCGTTTAGGAACGTGGGAAACGTCGTGGGCGAGAATCACGTTGATAACTGCCAAAATAACGGAGTTTTAAAACGTGGGAATGCAGTTACAAGAAAACTGTCGGGCAGTTGAAGATTTCCGAGACAGTATTTACTGTCTCGGAACCCGAGACAGTCTTTACTGTCTCGGCCGCCGAGACAGCAGACACTGTCTCGGAAACAGTTATTTGTTCAGGGGCTATAAATACCCCCCTTGAGATCGATTTTGGAGAGGCTGAGCATCTTAGAGCAGACAGAGCAGAGTTCTTGAGTTTCTGGCAATTCCTTGAGATTCGAGCTTTGACTTGATCTTAAGAAGAGTGATCGTCTTACTTTGATAAGATATTCACTTCAAATTCCTACTTCGATAAACGAAGGAAGAATCCCTAAAGCCTTCACGATTCAATCAGAATATGTGATTCGGTGGTCCGCGAGTCAAGGCACTCCCGGCACAGGCAAAGATCCCACGCAAGCAGCGATCCAAACAACGATCATGCGTTTGTTTCTAAAAAGTTGTAATTTTCCTTTTGTTGTGTAAACGAAGTCTTATAAAAAGGCTATTTCTTTTGAATTTGTTGTAATCGATCGAAGATATAATGAATTCCACAACGAAACCAACTTTTGACGAAAACAAACTGGTGACCACAGTGGGAGCCAACTGTCTCGCTACCGAAACCGTCGTGTCGCAGCCGATCATCAAGATCCCAATTGAATCAACGGTCGAGTACGAGTTCGACCAAACGAAGTTTGAGGAGTATTTGTCATCCTCATCTGTAAAGTTTTTCTCGCCTCGCAAATGCAGGAAGATTTCATCTTCGTTGAAGCTTTTTAAGTTGTCAAATGCTACAGATGAAAACTCTCGTCTGATTGTTGCTGAGAATTCTACTCGCAACATCTCTCCTCACAATGTCTCTTCTCCAGTTAAAGAGTCATTGAACAAAAAACTACCGGCACTGACGAAAAGGGTTCGTCAAAGACAACGTCAGCGCCGCGCTCGCCAAATGGCTAATGCTTTGGAACAAACCGACGGAGTTCGTTATCATGCGGACTTAGAGTCGAGGAGACATCGAGTGATTCAGTTGTCTCAACGACCAATCACTCATATCTCTGCTAAACTAACGACGGATGAATGGACTCTTGTCAAAAGGGCTCGCTCAACCCTCAAAAAACGTACACAAAAGCGTCATGCAAACGCTGCTCATGCCCGTGCTCTCTCACAATAAAGGCGAGAAAGAAAGAAGGAAACGGTGGCTAAAGAACCACCAAAACTCTGTAAAGTTTGGATTCCAAAGTCTAGAGTTGTACAAAATCAGCATTCGAAGCCCGTTAAGACTCCACACTCGCAAGGAGGTGGTTCTGAACGTGTGACTGTTGACATAACATTGGATCACTTAAAGGCAATAATAAGTTACCCTGAGAATGCCAACAAGGTTTTACACCCCCAGAAGAATACGTATTCGCCAAAAGATATCGTTATACCTGGGAGGTCATACCAAAAAACGATAGGATTTTCCGACAATCATACTTATGAATCGTACTATCAAGCTGTGGGTGTGAATAAATTTCGAAAGAGAATTGTTCAAAAAATGAGCTCTCATTGTTCCTGTGTGCGACTCATTAGAGCAGTATTGTCGGAATATGATTACTCCAAACGAGAAGCCATCCCGTAAAGAGTCTTAATGTTCCAGAGACTTTTCACCAAAATGTCAAAGCCCAAGCCGAGACATTTCTGCAAGAAGCTTGCTGTTCAAGAGGATGAATTTCCTGAAGTCACCATCAATATGGCTGATAAAGGAAAATCTAAGTGGCATTCAAGTGAATCAAATCCCGACTTTTCATCGGGAGGAAAAGTCAACTCAAGAATTGCTCAACGGATGTCTCGACTCTAGTTAAGAGCCGTCAGACGTAGAGACTACAAGAGAATGCATGAAAGAATGTCATCAGAGGATGAGCTCTCGGACACTTGTTCTGCGATCGCTTCGGATGATACACTATCTAGCACAGGGCAAACCAGAGAAGTACTCACAATCACCTCTGATCAGTTCGCTCAAATACTTCAAGAAGCTTTAGCCAAACAACGTGAAGAAATTAGAGCTGAGATGAAAATAGAGATGAAGTTGGCTATTCAACAAATGAGAGAATTGCTAGCTTAACGGCCTCAACTTCCTGAGTCCAGTCAGCGAGCTGAATCAGCCGTCGCACTCAAAATATTACAGATGAAATCCGAAAGTGGATGAAGTCATCTTTACTGATGCACCTCCTAATAACGATAACACTGGGGGTGGTTCAACGGATCCTCCCAACAACGACATTGGGGGTAGTTCAATCGCATCTCTTAATAATACTGGGGGTGGCCCAATTATTTCTCCTCAATATCACTCAAAGAGAGATGAAGATGAGGATAAGAAAATACAAGACCTTGAAAACAAAGTCAATGCTTTGATTTCCGCTCAGGAAGTAAAGAAGACGGGTATTCCGTGTCCCTATCCAAGAGAATGGGATTCAATTTCATACCCGACAAAATTCCATCTGATTAACTTCACACCGTTCGACGGAAAGAGCTCACCTATTCAGCACTTGATTTATTTCAAGTCTTATTTGGGCATGATATCTGGAAACGAGGCTTTAATGGTCCGGTCATTCGTTGGCACCCTTCGTGATCCCGTATTCGATTGGTATCGACGTCTCAAGCCAAGGAGCATCAATTGCTGGAATGACATAGAAAGTTTGTTCCTCAGCAATTTCTTCGATGATGACATCGAAGTGTCAATCGGAACCCTTCTGGATGAGAAACAAAAAGACGGAGAGTCGGTTGATAATTTTATCAAACGCTTTCGTAACAAGACAATGAATTGTAGAGATCCTGTTACAGAGGAGTTTATCCTGCAAACATGCCATAATAATCTCTCCATCGATGTCCTGAAAACCTTAGGGGTCGTACCATCCAAAACTTGGAAGGAATTGAAAATACGTGGCGAACAAGCTAAACACTTTCTTAAAAGGAAGAAAATTGAGAGAAATCAACCGACGATATCTATAATCGTTGTGAATGCGACTCTCGATCCGAAGTTCCAAAAAGAGTATTCTTTTGAAGATGATGAAACTCCAGCCATCTTGAAATACCTCCTCGCCAATGACAAAATTGAACTGCCACCTATTAAAGATCAGGAGGGAGCTAAGAGGATTATGGATCCAAACTACTGTGCATACCACAGAAGGGTTCTTCATCCCACCAAAATTTGCTTTGGACTCAAAAACAAAATCCAAGCTTTAATTGATTCCGGTGTCATAACGGCGAGACAAGCCAAATAAAGACGACCTTTACTCCATTGGGTACACGAGTATAAACTGTTTCCCCTAACTCCGAAAAGTATATGAGTATAAACTGCTTCTCCATGTAACTCCAAAAGGTATACGAGTATAAATTGTTTTCCGAACCTCCGACCGATATAAGAGGTTAAAAGTTGCTTCCAAATGTGATTAGACTCAGGTTTACCTGAAAGCTGGGGGTGGATATGAGGTTATCATGGCTGAATACGAAGACATGAACCAAGACCTGATTCTATATCAAGAATAGCAACGTTGCTCACAAACGAAAAGTTTCTGAAAAAGTACTATCCCTAGTACATTCAAGGTAACCTATTTAACAGGAAGTTTCTGGAGAATACTATATATGATATTATTAAGGATAACCCAAAACTAATCAATTATTCAAGATGAAAACCAATCATCTGAATAGCCCACCCTTAATCATGACAAAAAAAAAAAGAATCTCCCGCTGTGGCTATTTAATCATGTCCAAAATGATTAAAACCCTCCCACTGTGATTTTTAGAGTACTCTTTCATTGAGATGAGATTCAATGACTTCATCAAGTCGATCTTCCCTCACAAAACTTTGAAATCATTTAAGGGTGAAACATGTCCCATTTGCTTTTCTTCCATTTGATTCTTGGTTGGTCTCAATCGTCGGGATCAGTTTCGCCAACTCCTACTATGACTTTCCAAGAATTCTTTCGTTGAGATGATATTCAATGACCTCATTGGGTCAGTCTTTCCTCACGAAACTCCTATGGTCTAATTATGGAGTGCTTGATAATTCACACTCCTCCACCATAAAATCCCTCACCGATCAAATCAACTGACGGTAGGTCCAACAAAATACTTCGTGGTTAAATCCACCCAAACTCCTGCTATGTCCAAGCCTTCAACACTCCCATTGTTGGGTTCTGACACAACACCCAAAATTTCAATTCATGACAATTGGCAATCCCATTTGGTCAAACCTTTAAGCAGTTAGGACCAAAGCCAAAATCTCCTCTCGATTCCCTCCATGAACGAGAGGTCCACAACTTGAGCGATCAAACCTTTAAACAGTTAGGATCGTATCAAACCCCCACTTGGTCAAACTTTACTACAGTTAGGACCACAACCAAAATCCTCCTATCGATTCCTTCCATGAACGAGAGGTCCACAAATTTAACGATCAAACCTTTAACCAGTTAGGATCGTCTCGAAATCCCATTTGGTCAAACCTTTAAACAGTTAGGACCAAAGCCAAAATCTCCTCTCGATTCCCTCCATGAACGAGAGATCCACAACTTGAGCGATCAAACCTTTAAACAGTTAGGATCGTATCAAACTCTCACTTGGTCAAACCTTACTACAGTTAGGACCACAACCAAAATCTCTTCTCGATTCATTCCACGAACGAGAGGTCCACTTTCAGTTGAATAATCAAACCTTATGACAGTTATGATTATTCCAAACCATTCCAGATTTTCTAAGTGGAAATCCCACATTGAGTTCCTTTTACATCGAGAGATAGAATATAAAATTCTTTCTCTCCGATTTTGGGGTTCATCTCTACCAACAAAAAAGAGACCAGAAGATAGAATATAAAATTCTTCCTCTCTGATTTTGGGTTTATCTCTACCAACAAACAAGAGACCAGAAGATAGAATATAAAATTCTTCCTCTCCATCATCGGGTTCACCTCTATCAACAAAAAAGAGACCAGAATACTCCAATAGGTATACGAGTCTAAACTGTTTTCCTAATCTCAGCAGGAAGTTTCTGGAGAATATCACTCAGAATATTCTTAAGAATAACCTGAATACTCCAATA
>BQKN01001096.1:198002-237875 GCA_022839385.1 Asparagus kiusianus
TAACCTGAATACTCCAATAGGTACACGAGTCTAAACTGTTTCCCTACCCTCAACAGGAAGTTTCTGGAGAATATTAATCTGAATATTCTTAAGGATAACCTGACGAACTCTCAATGGATGTATCAATTCGGTGACAAAAGCTGAACCCACAAGAACAAATACCAGCTTCGAATCAAGATCTCGACAACGGTCAAGCGATAAACGCGATGCCGGGAGAATATTAGCTATTCTATAAAGAACTGAATAGACTAAAAGAAGAAGAGATCAAGGGTCGAAGCCATTTACAAGTCCTTCTACACGATCTACTCAACCAAGTATTGAAGAGATCGTAAGTAAAATCTATCTTATCCAAAGTATCCTAGACTCCTCTATAAAAGAATGAGTCTGGAATACTTTGGAGCGGGTATCTGTAGGCGTCAAAAAACGCGGAAAGATATCCAAATACAGCTCAAAAGGAAGTCATCCAGAAATCAAAAAAAGGACACAAGTATAGACTGTCTCGCACGCGAGACAGTGTTTACTGTCTCGCCATGCGAGACAGTGTTTACTGTCTCGCATGCGAGACGGCTTTCAAAGGTTCAGAAACTGTTTTATAACCGTCGACACGTGGCCACCAACCGTTCAGGAACGTGGGAAACGTCGTGGGCGAGAATCACGTTGATAACTGCCAAAATAACGGAGTTTTAAAATATGGGAAGACAGTTACAAGAAAACCGTCGGGCAGTTGAAGATTTTCGAGACAGTGTTTACTGTCTCGGAACCCGAGACAGTCTTTACTGTCTCGGCCGCCGAGATAGCAGACACTGTCTCGGAAATAGTTATTTGTTCAGGGGCTATAAATACCCCCCTTGGGATCGATTTTGGAGAGGCTGAGCATCTTAGAGCAGACAGAGCAGAGTTCTTGAGTTTCTGGCAATTCCTTGAGATTCGAGCTTTGACTTGATCTTAAGAAGAGTGATCGTCTTACTTTGATAAGATATTCACTTCAAATTCCTACTTCGATAAACGAAGGAAGAATCCCTAAAGCCTTCACGATTCAATCAGAATCTGTGATTCGGTGGTCCGCGAGTCAAGGCACTCCCGGCACAGGCAAAGATCCCACGCAAGCAGCGATCCAAACAACGATCCTGCGTTTGTTTTTAAAAAGTTGTAATTTTTCTTTTGTTGTGTAAAAGAAGTATTATAAAAAGGCTATTTCTTTTGAATTTGTTGTAATCGATCGAAGATATAATGAATTCCACAACGAAACCAACTTTTGACGAAAACAATATTCAGATGTAAATATTATCGAAAGTGTATATTTAAATACTCAGCTTAAAAGTAATTAAATAAAATAATCTGAAGATGGAATATGAATGAAAAAGTTAGTGGCATATCTAGGAAAATTACGTTATTACTCAAATTGAAAATATATGTCATAGCCAATTTGAAATAAGGAAAGGTAGAATAACAAAAGATCATAGAAATGTCAATGATGGTTTAGGGTATTAAAACAACCCTTTTTTACATTTAAATTAGAATAATTAAGTTTCAGTGTCGGTTGTACGTGCATTTGCGCGTGCAACAATACTAGTTGAAGTTTTAGTCTTGTTGCAATACGTTGTGAATGTGAATATTAAAAAGAGTTGACCACTATTAAAGTTCTTGTTCAGAAGTATTTCGAAAATAGATTCACTCACCTTCTTGATGGTAACAATTTTGGCAAATGCTTAAATCTTTGTTCATCGTATTGCAGGTTATGCAACGCCTTCATACTATTATTAAGTTAACCTGGATGAGGAAGTCACCTTACTTTGATAGGTGAGTTTAATGAATCATGTTTATATAGTCCTGTTATACACTCCAGCTGCATAATAACTTTAAAAAGTGTTCCCTGCCTTGCACTGTCTGTAAGATCTCTAGTACTTATCTGTGCAGTTCATGCAATTTTTATATGTATTCCACATTTCTTCAAATTTCCCTTATATATGAAGTCCAAGTGCAGCCATTAATGGAGTAGCGGTAAACCATCATGAATACTGATATTGACCCCCCGGCGGCCAGCTGCCTAGATTAGTGGATGAGCTGATTCTTTTATACAAGGAATCAGCAATGTGGAAGAGCCGAGAAGTTGTCCGCAATCACATCTTAGATACGCTGATCCTTCTTCAGAAGTAAGCAACAATAGAATCTATTTACTGCCTTCTTTTTTCCCTTTCTGCCCTTTTAACTTCAAAGACTTGTCCTCTGTTGTATAGATGGAAAGATTTGCAGTTTGAAACAGCTTGGAACAAATACAAGAACGACCCAGACTTAGCTATGCTCATTTCCTCATTCAATGAGCGACCCAATGAGACCTTCCAGGTGCAGGTTTAACCATTACAATTGTCTTAGTCACTGATGCATGTAACTGCTGAATATACAGAGTTCTTGAGGTGACTTTGGATTAATTAGCTGAAGAAGGATGTACTGTACATTACCACCACAGACTGCTAATGCCTAATCTATGATCCTGGCTCATGTAAGTTGTATCCTGTAGTTTTCGCGGGGTAGTCCGGATTCATTTCCTTGTATATTCTGGGTGTTTTTCTTATGAAAATTCAGTTTGAATGATGTACAGTTTGCATTTCTTTTGACAGGCATGGCAGGAGAATGCACGGAGAGTGACAACTGAAATATTTCCCTGTAATATTTTTATCTGCTGGAAGTGATGTTGCTAGTCTATTCTACCAAATATTATTTATTTGAAGTATTTATACGATTCATTGCTTCTCAACGGAGGTGTTAAGTTTCAATGTATAAATAAAATTTGATATTTTTCTATTATTACTTGATCAACTAATGGTCTCGGATCTTGTTCGGCACTATGTTGTTCGGCAAAGATTCTGGTATTGACAACGAAAAGATCGGTTGACCACAGTAAGCTAGGTTTGGCGAAAGCCAACGCAGCCTGCAGCAGCCGAGCTAAACAAATTGCTTGTTTCCTAATTCCTGTGTCTTGAAAGCTTCTTGTGCTTCGTCTATGGACATTTTGTCATACAGAGGGAGAAAGTCTAAGAAGATAATTATCTTTTTGATATCATTTGTCAAATTTCTCCTCTTTTTTATCGTTTGGTCGTTTGCTGCCCTGGGAAGAAAACATTGTATACGCTTTGTTTTCACCAACCACCAGTACCATGTGTTTGAAGTAACCGAATAGGTTTATTTGTTAACTACACTTTTAAAGGAAAATCTAAATAATTATTGTCCGTGCTACTCCTCTATATTTGAAGAAAAATCTAAAGAAATACCGTTTATGCTACAGTAAATACTAAAAATTATAGTATGAACAGTAAATCAAATCTGGCCCACTCGAAGTTATCGTTATGCTGTAGTAATTTACTGTAATATAAACCGTAAATCAATCCACTCCTCCGTACTTGAATTTACTATTTATGCTGCAGTATTTTTTGTATCATAAACAGTAAGGCAAATCAAATGTATTAAAAATTGGATCGTTCTTTGAGTATAGAGGAGTAGATATGATTTCTAAATAAAATGTATTAAAACTTGGGTCATTCTTTAAACATAAAGGAGTAGATACGATTTCTAATTTTAAGCATACAATAATTAAATCGAATGTATTAAAACTTAGAATGAGACAAACTCAGAATGCAGTGCCTTAAAAAAAATAGAGAACCTTGCTTTGTACAAGGCGCACAATAGTGTATGTATAAGTCTCAAATCTAATCCAATCACCTACCAGCCCAATCATTTCCACTCACATAATCTCAATTTAGTTACGCCCATACGTCACATGCGTATCTCATTCTAAAATCAGATAACATTCATTATATATATATATACGCCCACCCAAGTTCCAGCCAAAACCTTGCTCTGCCGTCATTATCCTACGCCATATCCTTATTCCTTACGCAGCGACGCTTTATCCCAGCATCCAAAGAACGACTTAAACAATCCATCTAAAAGCCTCAACAGTTTTATCTCCAACACCTAAAAAATAATCCTAAAAGACTCTTTTAACCCCCTTCCCCCTCGCCGAGCAAAACTTTCCCCTCCTCTGCCATGTCCTCTCTCTTTAGGGCTCGCCGCTCCGACGAGCCCAGATCCGGCGGTAAGTTGCTCCGCGGGAGGAGAGTAACACCTTCGGCCTCGCCCTACGCGAGGCCCGAGAGCTCGCCGGCGGCGGCCCAAATGGGAAGCCCTAAGTGGTTATCCGGCTTGATTTCAGGCGCTGGCAAGCTCATCTCCTCTGTTCTCCCCTCGTATCGTAGCTCGGAGTCTCCTCATTCGTCTTCTCCTGTTTATTCTTCTGACGACGATGAAGATCTTAGCTCTGGTGACTGTGAGTTCTCGATCCCAAATTTGAGTACTATTTGCTTGTTTTAGCTAGTAATTTGTTAAACAGAGTAAACTTTTGTTCTAATTGGGGATGCTGGTAGTAGGAGATTTGTGCGCGTTTACGAGCTGTTGATTGCCCTAAAATGAAGCAAATCCTGTTAGGTTAGTTAAAACTTAAAAGGTATCGTGATATTATTTATTATGGCTAAAGCACAATAAAAGTTCAAATGATAGTTATGACACTCGGTTAGTTTTTGACAGAATTAGGATTGACATTAAATGCACGTGGGAAGCTAAAATTTAAATTTCACGTTTAAATTTTACAACTACGTTTGTTGTGTTCAGTTTATATCTTCTATTTTCTCCCTCTTATTCTTCATTTATTGTTTACAACAAACCCTGAAAGACCCAATTCGTATGAAGTTGTGGATATATGAGAGGGTTCTTATTGAACTTATTAGATGTGGAGGTCCTTGTAATTTACCCTATTATTACAGTACAGATGAGACAATTCGTGCTTAAGTACCTCTTTTTGGATTAATTAAGCAGGTGAGGGTGGTTCTCGGTGAGTTGTGGCTAAAATGCTCCATTTTAGATTATTATGGAGGATTATTGTTCTAGAAATGTTTGGAAGGGAAATTTTGGCAAAAGCAAGGCAGGAATAAGTTCCATTTAGATGATGTTTGCAGGAAATGAAAGATGGATTGGGAATGATGAATAGGAAGAGATTCACTCTATCAAAGTTGAAACTTACCAATTTCCATAAACTCATTCCTTTGGACAAGGGAGATTCAATTCATTCTAAAAGTGCAACCTAACTAACTCTTACTCCAATAAGTGACTGTTTCAGTCTCCAATTTGAATTAACTATTGTTGCCCTTATTTCACCGTCTACTTCCTACTGGGCATGGAAACTTAATAGCTGTTGGGCCATGGAATTTCAGTTCCCTTATACGAAGCCAGTCACTGTGGAATGCACAAATATGTTGAATTTTCCTTTTGAACGTGAAGTTTAACGAAATAGGAGTGGATAAAGTTTCGTCTAAGGCCTTCGTTGATCCAATTTAAAGAAGTGTATACTGTTTACTGCTCATCCAACATGTTGAGTCTATTTAATACTGAGGGTCCCGGAAACTGACCTATGGGCTTCACTAATAACTGGGGAATGCATTGAAACCTACACCCTTAACTTTGGTAAGGCACTCAACGATTGCTTATAGTCTTAGCTTAACAAAGAAATGTAGTGGGATTGTTTAGATTGTTACAGTCTCTAGCAAATAAGTGCTTAAATGAAAACACTTAGACACATTTTCTTTTTTTCTTTTTTCCCCTATGAAACATTATAAAGCTTGGTCTTATGAAGGCAGGAAAAAGTTTTATTTATATAATGTTTGCAGGGATGGATCGGGAATGGTGAATAGGGGGAGATTCACTCTATCAAAATTGTGACTTACCAATTTCCATGAACTCACTCCTTTAGACGAGATATTCAATTCACTCTATAAGTGCAACCTTATTCACTATCACCTAATAAGTGTCTATTCTAGCCTCCAAATTGCAATTAACTATCGTTGCCCAAAATTCACTACCTACTTCCTATTGGGATGGAAACCTAGTAGTTGCTGGACCGCGGAATCTAAATTTGCAGTCAGAATAAATAAGAATCCAGTTATTATGGAATGTACAAATAAGTTGAATCTTACCTTGAACCTGAAGGTTAAATAAATAGGAGAAATAAAATTTTGTATAAGGCCTTTTGTTGTTGTAAGTAGCGGCGCTAATAGCATTAGCGGTCCCTTTCCACTACGCTATCGCCCAATAACGGTGACATATTACGGAATATACGATTTTCGTTTTCAAAAGCGACCAATAGCACGCCATAGTAGTGAATAGCTCACGATTGCGGGCAAAATTTGCTTTTGACCGCTATTCAAAAGCGGTTTGAGGTTTATATTTTAAAAATTAAACCCTACCCGCAACTACTACATCCCACTGCCTCCTGCCATTTCTGGCATATTCCTGTCGCTTCCCATAGCCTCCTACACATCTCTCAACACTTTCTCGTACCTCCTCTCGCCGTGAGCTGCTCTTACTGAAGTCCTCTCACAGCTGAGCTCCTCTTCTCGAAGACGACCACTCTTTGACTCCTCCTTCAGTCGTCTTCAGTATTATGTGACAGTTATATGTCTATTTCATGTTTAAAATATCTTTAAATCATATGCATTTTTAGATTTTCTAAATTTTTCTTTAATTTTTCTTATTTTTTGAATATTTATATATATCAAAATTAGACAGCTATTTGACTTGGAGTTTTTTTACTGTTATTTTACTGCAATAGTCCCAAATAGTCTTAGCAATGTCTCACTGTTGGACGACACTATCCGTTATGGATAACCTTAAGGCCTTTGTTGATCCAACTTAAAGAAGTGTATATTGTATATTGCTCGTCCAACATGTCGAGTCTCCTTAAAATTGAGAGTCCTAGAGACTGACCTATGAGCTTCACTAATAACTGGGAAACGCACTGAAACCTATATCACTAACTTTGGACAGGCACTCAGCTACTACTCCTGGCTTACAAAAGAAATGTAGTGGGATTGTTTAGATTCTTACAGCCTCTAGCAAATAAGTACTTTAATGTAAATGCATAAAGCGTTTCATTTTTTTTCTTTTTTGTTCATGCAACCTTATAAAGTTTGGTCTTGTCAAGGCTGCATAGTATTCAACCAACAGATGATTTATTGGTTCTGGTAGTTCTGATATGTTGCCTACTTTCTTATCTGGTTCTTACAGCCGATAAGATTTTTAGTTTACTTACAGTGCCTAATCAATGTGTAAGATTGACATTATCTCGATTTGAAGTTGTTTATAACCCTTTATGTTGATGTCTTATTAAAACTTTAGCAATGTGATGTCTTTTTTTTGGGGAGAGGGGCATTGTTTAACTCCCTAACAGATACACAAAAAGATGGGAAAAAGATAGGAATAAAAGGGAAAAAGTTTTTTATACGCTTCTTTTGATATGTTAGACTCATTAAATTTTTGTTTCTTTACCCCATTGTCATGAGACATTATTTAGTTTTTTTCTTAATTCTTACTCAAAAAAACTATTTGACCTTTGAACATAGAAAGGCTCAACTTATTATACATTGTTTTTAGGTTAAAAGATTTGCAAAGATTTGAGACAATAAAATAGTAGTTCTCTTTTATTAATCTCTTGCGAAAATAAATATTACAATAGCTTACTATCTTAGTTACAATTGTTCGATTCTGAAAAGTTGTGCCGAAAGAGACTAGGTGTTGACTCCGTTGACCGTATGAATATAATAGCACCGTTCTTTATATAATAAAGTGAGATTGAATTGTTCAGTCTTGAGGAATGAAGCTTCTTGAAACAAAGAATGAACTTGTCATTGAGGTTTTGCCTCGTTGAACAAGTGAGAAGAATGCTAACAATAAGTAGAGATTGATTGTTATATGGCTATGCCGATGCAAGATCTAACGACCAGGTGTTAAGGTCTAAAAATGAATTGAATTTGCAAAGCAAATGTCTTCTCCACGCAGTTAGGACTCGGTGGGAAAGCAGTAGATGCACAATAAATACTTTAAATGAGCCCCCTTGAAAATTTAAAGAATGGTGATATTTATAGAGTTCTTGTAGAACTGAACGTGAAGTTCGTCCGTGCACAGTTTAGCCTCATCCGTGCAATGACCATACTACTCGTTGTTTACTCAATCACTTTCGCCGAATTTGCATTTAATGCCTTTTAGCTTGAAACTCCGCTTGGGCCATCAACATCATGAGCGCAGTCCCTTCAGTCACATCAGATTTAATACGGCGTGACCATCAAACTCTGTGTTGTGCGCAACAGAAATTTCGACAGCACTTCTGGTGCACAACAAGAGAGTAGATCTCAACTAAATCTCTGTTTCATAAAAGAAACAAGAACCGAAAGTGATATATCTCAACAAAGTGGGATATACACTCTTCCTCTCATCAGTTCTGGGACTGACTTGTCAAGGGAATCTAAACAAGCTATTACAAATCACAACAAGACTATAAATTTTACGTGATTCGACAAGTTGCCTACGTCCACGGGGTAAGGAGGGGAGAGATCTACTATTAGAGAGAGAATACAAATAGAATTTACAATCACACAAGGTCTCATAAATAAAACTCTCAATCAATCTCTCACAACTCTCACAAAAGGGATGCTGAAAACCTTCTCAAAGTCGGCGGCTTTACTGCTGTTTTTTTTCTTTTTCACGTCGCACTCTGCGATTTTCCCCTGCTTGCACCAAAAAACCTAGGAACCGAATAAAAGCTATATATATAGCTGCAAATCATTCGGGTGGGCCTGCAAAACCAGTGCGAGAAACAAAACGCGTTCACGTGCTCATGAACATGGTAGCCCCCACGTTTAGTCTCACGCGGAAATGAAAATTGCGTTCGTGGCTTGCTGCTGAACATGGGTGTGGCCCCCATGCTATGAAAACGCGTCTCCTGCTGACGTTCACAATTCTCTATCTCGGTGAAGTTTCTCCCAAAACTGAGCTGACACCAAAGCATCCAAATGTCCCTCTTGTGTGCAGTACGTTGTGAAGTTAATTCACGACAACAGATTCAATCCATAACAAGTCGGGAACCCGAATGAGAGTCCAAACAATCTTACCCCCATCAAAATCAACTAATCCAACCGGACTGCATCTAAAGACTGTATACGTATCCTCTTGTCCAAGGAATCAAGCCTCACGTAGTTCATCCAAATGGCCGCGAACGACTTCAATCAACTAGAAGAGTTCGGAACCCTTCTCCAACATCACCAAAAAATCTACGGCTGATAGCTCTCCTAATGACCCCAAAGCGAAACAAATCAAACACCTCCTCCTGAGATGAACCAACGACCATAACCAAATCTGAACTATGTCCATCAGCTGCACTCGAATCAACCAACTCATCATATGCATCCAAAACAACATGATTCCCAATCTGTGTCACATTAGTTGGAATCCCAAACGATGCAGTATGATCTGGAGAACGTGGAGGAATCTTCACCTAATGTGAAGTGACATCACACTCCACCTGCTGTGATATCTCAATGATCTGATCAACACTCTCAACCTGTCGAGAGTCAAAAGTGACATACCTACTCAGAACAAAACCAGAGTCTCCCAACTGATAACCAAACGAGCTTCTGAATTCTAAATGTGCAATCGAATTAAATCTCACATTCACGATGTGACTAAGTACTGGATAGCCAAACATTCGACGTAACCCAAAATCTGAAGCAGCTCCATCAGATTTTAAGTCTCTAAACATAGTAGTTGACAACCTATGAACAAGATGATCCAAATATGTCGAAGCCCGAACACCAAAACCAATGCTTGATATCAAACGCCGATCCTCCTCCAGTAAGGAACAACTCATCAAATCCGTCACCTCATCTCGTCGCCCTAATGTTTCCTCTCTAATGAAGTGTCTCCAACTGCCGTGAGCTTGGCACAAACACAGAAAAGAACCCTTACCTAAAACAGAACGACGAGTTACCTTTCTGTCAACACATTTTCTCTAACAGTTGTTGACTTCTAGGACTTCACACCAACGGGAGTTGGTTGCAACCCACCAATGCCTAGAACAATCACCAACATAGGAAACTACATACCTATTACCTTCCAATGATGCCCCCTTAGAATGCCCCAAAATACCTGAATGAACACTCCTTAGAAGACCCCTCGATCGATGGATAGAAATGCCAAACTCCACCTCGGTCTTCTCGCTCATACCAATGTGTTTATAGGACTTCAAACTGTAGGTCAAAACACTCCTCAATAAACAATGAACGGTACCAATAACCAAATATCCCAGTCTCAACAAACGCTACAGTTTAGCCAAATCCAATAAAGTCGTCAGCTCTCTATCAATCACCGTGCTTCCAAGCAAATAATATAAATTGTTTTTTTGACGTCCTTCATCACAATCATGAACCCCAATATGATTTTTAAACGTGCATCCACCAAGGTCACCTTATAGCATGTTGCCTCTAAATATCCAATTAAAATAATGTTTTTCTTCAACTGAGGAACGAACCTCACTTCATCCAACTCCCGAATCACCCAGTCACTCATCCGAATACGAACGGTATCAATACCACCAATAGAGTATGCATGTTCATTATCCATAAACACAACATTCCCTCTTTCCAACTCCTGAAAGCTGGAGAACCAATCCCTCCTAGGATAAATATGGTAAGAAGCACCCGAATTTAACATCCATTCTGTAGAGTTGGTAACACGAACTGACGGTAGTGCAGATAACGAATAGCCTGAAGAATTCGAATCTGAATTATTGTCACTAGACTTGACAACATTCAGCTCTGAAGCTTGTATAGTTTTTTTTCTTATTCTTCCCGGCTCGATCTAATTTTGGACATTCGGCTTTCTAATGTCCATCATTTTTACAAAAGATACTGATTTTTACGAACCGTAAAGTGTGCACCTCTAGACTGCGATCTCCTATCACAGTTTGGATCACGGTCTTGAATTGCTAATGCATCTCCTGATGCCTTTTCGGAGGGTTCGTCAACGCTCTTCCTCAACTCATAATTCAACAACGCTGAGGTCACCTCCTTGTAATTAACAGTCGTTCTTCCATTAATCATAGTGAGAACAAAAATATCATAATCATCCTCGGGTAACGAACACAAAAGTAGCATCGCTTTGTCTTCATCCTCAACCATGATATCCACATTAGCCATATCCGAAGCAGCTTTGTGAAGTTGTTAACATGCTCCCTAATGGAAACTCCCCTCTTCATCTTAAACTGGTAAAACCTCTTCTTCAAGTAAAGTCGATTCTTAATGCTCTTACTAAGGTACTTCTCATTGAGCGTTTCCCATAATTTCTTCGTCGACGTCTCGTTCATCACATCATAAATAAGATCCGACATTAAGCATGACCGAATAACTCCACAAGCCATACTGTTCAACTTCTTCCAAACATTGTCCTCCATATCATTAGGTTTCTCTTGTAACTCAAGAGTCTCCGCCAAATTCTGTGCGTCCAATTCATCCATCACCTGGCATCTCCACAAATCAAAATTGATCTTGCATTCGAACTTCGGTATATCAATCTTTGTATTATTAATGTTCAGACTCTGTATCGCCTTTGTAAGATACGATCCCGGTGTGCTTGTGATGAGGACAAGAATGACATTTCTATATTTGTATTTGAATTTTAATTATTTTAGTTTTTAGTAGTCAATTTCGAATTTCAAATTTCGAATTTCGAATTTCGAATTTCGAATTTCGAATTTCGAATTTTAGTTTAGATTTGAATTTCAAATTAGGTTTAGATTTGGTAGTGATTGATTATGAGAGATTTAAGTGATTATGAGAGATTTGTGGGATTTAGGAAATCTTCTAATTATGCATTTTTTCTCTTTTATTTAAACGCTCTTGTAATCAAAG
This sequence comes from Asparagus kiusianus, assembly GCA_022839385.1. Lineage (NCBI taxonomy): Eukaryota > Viridiplantae > Streptophyta > Magnoliopsida > Asparagales > Asparagaceae > Asparagus > Asparagus kiusianus. The sequence goes on from BQKN01001096.1 coordinate 209,789, forward strand.
TGAATTATCGAATGAATAAATGAAGAAAATATTTCGTTACCTGATTTTGGTGTGAAACCGTACGGCCTAGAGGTGTGAAACCCTACCCGCCGTCTTCTTCTCCCCTTCTTCACCTCCGAACAGCAACTCAGTCCTCCCCTTGGACCCCCTCACCTCCGACAATAGCCAGACACCACTGCTTCCTCATTCTTCAACAACGTCGTCGCCCTAGCGCCTCGAATGCCCTAACAAACCGCCGACTATTCGTCCCATCTCGTCGTTGCCTACGTCCTCTCGTCGTCCCGTCACTCCGCCATCCTCGTCAAGTCGATGCCGTCGCCACTTCGACGACCAGTTGATGTCGCGTCCTAGTCGTCGCCAGTTGTAAAATCGTCTGTCGCTTGCGTCGTCCGCCGTCACGTTCTCGTCCCGCCGGCTGCAGCGTCCTCCCGTCACCGATTCCTTCTGCAGTTGCGTCGTCCTGCAATCGCGTTGTCGTCATGTCGTCTCTCTGTTCCCCTTAGATCGAAGAACAGAGAAGGCACTTTGGATCTGGAGTGTTTTGACCAGAACCGACCCCATTTCATTTAGGTCTGCGTTTGTTTTGGTTCAGACCGAGCCAGGTTTAGTTGAACCTAATTCCCAGTTCAGATTCAACTCGCACAGTTCAACCCAACGAAGGTTTCGTTTCTCTCACTCAATATTTTCCGTAATCTCATTTTTTTTAGTTAATTGCATGAATATATCACCTCTAAACTTTTATCATATATTCACTGCTTAGATGGAATTGGTGAGTTGAGAGTAACTGAACATGTGACTGTTAATTTTGATATTGATTTTAGAACTTACGAAATGATAATTAATATTGCGATTAAAATATTTAAAAGTGGAATTGTTCATGATTATCGTTGCAAATCTTGTTAAAATTCATCTGTCACATTAATTGTTTCGTATTAATTTCCTACCGAAGATCATGAATTTTGGCGAAACGGTGCGTTGTTCGAATTAAATCGCTGATTCCGATAGACCTCTATCCCGTTTCGCATCAGCTTATTTCTCTCATGTTGTTGATTTAACTCTTCAAACGAGAATCCTACAGCGAATCCTTCAAAACGAACCTCAAGTCGAACCCGAAGCTCTGATACCACTTGTGCACAGCGAAAGTTTCGGCAGCACCTCTGGTGCACAACAAGAGAGTAGATCTTAACTAAATCCCTATTTCACAAAGGAAACAAAAACCGAAAGTGATATATCTTAACAAAGTGGGATATACATTATTCTTCTCATCTGTTCTAGGACTGATTTGTCGAGAGAACCTAAACAAGCTATTACAAATCACAGCAAGACAACGAATTTTATGTGGTTCAGCAAGTTACCTACGTCCACGGGGAAGGAGGGGGGAGATCTACTATTAGAGAGAGAGAGAATACAAATAGGGTTTACAATCACACAAGCTGTCACAAATAAACCCTCAATCAATCTCTCACAACTCTCACAAAAGGGATGCTGAAAACCTTCTCAAAGTCGGCGGCTTCTCTGTTGTTTTTTTTTCTTTTTCACGCTGCACTCTTTGCGATTTTCCCCTGCTTGCACCAAAAAACCTAGGAACCGAATAAAACTTATATATAGCTACAAATCATTCGGGTGGGCCTGCAAAACCAGTGCGAGAAACAAAACGCGTTCACGTGCTCATGAACGTGGTAGCCCACACGTTTAGCCTCACGCGGAAACGAAAACCGCATTCGTGTCTTGCTGCTGAACGTGGGTGTGGCCCATACGCTATGAAAATGCGTCTCCTGCTGACGTTCACACTATGCATAATCGTGAGGTGTCACCATCATCATTATCTCAGTGAAATTAATTTAATGCACTACACCTGCCAAACTTAGTGTGGGTGATTTGAGTTATTACACTGAGTTTTGTGGCATACTATCTTAGGACTGTGAGTCTCGATCTGATCGCACCGCCGAGTTCGCTTAGTCAACGCATTAAATAGGGCGGTTGTGTGATAGACCATTGATAAGGGTCAAATCAAGTCACAGATCGTGTCGTCCTTCGTACAGTCCATAGAGTTTGAGTTCTGTTGAGTTGGGCGATGCTTATCTATAGAGAATTGCCCTGTTTGAAGAGTGTCTTCAGTGTGTCTTCAGTGGTTATGCTGAGTTTAGCCTACGCAAAGTTTAAGCTACATTGCGTTGCACTCTGCGTGGTTATGCCTGCGCTTGGAAAGCTTGTTTTAGCTGACTTTAGAGCTTGTTTAGCATAGGGTCGCGGTTACTTTCATCCTTTACCCGACTTTGTAAGCTCTCTTGGCTTTACTAGGCTCATAAAATGACCAGAGTGCTGTCATAGGGCTTGTGCTCCATTGGGTGATCTTATTGAACGATTTGTACTTTTTAACCGCTTACATACATGTTAAATGTTGTATTAATATTGGTCATCAATGTTGTGCAAATGCATCAAATACATATAAGAAAAGAGTAAACGTCGTTCATCATAAAATAAATTACATGAGAGTAAGAGCTTGTTTGTTTGCACGGAAGTAACTATGAAGTAGCTAAAGTAAAAGAAGCAGATGCTATTTCTAAGCATATTTAGAAAACCTAATTCCAGTACATTCTTAGATGCTAATATTGTCCATCCATGTCATCTCTATCTCCTAATTTTTTTCTACCCCTGAAGGCTTAGATGTAACTCGAAAGTAGGCAAAATGTGCATGAATTTAGGAAATTTTATTTAATTAGCATTTCCTTTATTGGTTACTTCATAAAATTTTTTCATTGTCATCCAATTGTATAAAAATGAATGAAGAGTAAGGAGCTCTATTTCTAGTACAAAAAATATGCGAAACAAGCAAAAAATATATTGCTTTCACTACTTCTTACTCCTTAATTTTAGAAGTTACTTCTTTGATCTGTTTCCTACATTTAATACTTCTGCCAACCAAATAGGTCCTAACTTCTGCCAATCAAATGGGTCCTAACTACATTTGCAAGTATATTTCTGGTTTCCAATCATAGACACATAATTTGGCAAAATGATTGCAACTGAGGCATTTAGGTTCAAGCTTCAAATGATTGTGAATGCAACCCATGCTCTCATCGGCTTTACCTAAACAAAGATAGACATGACCCTTGTTTGGATTACCCCAACCTTCGCCTAGGCAAAGAAAAAGTAAGGTTGTTAGGGTTATGCCTGTATTTTATCAGATTGTTATGTTGTAGCATCTTCTTCCTCTTATGGGCTCAATAACCTCCTGCCTGTTGGAGAACTTCTATGGTTGCCTACCTTCTTAAAGATGTTTGAAAGGGTAAAAGGCTGGGAAGCAATATTGTTGAGCTTGTGGTTCAAAATAAAGCTGAACAATATACTCATAATTTTGTTGTGATAGTGTTGGGCCATAATAGTCTGAGTGGACAAATAATAACCGCTGCAATATTTTAGGTGATCTGATAAAGATAGGTTTTCGCTCATTAATTCCTATTTATGTGTCCAGGTTTTCGCTCATTAGTCCTATTTATGTGTCCATGAAACTAGGAAAAAATAGGTAATGTATAATTGTATAAGGACTTACATTCAACTCAGTTATATTGATAGAGGTCAGCTCATGTAAGGTTACTTCGGCTGTTATCCAGGCTGCAGATTTGGAGTGCTACAAATGGGCCCAATTTGACTTTAAGTTGGCTTGGAAGTTCCATCCAACTAGCTTCACCCTGTTATTCCAACTAGACTCACTCTGTTATGTCTACCTTAATGAAGCCTGCCTGGTATTATTTTCGGGTTGAGTTGGCCGTATTCTTTTCTGGTCCAAAAGAGTTACAACAGTACTGTTCAATTGGGGCTTGTCCAACGGTCAGGGTCCAATTCTTGTGTCTTCTGATGTTCCAGATACTTGTGGTTGCAACGCTATGGATTAGACTTGATTTTGGTGAATGATATAACGAGGGTTGAAGTACAAGGATGTGACGGTCAAATAGTTCCTTACTTTTCTACTTGAGTAGTGTACATCTGTTGCCCAAGTTATTTTCGAGCCACATTTTTGTTTTGATGTTGCCTTATTTTTCGGCAATGCAACTAATCATTTCGTTTGCACTTCATTTAAGGAGCACAGTGTTATCGAGGCGCGCGCCCCAGGCGCTGGGCGCTTCGGCCTGGACGAAATGCGCCCCGCACGTGTCATGAACCGCTCCATTTTGGCTCAATTGGGTGCATTTGGACTCACTTATTCATGGTTGGGTCCATGAAGATCCTAGGGTTTTCTAGAGTATTCTTGCATAATTAAATGTATGATAAATATCTTGTATCTAGAAGATTCTAGGAAAGTCCCATATAAATATCTAGGGAGATATTTTAGGAGAAGAGTCTAGAGACTCAATCCTAACCATTGGTTGTAGGAACAATCTAAAAGGCTAATCATAGTCATTCATCGTAAGCTAGCCTTGTCTATAAATAGGGGCTAAGGCATTTCATTTGTATCAAGCAAGAGTTGCTAAGCAATAAAACAATAAGAGCTTCCACTTCCACTCTTGAGTGTTCTCTTCTTTTCTCTTGAGTGAGTGTTTGAGGGATTAGGCTGACTTAGCCATTCTAGTGAGGGAAAGAGTGACTAAGTGCCGCACGGGTTCGAGTGAGGTTTGTGGTGAAAGAATCAGCCCGTAGAGCCAAGGTTCGGAAGTGATAATGTCGAGTTTCGACCTTCGTTCCGAAGTACTTGGTGTGGTGGATCCGAAGGATGTTCCAAGGCAACGTAGGGATAAATCTCGTGACATCATGACGACGCTGGAGGCACGGTTGGCTAAGGTGGAGCTTACCGTGGCGGATAAGATGGAGGCTTTCGACGAGCGCATCGAGAAGTTGGAGTCTGCAGGAGACGAACTTCGGGAGGAGATGCAGTCGGCCTTGAATTCCGCCTTCGACATGCTACAGCAAGGGATCACATCCGTACGTGAGGAGTGTGCATTCTTACGGAGCCAAGGAGAAATGTTCCTGAAGGAGATGGCTGAATTTAAAGAAAAGTTTAGCCAATATGATGCTATCTTGATAACTCGAGGTATGATCTCACAACCTTTCATGGCTAAAGATACTCCTAAACCGAAGCCGTATAAAGGAGCTAGGGGTGCCCGGGAGATTGATAACTTCCTATGGAACATGGAAGTATACTTCAATACAGCCGGATATAGGGATGATGCAGCCAAGCTCCAAGCCATACCTCTCTATCTCGAGGACATCGCTACGTTGTGGTGGCGTAGACGATGCGAGGATATGAAAAAGGGTACGTGCTCCATCACTACTTGGGAAGAATTCAAGACAGATTTGAAGCGGCAATTCTACCCGGAGAATACTGAGGACGAAGCCCGAGGTAAACTTCGTCGCCTTACTCAAAAAGGTTTAATTCGTGATTACGTGAAAGAATTTTCAGAATTGTTGCTGGAGATCCCGGATATGGGCGAGAAGGACTCTCTATTCTCGTTCATGGATGGCCTCGCGGGATGGGCCAAGATGGAGTTACAAAGGCGTGGCGTCCAGTCTCTTGCCTAAGCAATGCAAGTAGCTGAGTCGTTGATCGAGTTCAAGAAAGTGAACGACTCGTCCAAGCCAAAGGATAAGAAGGGTAAGCCTACTAAAGGTGGGGGAGAGAAGGATAAGCCATCCATAGAGTTCTCACCTAAGTCAACGTTCGAGAAGGGTAAGTCCTATGACAACTCTAAAGGAGGTGACCGTTCAAAGAAGTTGGCATGCTACTTCTGCAGCGGTCCACATAAGGCCATGGACTGTCCCAAGAGGGCCAATCTTGCGGCCCTAGTTCAGAGGGAAGAGGAGAAGCAAAATGAGGAGACCCGGATCAGCTCACTTCGCCTCCTCAATGCGATCAAGGCAAAAGTGGATGCAAGACCTCGAGGGGCGATATTCATCGAGACAACTATTTCCGGCAAGACCTTTAAGGCCCTTCTGGATACAGGTGCTTCTCATCTCTTGGTTTCTCGCGATGTTGCTAGTAGGTTGAATCTTAAGATCACCAAGGGAGGGGGTGTCATCAAAGCTGTCAATTCAAATCCCACTCCTATCGCTGGCATGGCTCAGAAGGTGGATGTGAGCATCGGAGAATGGTGCGGCTAAGAAGACTTGACGATCGTGACCATGGATGACTTTGACGTAGTGCTTGGCTTGGAATTCTTGGACAAGGTAAAGGCCGTGTTGGTTCCATACACTAACACAATGTGCATCCTAGAGGGCAAGGCGTGCACAGTTCCGATCAAGCGAGAGAGTGTGACTTCTAAAATGTTCTCGGCCTTACAAGTGTCCAAGGGCGTCCGTCGACATGAGCCAACTTTCATTGTTACAGTCAAGGTGGAGGAAGACTCACACCAGGGAGAAGACGTACCCAAGGAAATCCAATGCGTCTTGGAGGAGTACCAAGATATCATGCCTGCTAAGCTGCCTAGTAAGCTTCCACCTAGAAGAGAGGTAGATCACAAGATCGAACTTGAGTCTGGATCTCGTCCCCCAGCCATGGGTCCTTATCGCATGGCGCCACCAGAGTTGGAGGAACTTCGGAAACAACTAAAGGAGTTACTGGATGTCGATACATTCGCCCGTCCAAAGCTCCATATGGTGCCCCGGTATTGTTCCAGAAGAAGCATGATGGGTCATTGCGGCTATACATCGACTACCGGGCATTAAACAAGATCACGGTGAAGAACAAGTATCCCATTCCTCTGATTGAGGACTTATTCGATAAATTGGGGCAGGCAAGGTACTTCACTAAGCTTGACTTGCGCTCGGGATACTATCAAGTGCGGATTGCTGAAGGAGATGAACCAAAGACGACATGTGTAACCAGGTACGGCTCTTATGAATTCCTGGTTATGCCGTTCGGTCTCACCAATGCTCCAGCAACATTCTGCACCATGATGAACAAAGTGTTGGAGTCTTTCTTAGACCATTTCGTGGTGGTCTACTTGGACGACATTATGGTCTATAGCCAAACCATGGACGAGCATATGGAACACTTGAGGCAGGTGTTCCAGGCGCTTAGAAGTAATGAGCTCTATATGAAGAGAGAAAAGTGCTCGTTCTCACAGGAGGAGGTGGTCTTCTTAGGCCACATCATTGGAGGAGGCAAAATCCGCATGGACCAAGCTAAGGTACGGGCCATATTGGAGTAGGAGCCTCCTACCAAGGTGACAGAGCTGCGATCATTTCTGGGTTTGGTGAACTACTACCGAAGATTCATCAAGAGCTACTCAGTATTGGCGGCTCCACTGACAGACTTGCTGAAGAAGAATCAGGCCTGGGATTAGAGTTCAAAATGTCAGAGGGCATTCGAAGGTTTGAAGAGAGCTGTGACGGAGGAACCAGTTCTCGCCCTTCCCAACTTCAGCAAGCCCTATGAAGTACACACTGATGCGAGTGACTTCGCAATTGGAGGGGTGTTGATGCAAGAGGGACATCCCGTGGTCTATGAGAGTCGAAAGTTAAATGACACCGAGAGGCGATACACCGTTCAAGAGAAGGAGATGACGGCCGTGATCCACTGTCTTAGGGTTTGGAGGCATTACCTACTTGGGTCCAAATTTATAGTGAAGACGGACAATGTGACCACTAGCTATTTTCAGACTCAAAAGAAGTTATCTCCTAAGCAGGCACGATGACAGGACTTCTTGGCAGAGTTTGACTATGTGCTCGAATACAAACCGGGAAAAATCAACTTAGTGGCAGATGCGTTAAGCCGGAAGGCGGAACTTGCTGCTATGGTGAGTCATCCTCAGAACACCTTACTTGACCGAATTAAGGAGGGTTTGTCTCATGATCCTACAGCCAAGAACATGGTGGAGTACGCAAAAGAAGGCAAAACTCGAATGTTCTGACTAGATGGAGACATACTTTATACAAAAGGGAGACGGGTGTACGTGCCATTGTTCGAAAATTTAAGGCGGGAGATCCTTAAAGAATGCCATGACTCTCAATGGGCGGGACGTCCAGGTGTGCACAGAACTCTAGCTCTTGCAGAAGAGACATATTATTGGCCTCGCATGGGGGATGATGTTGAGGCCTATGTGAAGACTTGTCTTGTGTGCCAACAAGACAAGACGGAGCAGAGAGCACCGGCCGGACTGTTAGAGCCATTACCTATTCCGGAGCGACCTTAGGAGAGCATTTCCATGGACTTCATCATGGGTCTGCCAAAGTCAGATGGATGCAACATTATTATGGTGGTGGTTGACCGGTTCTCCAAATACGGTATTTTCATTCCAGCCCCAGCTAAGTGTCCAGCCGAGGTAGCATCGTCACTATTTCTGAAGCACGTGGTGAAGTATTGGGGGCTACCAAAATCCATCGTAAGCGATCGGGATGGCCGCTTCACAGGGAGGTTCTGGATAGAGCTCTTCAAACTCATGAGGTCAGATCTAAACTTTTTCACTAGCTTTCATCCTCAGACAGATGGCCAGACGGAGCGGGTAAATGGCTTGTTGGAGGTATACTTGAGACACTATGTGAGTGCCAACCAGCAGGATTGGACGAAGCTACTGGACATAGCCCAATTCTCCTACAATTTGCAAAGGAGTGAGTCTATCGGAAGGAGCCTATTCGAGATCGTCACAGGTCAGCAACCACTCAATCCAAATGCTATTGCTACAGGTTATAAGGGAAATAGCCCAGCCGCTTACCGATTTGCCAAGGGGTGGCAAGATTAGAACGAATTGGCACGCTCGTGCTTGAACAAGGCGGCAAAGAAGATGAAAAAATGGGCCGACAAGAAGCGAAGGCATATGGAGTATCAAGTTGGAGACTTGGTCATTGTCAGGCTTTCTACATTGGATCGACATAAAGGGCTACACAAGAGCTTGATACGCAAGTATGAGGGCCCATTTTCGATCGAGAAGAAAGTGAGGAATGTAGCTTACAGGGTAAAGCTTCCCCCAACCGTGAAGTATTATCCAGTCTTCCATATGAGTATGTTGAAGCCATATCATCAGGACACGGAAGATCTAGATAGAGGAAAGTCTAGTCGAGCGCCAGCCGGGATTCGCATGGAGTTCGACAAGGAGACCGAAGAAATTATTGCAGATAGGACGGTTCGTGAAGCCAACAACCACCCGAGGTTAGAGTACTTTGTGAAGTGAAAAGGCTTACCCGACAGTGAGAACAGTTGGGAACCGGCGCGATCCTTATGGTAGTTTGAAGACTTGATCGAAAAGTTTCGCCAGGAGAAGACTAAGCGATGAGGGCATCGCTCGGATAGGTGGGGAGAATGTCACGAACCGTCACATTTTAGCTCAATTGGGTGCATTTGGACTCACTTATTCATGGTTGGGTCCATGAAGATCCTAGGGTTTTCTAGAGTTTTCTTGCATAATTAAATATATGATAAATATCTTGTATCTAGAAGATTCTAGGAAAGTCCCATATAAATATCTAGGGAGATATTTTAGGAGAAGAGTCTAGAGACTCAATCCTAACCATTGATTGTAGGAACAATCTAGAAGGCTAATCATAGTCATTCATTGTAAGCTAGCATTGCCTATAAATAGGGGCTAAGGCATTTTATTTGTATCAAGCAAGAGTTGCTAAGCAATAAAGCAATAAGAGCTTTCACTTCCACTCTTGAGTGTTCTCTTCTCTTCTCTTGAGTGAGTGTTTGAGGGATTAGGCTGACTTAGCCATTCTAGTGAGGGAAAGAGTGACTAAGTGCCGCACGGGTTCAAGTGAGGTTTGTAGTGCAAGAATCAGCCCGTGACACACGCGAGGCGGGGCGCTGCACGCAGCGCGCGCGCCTTGCGTGCGCCTCGCTCGCGCCTCGCTCGCGCCTCACGTGCGCCTCGCACCTGTGTTATGTAACATACTATTTCTTTTATTTTTTTAAATAATTTACATAATTACATATTTATATCATGTAATATACTCTTTCTTACTAGTTGCTAATCTATTTTTATCTTTTCATGTTTAACCTATAAAAAGGAAACAATAATTAGTAATTTAGTATACTTGTTTGCTAATTATAACTTCCTTCTCTAATTAGCATGCAAACTAGCAAATTATGAATATGTAAATATGTAATTGTTACATTCATTCTTCATCTTTTCATACTAAGTAGCAAATATTAATTAAGAATACTAATTAGAAAATTATGAACAGTCATGTTTGTTAATTATATTTCTTAGTCTTTTTATGTAACAATTTATAAACATATGCTCATAATTGTTAATCACTTTATTTGATGATTTAAATACATGTTTCTTGTATCTTTTTTGTTACTTTAAAAATTCAGTTCGCATAATTTAATGATTTAAGTTGATATTCTCATAATTTTGGATGTAGGTAACTAATATGTTGCTTATATGTTTGTCTTATGATGTTGGCAAATATTAGTTTGAGTTATGCGCCTCAATTAGTGAGGCGCGCGTCTCGTTGTGCGCCTTGCGCATGGTGCGCGTAAGGGACCTTCGCGCCCCGCATTGCGCATTGCGCCTCGATAACACTGAAGGAGCACTCTGTTCTTTGATTTTGTTAGGATCTCATGTATGACATTTGCTGAGTTAGGTGCTACGTCTTTGAGCTTAAGCTATATATACAGCTCTTTCATCCGTCCATCCATAATTTGCGTACTATGTCTAGGAATGGGTATTCTTATTGGCTAATTTTTTTCACTTGCTCTTGTTTTGTAGAAGGACAATTTGTTACCTGTTGTAGAAAAGCTTTGCATCCAATTTATATTTTTGCTTGTATTATTACAACCGGGTTTACTGGCTTGATGATGTCTAATCTGTGACTTTCCAATTTCTTACTCTACATGATTGGGGGTATTTGGAGCAAACTGGAATTGTTGTTTTGGGTTAGGTTTGTTCGTGTGAAATTTCGTGCCTGAGCAATGTGTGACACTTTTTGTTTCCTTTTGTATGTGTAGCTGCAATTAGTTAAATTAAGTAGTTTCTTTGGCTATTAAACTGCTTTTCTATTGTATGACCAGTGCTCTTCTTTCTTTGAATGGACAGATGAAGATGTGGAAGATCTTCAATCACTAAATCAGGTAGTTAATTTTATTTTCCTTGTAATATTGTCGACAATTTAGTTTGTTCACATCATTAGCCTTGTTTCATATTATCATGATGTTGAAAGTGCGACATTGATTTTAGAGGGTTTATATAATTATGGGACAGTTTTATATATGTTACCAGTGACGGATATATGAACGCTTTTTGCACCTTCTGAGATAGTATATGACTCTATATAAATGAGTCATTTAAGCTGTCCTGCTTTTGGCCTGATTATGTAGAAGACCACTGGTATCTGTATTAATTATAAAATGTTGATGGACATTTCTTTTATTCGTCATCAGGGAGGAACAGAATTAGTCAGCAAGTGTATGGACAGGATTCTGGCTATAGTCCCCAAAAATGAAACAAAGCTTGCAATTGAGCAGCTGCTTATGCAAGAGAGTTTTTCGAGGTAGCTGTGAATTGTTTGTTTCTTTTTGTATTTCATTCTAATTTTGTGCAAATTTCATAAAGGTTTGGTTTGTGAGCTGTTCAATTTGAAGACTCATTTTTATTTTAATTGTACTTATTCAATGGGATGTTCTGGTTCATCATCAGCGCCTTAAAATGTATGGTGTCATCTTTGATTTTCAGAAAGAAGTCTCAGTTATGACTTTGAATTTCCAAAAGAAGTCTCGACTATGATTTTGAATTTCTGAAAAAAGTCTCGGTTATGATCTCTCTCTCTCTCTCTGTGCGTGTGTGCGTGTGTATGCATGTGCTTGTGTATCAGGTGGGGGATCATGTGTAGGTGGCGGTGCGCATGTTTTTTGTTGTGTTGTGCGTTGTGTGTGTGTGTGAATGCCTGTGCATATAGAAAGTTTTGATTTAGGATCCTCTTTTGCAATCTCAAATAAATTAATGCTGAGATATGAGTTGCATTGTTAACTTAATTTCTTGCGTTAGCTAATATTTTCATGTGTGGCGGATGCTAGGTTGTAAAGGTGGATAAGGATCATATAAAAAAAGAATAAAATTAATTTTTCATTTATCATGAATCATGCTGTTACATTCATAGACCATTAGTTGACTGCTTAGTTATTTGTCGATGTATTTGAATTTCTTTATCGTCCTAATATTTGCTAGCAGGGATGAATGTGACAAACTAACAAAGCTAATTCAGTCTCGAGTTGTCGACTTCCCATCTCCGGAAGTTTGTGGGGATGGAAGGGAGAAGCTCCGAAGCAGGACTACTGGCAATGACACTATATCTGGAGCTTTACTATATAGTGCAAGGACTCTGCCAGAAAGAATCTCTTATACTTCGAGTAAAACAAATCATTTTTCTCCTGGGCAATCTATCTTTGAAGCATGTACACCTGATTTATGCAATCAAGCTGTTGCAGAAGCAAAAAAGTGGCTAGAGGAGAAAAAGTTGGCATCAAAACCAAAATATGATTCTGAATGCGGACCTTGCACTTTGAATACTGATATGCGACAATATGTTAGTGCTACTTCCTTAACTTCTCTTCAATTCTGCTTTAGACTTGCATATAGAAGTTCTTGACACTTGTATGTTATTTTTGTAGACATAAATTGCAGTATCAAATTCCTTGATGCATTTACATACCAGAAAACCCAGCAAAGACAAATTTCTAAATTCTCTTTCTCCTTTTTCCCCTTATTTTGTCTTCACCAATTCTTTTGAGTATTGGAAATGTTTAAAATTAGTTCTAGTCACTGTAGATAGACCGATCTTTGCTGCCTCACTGTGAAATAAGAAGTTGAAGCTTTTGTCAACAGTTCATGTGAATGACAAATTTTTATTATTATAATTTTAGGCCTGTCTTACTACTTATTTCAATAATGTTCTTAAATGAAGGAAGATTAGAAAACATTTACCTGTATTATTTGTAGTAAGTTATTTTTCTTGGGATATCATGTATCATAGTTTCTACCCTGAATAGGGAATTATGCTTTATATGTTTTGAACTTTCAGTTACCTTTCTTACAAGTTTATCTTTTTTCCTTCAAGTCACCTTTATAATTTGTTAATTTTGTTTTTTTCCATGTGTGCCAATGTAACTTTGTCTCCCCCAGTATTTGTTCACATAATTTTTTTTTTTCCACCATCCACTAGATTACCTTCTGCTTGATTAGATTGGACAAAACCAATGAATTAACAGTTTAGGCATTTTGTTTGTGAGGGGGATTTGTTCATATGGTTTTGATACAATGTTGTGTAGTTAAGCGACTCTGAGGTGGGTTTGAAAATTGTCTGAATATGCAGGATTTTGAAACCCTATAAAACCTGCTTCTCCATTTTGTTTTGTAGGAGGATATGTGTTATATTTCATGTGGCATGATAGATATCCATTTAACTCGCTAAATAGAAAAAACCAAGTGAAGACAAATACAAATGAGGGAAAGAGCGAATAATTAATCAACAGAAAGATATAAAGCCCAGCATGTTTGTTCAAGCAAAACGTATACACATATAATATTGTGCACACACATAATTGGTATAGATACCACATTCAAGAATTGGGGGCAAGTTGCTAAGTGGCAGTTTCCATAGTAATTGGTGTGTAATCACTTAACTGGGTACTACGTTACCTGGGTACTTCTAATATGGAGCCATACCCGTACCTGACACTTCTTAGATACTCCTTAAATATATGCATATATTTGTTCAGGCACGTATTGAATTATATAATGCATGTTTAATTTAAAACATTCGTCATACGCTACTTTTTTTTTGTGTGTGTATCCTACACTTCACATCCATTTTTGTAACTTGTTCGTTAAGGGTCGACTGGCCGAGTTTGTTTCAGCATTAAGAGCTATGATTTAAGATGGTCGTTTACAAATATAGCTGAGAACCATGATTATGTCCCATGAGGTGTAGCAGGGTCCCTGTACCCTACCTTTTACAAATTTTCCATGTTCCCTACCCATACCTGTACCTCTGCAACTTAGACTGGGTATCTATCATGCCAAAGAGTTAAATGAATTTCTATCAAATGTTGATTAAAAGTTGCCTAAATCTGCAGGATATTGAAAGCGAAGCAGGTTCACCTGTGGATATGGCAAAATCATACATGAGATCTCTGCCTCCATGGAGATCTCCAGCTTTCAGTGGAATTGGGTTTAGGACTCCACCGCCATATGGAATACGCCGTTACCAGGATGAAGCTTCCTACATAACTTCCGACTATTCTTTGAATTTAGCTAAGGTACTACTAGCAATCTATGCTGTGGAGAAAGTTATTTTTATTTGTTTTTTGTGCAGACATTTTTACGGTATGGAGTTATGGCTAGTAATAAAATCTGGAATAGTTCTAAAATAAATAGTATATCAAACCCAAGTCTGCCATTATTATCATTTAAGATGTAGACAATGACAGCTGTCTTGATTAGACACTCTATTTAACCCAGGAGTTTTACCAAAGTAACTGAAACATTAGACCTAATTTGGCTGGTGAATTTGAATAGTATGACAAGCAAAATAATGTGCATTATTTATTCCTGTAACAGCTAAAGTTGAGTAAACTTGATAAGAATGATGCAGAAAAACAAACTGTCAAGGACGGACAAATATGAAAGGAGATGATGGATGAGTAGTTATCAAATATTTTGCATGAAATTTATAATGAAGCACCCTCTCAAAATGGAAACAAGCATGCAAAGTGATGCAAGCTCCCTGGTTAATGTTATAATGATACACCTTTTGTATGTTTCAGTAACCCAATACTCAGTAAAATAGATTGGTAAATTCTCTCATTCAACTATACATCATACCTAATTTGACTGAATAACATGATAAATAATATAACATGAATCACTGATTTCCTGAGTACTGAGGGTTGAGTATACCAGATATAGGAAAGAGTGATGCAGCATATACATACTTGTTTCAAAAACACAATTATTAATTAGATTAGATGAGGAATAAGTAATTATCAAGATTTCATATGCTTGTTTCACATAAATATTAATCTATCTCCAAGCCGGTTTGAGGCGAGATCGATGCTTGTTCACATAACTATTAATTTCAGGAACTAAAATTATTGAAAGATATGCGCGATAATGAACATTAAGTTACACACATGTTAATTTTTTATTGCTGCATCTACATGGTACATATCTTAAATCTGTGTACCTGTATTGTGGAGTACATTTGTAGGTATCTGTGTATCTATGTTTGTTTTGCATATTTATACATAAAAATTTATTTATGTATATAGCTTGTTCTGTATCTGTGCTGTACCTAGTTTTCCAAAGTTTATAACTTGTTCTGTGTCTGTGCTGTACCTATGTCCTAGTTTTCCAAAGTTTTATGCTTCTCCATGTCCGCATTTTGTTGTATTTGTATCCCAAATCCTTGCCAATGCTTTATAGGTTTGCAGCAATTACAGGATATGCATGCTTCAAGATTGGTAAGATGCTGATGTGCTACCTATGATTTTATCTTGCTGAATGAGGTGCAGGGTTCAAAAAGGGGCCGCCTTTTTATTGATTCTTGGGACACTCTTGATGAAGCTCGTCGAGTCCGTCTAAAGCCAATAGATGATAAGCTAGAATGTGGCCTGTCCAAGCAAGCTGAATCACCTGCAAGAGTGGCCGAGCATGAAAGATCGCCTGATAACAAAGGTCAGGGAGTTCACCCTTCTTAAACTTTTAAGTGTTTACCTTTGGAACGTACTTCAAACTTCTTGCGTAGTTATATTGTGGAGAGCCTTATGCAGATGGAGCTTTTAGATTGGCTGATGAAAAAGATACTGGTACAAACCATCCATTCGAAACAACCAATGGTGACACGTTGAACATTGTCTCGGAGCAAGAACATAATATTGGCGGAGTACATCCAAGCCATCATACTCTTCCTCCTGAACCAATTCAACATTTAGATGAAAATCAGGTAAGCAAACTGTGCCACTTAGCACTAAATTTTGTATCTCAGTTTGTGAAATTTCAGGTGTCTTTACAATGTTTAATATTAAAATTTTTTGAGGGGTTCTACCTCTAAAACAGTAGGACTGAAATAGTATAACTTACAAAAAATTGTCTATCTAATATGTGGAAGGATGTGAAACAGCATTCAAAGGTCGTGGAAGAAGTGAATAATATTCCTGTCCGTCACGATAGTCATGCTTCAGCTTCATTACTAGCGGAACATGAAGGTAAATCTTCGTGACTGTGTCTGTTTATGTTTTCTTGTGGTACTCTAGTTTTTCATTGTGCCACATATTTTTGTCTTCTGATTTCTTTCTTCTTTCACTTCAGGAAATCACTCGTCTGAAATAAAATTAGCACAGGCAGAAAACAAGCCATGGTAAGTTATTTTTACTAGAGCAGTCATTTTATGTCAGCTTCTTGAACGATACACTCTGTACATTATGATACCACAAACTAAATCTACTATCATTCTTTTGTCCATTTATCTTATTTTTCCAGCATCTTTTATTTTGATTGTCTAGTCTGTGAAATCTTCCATAGAATTATTAGTTCTGGCTTGATTAGTTGCTTAAGTAAAGGCTGCATAAAGCTTCTTATCTAGGTTGTGATTATAATTTAATTGCACACCAGTCGTATCAGTCTCTTTATGATTCTAAATTTTCAGAGTTCAAGGATTGGTGGGAAGGCTTCCTACCTTTGGATGGAGGTTATCCATTATCCATTTGTCTATGGGAAAAAATTGTTCGCATGCTCTTTTACTTTAGAGCTAATCAGCTGTTACAAAATATTTGAAAACATTCATTACCTGCCTAAAACGGGGAAGTTAAATGCTCTTCTATTGCCAGAAAGTCCCTAAAATACCAAAGAATAGTGAAAAATATAGCTATCTTGCTTACAGTCCTATTGAAAGGAACAACGTCCATGGAAAGTTGGTACTATATAGGAACCTCACCCTTCACAGAAGGGTCAATAACTTTTTTTGGCCATTAGATTGTACCTATCATTACCTACATTGCATGGAAACAGGTACCGGTACGGTTGCAGGCATGGGTACAAGACACGGAAAAATTGTGAAATGTAGGGTACATGGAAACGGCTATATATATTATATTGAACTTAATAATTTACATGAGACTATTATTGTCTTTCACTTCATGTGTGATTAGAATTAAAATTTCTGTCATATTTTTAAGATTTTTTTTAAAGTATATTGATTATTATAAATTGGAAACTACTCATTTTTGAACGACACCCAAACAACCCTTTAAATTTATAGTTTTGCGGTTGGGTGTGGGCTGAAATGAACCCAACCCATATCTGACTAGTTTCAAAAGATAGATGTGAAGTGTAGGCTATACATCCAAAAAGTATTTGACAAGTGTTATAAATTAAAACTTATATCATATAATTGAGTACATGTCATAACAAATACAAATGCAGGCATATATTCGGGAGGTGTCCACGAAGTTCTGCATATATTCAAGGAGTGTCCATGAAGTTTGGGTATGGGAATGTGTCGGGTACGGGTATGACATGATATAAGTACCCGGGTAACATAGATCCGATTGAACAAGTATTCTAGTTCTACCTTTCCACATGGATCATTAGTAAAAAGTCAAGACACAATGTTAGTCTCTATGTCCTAATGTTGAAGCACACCTATTTAGATTTGATTCAACAGGTATTCTACTTCTTCCTTTTCACATGGATCATTTGCTATAAGGAAGCAGAATGCTCCAACTCATCCACATCTAAACCTTTTCACATGGATCATTTGCTATAAGGAAGCAGAATGCTCCAACTCATCCACATCTAAAGGATCACTCAGGGACCTGAGGTTCTGATTAACAAACTTGTGATTCTAAGAGCACCTCTAGCATCCTGTGAGCTGTCATTTCCTTTATTTTGAATGGTTCCACAACATATGTCACAAGGTCTCATCATGACAAGACACCTTAGGCGCCTTTACAGTTTTTATAATTTAAGTTGCACATTATAGGGTTAATTTCATAAAACCCCCCTGAACTTTGTGGGGTATTACAAATAACCCCCTGAACTTTGTTTATTTCATATAACCCCCTGACTATGGAGTGTCTCACCCTCTCAGGGCGAACATTACATTATCTCACCTAACCCTTTGCCTGTAATTTGGAAATGACTAAAATTTTCTTGATACAAAAAACTTAAACTTTAGGGAAAGGAGTATGTTGCCTGTAAATGATAGGTGTTAGATCTTATTAGTATTTAGATCTAGCAGATATTATAAGATATTATGAGATATGGTGAGATGTGAGTAGATATGATTTTATCTTATGTCTATTTTGTAATATCCTCCTAATTTCTATTTAAGAGAGGTTAGAGTTATGTGAATAATGATCTTTTGCCTATTCTATTTTCTCTACGTACTATCAGAGCCTACTTGATCTTGCATGAATTTCTTTCAACTTTTTAGATCTCAAGGCCATCGAGGGGGGTTTTGCATGGCCTTCATGCTCTCCTCGGCGGCTTTGATGGCAGCGACGACTTAAACAACTACTTCAACATTATTATTTTCTAGATCTTATCAAACACCCTCCACAAAATAACCTAAATAAAAAAACATCTTGGCATCTACTATTCACGTGATGAATAGTATCAAGGTCACGGTTTATGCGATGAATAGTTTCGGAGTTACAATTCACTTTTCGACATCTTTGGTAGTTATATGCGACATCATCACTTCTCTTTCGACGTTGTTTCTACTGGCTGATCCATATAGGGTTTCTACTGGCTGATCCATATAGGGTTTCTACTGGCTGACCCGCTTAGGGTTTCTTCTGGCTGACCGGTTAAGATTTTTTCTATTGGCTTATCCGCCTATGGTTTCTATTGTCTTATAAGTTTAGGGTTTCTACTGGCTGATCCGTCTAGGGTTTCTACTGGCGGACCCATCTAGCGTTTTTACTGGCTGACCTGTCTTGAATTATTTTTGGCTGACCCGCCTAGAGTTTCTTTTATTGGCTAATTTGCCTAGGCTCCTACTAGCTATGACTATAATTTTCTGATTGTGGACGTCTTCAAATATTTCGGAGAAATATGACATTATGAAACTCTTGCAACTAGCTGTTTTGTTTCCATTTGTAACAAACTGAACATATATAGTATTTATGCTCTAGCTTGAGGGGGAGTGTTAGATATTATTAGTATTTAGAATTATCAGGTATTATGAGATTTGGTGAGATGTGATTAGATATGATTTTATCTCGTACCCATTTTGTAATATCCGCTTAATCGCTATTTAAGAGAGGTTATGGTTAGATGAATAATGATATTTTTCCTTTTCTATTTTCTTTGCAATTTGTGGTATAGTTTTGAATTTTTTTCACTCAAAGACATTTAAGTTATTTGAAAATTACAGGTAGATGGGTCAGGTGTGATAAACTAAAGTTTAGGGGGATTTTGTGAGACACTATAATTCAGGGGAGTTATGTGAGATAAACAAAGTTCAGGGTGGTTATGTGCAACACCTTCCAAAGTTTTTTTTTGTGGTGGTTGGGAGGGGGGGGGGGGGGGTTGTGAAATCAACCCAATATTATAATTTGTAGTTGCAACTAGAACCAATCACCATTCAAGTATCTTCTTTCTTATTCATTGTTTCAATCTAAGAGCATGTTTGGCAAGTGGTCAAACTAGCTTGACATGTTTGGTCATTTGCCATATAAACCATTGAAAAATAAGCTGTGTTACTCCAACTTAATTTTTGGTGGCTTATAAGCCACAAGGTTTGGCCGTGTAAACGACCAATATACCCTTCATCATTTTAGAAAATTCAAGCCCAATTTATCTCTCTCCAACCCCATTAATGTTTTTTGGTCATTTTAACAACTATAATGTTTTATAAGCCACCCATTTGCCAAACACTAATATTCAACATGGATTAAATAATCCACTAAATTTACCAAACATTTTGGCTTATAATCCACTTGGCTTATAATCTGTTTATGGATTATAAGCCAAGTGGATTATAGTCCAAAGTTGCCAAACATACTTTTAAGTACTTCAATGAATATAGATTTGATCTAGTGCTACTTGTCGCTAGATGCTATATACTTGAGTATAAATTCATTTAAGTGTTGACAATATTTTAACTTTTAAGCGTACCTTCCAAACAAAATAATAGAAAAAAATAAACACACGTGCACACAGAAATATACACAGTCACAAATACACAAACAAGACCCAACCACAGATGGCGAAGTGCTATACACGTTCATGCCTCCCAACTTTTTTCATGTGGACTGGTCATTGGATAATAGTGAGTGCATAGATTGTACAGAAAGAAAGTACTTATTGCTTGTAGTTGGATCTACTTATTGCTGTTTTGTTTGTGGCTGTGCCCTCAAATTAATTATGTCAGTTGCCATGAAGTATAAATGCTTAAAACTTAATCATAATAAAGATACTTAATTTTTTAATAATTTGATATGCTTAACATATAACTATGCACGTTATATATTTAGTCAAATTGTTGAAGGGTAATAAACAGTTCATTGTATGAGGCAGGTCATAACTAATGACGCTTCACAATGTTGGCTCAAGGTTTATGCAATGTTGAAAATAATGATAAACATAATGTTCAAACTCTTGATAGGCTGATAGCTCAAAGTTTCAAGTTAATCTTATCCTTGACAAGTCAGTAGTTCACAATCACAGAGATGTTTAATTCTTCACAAGTCATAAGTTCACGATCACTAGCTTAATGATGTCACCGAATATCAATAACGATGACAAAAGAAGCCAAGGCTTACAAACAAACAATCCAAAAGTAATACTTAAACCACATAACGTCTTAAACAATGCAAACAAATAAAATACTTTTTAAGTCCTCTGCTATAAGTTATACCGAAGTAGCATACATTTTGAAATAATCCATGGTATATTGAAATAGTGTAGATTATTTTGTAATAGCATAGGTTACGACCTATCTGACTTATTTGGAAATGTTACGTAACGTTAAAGGTTTATATGTACATAACGACAATAATGTTTAAGGCTTATTATGGATCTCTACTTGTATCCCTTTATGGTTGTTGCAACTTTAACCATCTCCTTTTATTTATTAGCATATAGTATCACCCAATTGTGAATTGGCCTCTAGGGTTGTTTTTCGGATCTTCATACATCTTGATTGGAGGCGTGCGCTAGAATTTTCAAGATGGATAATTCACAATTTTAAGTGCCTTGACTACAGTCTATATTGATGGTGTAGGTTTGTCTTACTCTTATGTTCATTTTTTCTAGTTTTACTATCTATTTTTACAACAGGGCAAATTGGTGAACTTTCTGCAGTTCTGAATTGCCAATCCCAACTAAACTTATAAATTTGTGCCATTAAAATTGAAAGCCTAGTAATAGCTTTAGTTGCAGCTCTGCTATACAAGATGAAATATCGATTGCTTTCCTTCTGTTTAAGTATGATTGGGTCATTATATATGCAAGCAGCTCAGTTCACACAATGTACTGTTTGTGTTTTCATATATTTTCCTTTTTTCTTGACTCTCAGTGATGCTGATGATGCTGTCAACCTCAATGACGTTCCTAATTCCACTGTACAGACAAGTACTGGTGCTGAAGGGAAGGCACTTTCTGATAGTTCCTCGCAACCTAATGTTTCTAGCATTGCAGAAACAAATTCTATTTCTGGTATGTTATTGTTCTATATTCAACATGCTCGTTGCTCTTACCTTAACTTTTTTTTTCTGTTAAGTCTCGACTTACAAGTATCATGAATCTTTAGTTTATGCTTAGCAAGACTTACTGCCAGTTTTAAGAAGCAAGCGGATGCATGAGTTTTTCCATGAATACGAGGGTGTTGCATCTTTTATCATGATCCCAAAGGAGGGGATTGAGAGACACAAATGAATATTGTGTACCCTCAATGTTCATGTAAATCGTCCTTATCTACTGGGGGCGGGTCTGGTTGGCTATGTTAATTTTGTGATGAAAGTATATGATCTAGCAGGGAGAGATTTCTTGGTACTAACAAGATAAGATCTTTAGCTGATATCTTGCTGTCGAAATGGTTGTGGAACACGGTGGAATTCTTTTCTGCATGCATTAATTTCTGTATTAGCTTCAGCTTTGGGTGGCTTTGGCTAACAACCATTCTGTTATACACTCGCCGCAACAAACATAATTTACTTTTTAGATGTAAAATGCACATTTATCAAAACATTTAATGATCTAACGATAGTATTCTCAGGCTTTGAGGAGCTGAACAACTTAAGACACTATCTTATTGCAATTGTGCTAGATGCTTCATATGCTAGATATAATGAGAACCCTTCCCTGTATTCATCTGAATCAAACTCCTCCAGTTTTACACAACTTTACTAACTTTCCGAGTAATCCATTCTTTTCAGATCATAAGCCACAAGATGGTAACTCTCATGTACTTAAGAAAGAAAATGGACCAGCCAATGAATTTTCTGCCAATGGGTAACCATTACTGTCTTCCATTCTTTTCATCACTGTAAAACCTTGAGGTGACCTGACAGTTAAAAACTTTATTCTTCAGTTCATCCGCAGAAGCAAATGCAAACCAAAATCATGAAACTGTAAGCTCAGGGTCCGACAAAATCATACCACAGAATGGCACAAGGATGAAATCAATTGAGAGGATGCTGACTGAGCCCCAGGCGACTACCACCACAACTCGACGTGGAAAGAAGGTGGCTGTTAAGTCTCGGAGGGGAAGAAGGACTTGAAGTGGCTGGAAATAGTTTCTTTAACCAGCAATAATTGTATACTAGTTGTGTGATATGGAAAAATCTGCGTATTGTTAGGTTTAGTTTCTGTTGATTGAAGATTTCATGTGTTTTGTAAAACAATTTCTTTAGTTTTGTGTTAGCTAGAGCAGATAGCGATTGAGATTTAGGTGGTGTTAATACGATTCTACCGGTTACTGTAATATGTTATCTTTGGAGCATGTAACTTATACCTGCAGATTTGTTGTAGACTACAGTGCAGTAGTTCTAACTGGTAGTTTCCACATAGATGTATGCTGACGTTCTTGTCCTTATTACATTGTAATGCATTTCAGCTGAATAGACACTGAATCATTGTTTTGGTTGGATGTTCTCTGCAAAAAATAGATTCTGAAGCCTCGTTTCTGGTTTGTTGTGTAGAGCCTGCTTGAAGAATTGTTATTCCCCGCACTTTGGCGACCGAGTGTAACTGCAGTTGAGGTCAGTTACTTTTTTGCCATTGTGTTCAACATTTTTGCCGGGTTTGTTATAAATCACAGAGTAGAAATTTTAGTTTTGATTGAATTGTATGCTTTTGATTGTGAGTATCAGCCCAGAAGACTTTTTTCATGCTTAGTTTTCATTTTCTTCCACGTGGGTTTGCAATTATTTCCGAATAGTTATGAGAAAAGTTCTATAATTAGGAAAATTTGGATTTGTGAAGACGCATCTTTTTCTCTACATGACACAGCGGAGAACCTAATTTTCTTGTCGACACTTGAATAAGAATCTACAGTTGGTATATGGTCGGAAGCAAACCACTGCAAACAAGAAATAAACCACTTGAACAAGCATAATGAAAAGAACAATAGAAACTTCAAAAAGAAAAACTTTCAATAAAATTAAAATGAAAGAAAGAAAAGTACATCAAATGCTGATATGATCACCTCTGACCGCGTCCGTGACCGTAACTCGACATCACAGACGGTCGGATTGCTAACAAACATCCCCTATATACACTACTACGCCTCCACCCTCACTCATTTCCGTACCATCCCATA
This sequence comes from Asparagus kiusianus, assembly GCA_022839385.1. Classification (NCBI taxonomy): domain Eukaryota; kingdom Viridiplantae; phylum Streptophyta; class Magnoliopsida; order Asparagales; family Asparagaceae; genus Asparagus; species Asparagus kiusianus. The sequence continues at coordinate 233,489 of BQKN01001096.1, forward strand.
GAAGAACAACCCGAGGACGAAGAAGAACCAGACGAAGAAGTCGAATTAATCTCTATAGAGCCATAGTATATAAGCTCTTCGATCATCTCCTCAATGCACTCTTCATCATCACCCTGCATATGATACTCCTCGTCCTTCACCGCCGTCACCTTTGCTCTCTTCGTTTCCTCCCTTGAAGCGACACAACACTTCTCAAGCTTCGCCATGAGGGTCGGTGATAGGGACTGAGGCGGGGGAGTTGGACGGTCAGGATCAACCGGGAAGTTGACCTTTGCATTTGGACCGCACATCAGGCGAGCTGCTTCGTCGTAGGCTCTGGCCGCTGCCTCTGCACTCTCAAATGTCCCCAGCCAAATTCTCGTCTTCCTGCAATGAGAAACGAATATGTTTAACTCATTATTGCAAATAAAATGCATATGTTGTCGTTTTTCTTTTTGAAGGGTAGAGAAGATTAATTACAGTAAAGGGTGGCGGATTTCTGAGACCCAAGAGCCCCAGTGCCTTTGCCTCACCCCTCTGTATCTCTGAAGCTTGGGCATTTTGAGTGAAGAGATTGAGCTAAGGTTTGAAAGTGTGGACCCTTTTTGGTACTCCAGAACATTGGTAGGGGCCTTACCTCTCCTCTCCTCTATATAGAGAAAGCCTATGACAATAATGCCCCTCGCTATGGTTATAGCCAAACCGTCATGGGCCCAATGGGCCTCCTACGAGCAAACCAGTCCAACTACGGACACGCTATCAAAGGGGTGACCGGCTGCCGGCGTGTCGTCGGACTGGCCACGTGTTTAACATGAGATGATAACGGCTGACGAAGGAACATGCACTTGAACTTATGCCAATTTTGTGCGTTTAATGTTTATCTCTTTCACCTTACGTCTCAAGGCAGTATAAGGAGAGTGACGCTATGTAGTCAATAACCAGCATGAAACCGATCTTTATGAACATTAATACGCTATGGTGAATGGGTTGGTACGTGCTACGAGATATATGACAAGAAATAAGAAATTAACGGTTGCTCTTATTGAGGCTAAATTGAGAAAGATCGATCGAGATGATTTAGCTATATACAACGAAGACGGCTAAAAACACCAGTTGGAAGGAGTTAGAAATTATAGTTTGGAAGCAAGAACAAAAAATGTAGACCAGGTGAACTTGGTTAGAAGCAATTAATAACAATACTATAACAATTATCTTAATGATGGAGATAACACTTAATAGAGCCAAACGAAACAATAGAATTCATACAGTCAAACACAACAATTTAGGATAATGACTCTATCGTTGACGTCGTGTTGTTTTAAGCAAAGTTCCTTTTTGTTAGTAAACATGCATATACTTCAATCACGAAGCGATATCGCATAAACGGGCCTGGAAAGCAACAAAGGCCCACAACTCCCGGGTTGATGGCAAAGATGTAATATTCCCCACATGGGTGGTCAAGAGTGAATAGCGCGATGAAAGGTTTGGGTGAGACCCATGTGTTGGCCCTTTGTCTCCGCCTGTGACATTATGGGCTGTGGGCCTTTTACGGAGACTGACATCACAAGGCTTGTACCGGCTACAGGGGGACAAGGGCTAATGAGGTTATTCCTAGTTAAGCAATGAATCCTCATATGGAGGTATCAGACGGTTGTCTGCCTCTCCATCACTTAGTCCTAAAGAATCATTGCCTCATCATCATCATCTCCTGTAAAGCTATAACACAAGTGTTTGTTCTCTAGCTAACTGTATCCCTTGGAAACATCCTCACCTGACTCAGAAAACTATAAATGTTTGGTTGCCTCTTTGGAGATGAAGATTCAGTAAGTTCAAAGGGTAGATTGATTGCCCCCTCTGGCTTTCATATACACGGTTGAATAGCTCCTAAATTGAAAAACAAAACAAATTGAGAGTGCGAACCCTAGCAGAACATTCCGCATGCAAACATAGTATACTGAACCATTTAACATGAAGTTAGGGGAAAAAAAAACATCTTGGACATGTCAAGTCTCCATGTATGGTTAAGAACATCTAGCTCAATGCATAATATTTTGATAGAATCTATATCCCCTAATCTTTTTTTTAAAGAAAACACCCGGACATAAACTTTATTGATAGAAAGGAATTACTGATTTACAAAGATGAGAATACAGAGAGAGATAGAGACGGATGAGAACAAACTAGAAATTTATGTGCAGGCATTTGCATCTATGGAACGACAGATGATTACGCTACAACTCCACTGGGTGTGAAACACTCCTCTTGACATCTATATTCGCTAATTGTACGTTAGATTTTGATTTATTATTATTTTTTTAGAACAGATCATGGTCCGATGCAGACATATCTGAACACTAACCTCTAGCAATGCAGCTTTGAAGCGTTTATACGTTCGATTGATTGAGACATTGTTGTAAACTGTTCTCAAACTGGATAGATTTGCTAATTATTTGAGAAGATACATAGAATTATAGAGAGAGCATGATTCTTCATATAGAATTGAGCAAACCACATGCTCCCATTTCCTTAGCACATGAGAGGGGCTGCCCTTTGGAGAGGCTACAGAACAAAAGGCCCAAAGGAGAAGGGGGGGTTAGGGGCAAATAGGGCCCACTTATGGCTGTCACTTAGTGAGGAGAGATAGAGCATTGCATGTGCTTGGGTGGAGTCCCATGTGAGTGGTTTAAGGATGTGCTATATACGTTTGATATTTGCAGAGGTTTTTGCTCCTCCGTAGCAGCTTATTATTGTATTTATATATTTTTAGTAAACTTTTCATTCTACTTATTGGTACTTAGTTTTTTTTAAAGACATAAGAACCGACATATATTGTGAACAAAGATGTAGAATAGATTGGCATGCTGAGCATGACAAAACAGAAGATAAACCATAACAATTAATGATGCTCATACACCCATTATAATTGCATAAAAAGATTTCTGAAGAAAAGGAAAGATAAACATTTGCCGCGAGGAACTAGAAATCCTTCAAATTCGTGACATTAGTCGTCGAATACTAGAATTATTATCCTCAACCATCATTACAGCTTCGAAACTTTGATATACTTGAGGCAATTTTAAAATGATATCGGAATAATTCAGGTTCAGATCCCACCTAATGGGTTTTAGACAACACATTTAAAATATTCCATTGCGCAGAAAGATCTTAGGAATTCCTAATCCTTGGTTTGGTAGGGTGTTGTGTGTGTGTGTGTGGTGGGGGTTGAAGAACAAATCTGCTAAAATCATCGGGTAAGATATAGTTACACAAAGATTTCATAAATCATTACATGACTAATTACTTGCTCTCAATTTTCTCAGACAATGCATGCTACATATCTGTCACTATAAAAAGCAAGATAAATCAGGCCTCTCTGATTTTAGTTTCAGGAATGAGAACGTCAGGTCGATCTCTGTGTCGAAAATGAGGTATTGAAAGCTTATACTTAGCATTTCCAGGCAATGCAGTGCGAGGCCCAAGAACCTGCGATAACCGGTGACGGATCTCATGCACATTCAAGAGATTATCGTCCGATGATGCGGGGCCCACAGCAAGGATGAGATAGGATGTCAGCAAGAGGGCAAAGAGGGTGGAGGTTCGCATTGTCGTGGAATTTGCCATTGTTGTATGGTGATATCTAAGGTGAGAAAAACTTTTGAAGTATAAATTTTATTGTGTTTGATTCGGAGCTGGTGGTTTGAAAAGGACTGACCATGTCAAAAAGGACTATATTTAGGCAAGAGGCAGTTATGAAATAATGGTGATCATTAGATTCATGGAAAAATTGTTGAAGAAAGAATGACAATTATGTAAAAAGAACATGTAAAGCTAGAACAGAGGTCTATACGGAATACGAAAAATTTTATTCAAAGACATGCATCAAATACTACAGTATAAGTGTACATAAACTTTCTACAGTGTTTCAGTTTCTTTCATATTTGGTTATACACTTATACTTTGTAAAGTATAATACATTGGTAATATAACTAGTTTTTCTTTCTAGATATAAAACTCCAACAGTATGTACATATATACACAAGGTTTTACCCTCTTCAATAATATTACCTCTATAGCATGTAAAACAGTAATGGTATCAATTAGGAGCTTGTTAGGGAAACCCCTGATGCCGAGATCCAATACCAAATAGTCGAGAGAGAAGAGCAAACACACCAAATCAATGCCACAAACAAGATACACCAGTTTTAACGTGGTTCGGCGAATGCCTACGTCCACGGGGCAAGGAAGGGGGAGTTTTCACTATTAGAAATCAAGGGGATACAACTAGGGTTACAAATCTCACCAAAAACCCATAACAAATCACTTTTGATCTCTCCCAAATGCTCCAACAATAGAAGCCCACAAAACCCCTCTCAATGGCTGCTAAAACCCTCTTGCACTGAGCCCTAAA
>BQKN01001096.1:252875-277364 GCA_022839385.1 Asparagus kiusianus
CTAGATTTAATCTCTATTTTCCTTACTTTATTTTATTGATTTGATTCAATCCGTTGAGTTGCGAGGAACCTTTACATATAACAACTCATATCTTTCTATACCAAAAACTCAAAAAATTAGAAACTTAGAATCTGTACTATACCCGTGGATCCTCTCCGAAATAAAAAGAATCAAGTACTATATATATAGTTTCAGGGTATCATAGTTTTGCCTTGGACTTGCAGTCTGAGTAATTTCCTACCCGTCAATTATTAGGAGATTAGAGAAGAATTCCTTCAGGATTTCCAAAACCTGGCAATTTCCTGTTAAATGTCATTTGGCATGTGATGAGAACACAGGCCTGGAAGGGAAAGCCCAAAGAAGAGAGGAAGACTGCAGGTTCTTTCCCTTTGCTAGTCTTCAATACATGGATTCATGTTCTTTTTGTTGGCTTTCTAATTTTTTTGTATGTAACAGGGTGCACAACCTTAAGATCCACATGACAGTAAAATGAATTAAAATACATAATGAACATCAACTGTAACGAAACAAAACTAAAGAAATTAAATAGTTCATTTAAAACCTGTACGTTGCATCCAGTATTAAGGAATGACCTTTTCAACTCGAAAACAAGAAGAGAACAACACACTGATACTTGAGGTTAAAGATTGGTCCAGATAAATTAGAAAAATACTTTAAATGAACAATTCCTTTCGCAGTTAACAGAGGAGATGAATCTTAATAGAACCGAAATTAAAGATACGATGCCTTGTTATTGCTGCTGTAGTCAGTTACTTTCTTTTTATACTACTAACACGACTCAAAAATAAAATTCATCCATCCAACAATTGGTGCTTTATGAAGTGATGTATTAGGACCACATTTATTGGTCTAATCAAAGTACTAGTTCGAATTGATAAATTATCAGGCCTAACACATTCAAACAAACGACTATTTAAATCACTGAATGAGAAAGCAAGTCATAATTGAAACTTCTCCTTCAGCGCGAACAGTTGTTAAAACACAATCTTAACCACTCCACAATGCTTTCTGTAGGTTGCCTGTTCCTCTATAATTAATTATCTTAGAACCAAATAGACAGATTATCCCATGTGTTCTTTGATTAATTAAGGAAAGCCAATTAGAAAGAAACCAGAGCATGTAAGCATCTGATTGTTGGAAATTAAGTACTAAATATTCCCAGGTTTGCTAATGGCTGGACCCATCAATAGTAAAAGGTTAGGTAAGAGAATAATAGCTAAAAAAAAAGTATCCAACTTTGTGGTCTCTCACATGGTTACATGCATGAATCAAGCAAAACTCAGATCATGTTTACATTATATCATGGAAAAGTTGTGCCAAGTGTTGGTGATGGAGGCGGTTAACTTGTCAGTCTGTTCTATAAATTTGAAATTTTGGATTTAATTATGGAATTTTTTTTTATCTGATTTGAATTGGCCATGTGATGATTGGAGAGGGAGCAATTACCTCGATCATTACCGTTCATCGTAACATCAAGGGATGAGATCAGACTACACAAAATATCTACAATTTGTGATAGCAGTTTTCGTAATAAGGGTTTTCAAGACAACATTAAAAATCCTACCTAGGTTGCGAAACTTGCATCCCCTCCAATCACAGCCTTATGACATCAGTTGATAAATTAGTGTACTAATCAGATGCATTTGATCGTAGCATCACTGACGTCTCTGTGAAATTATTACTTCATTTTTTTTATTTTTAATTTTTTGTACGTCACATTGCTTAGGTACTAGTGGATCTGTCACTATTAGCTGCGAAACTTGCATAAAGAAAAGGAATCATTAATTCAAATTAAATGGTGACTGAGTAGACTTTATCAAATACTTGGAATAAACCCTGCCCGGTTCATTGGAGAAGCCTAGTAATCTTTAAGAAGAGTTGGTAAAAGGTGGACAAGTCTCGAAACCATTATCGTGGTCATGTTGAGTCTATAATTAGATCTGTATGTTTAGACAACATATAGGTAGGGTTATCTGCAATTTAGTAGAATTTAGTATTTTACATTTAGCAAGTAATTAACTAACAACCATTGGACCCGATAAGATTTGAAACTTATGTATGCAGTAGGTTTTTATTTATTTATGATGTTCTATCGTGTATGATACGATGTTTATAATGTCATCATTGTTTCTTGTATATATCAATATGACTTGTTTATTTGGTTAGTGTTTTCATGTTTATTCTTTCTCTAATTATGTGATATATAAGGCATTTAGTTAGATTAATTGCTTATGATTGCTTCAGTTGGTTTAAGAGTCTTGAGATATGAATTGTGACGAGATTTGATAAGTTTTTTAAAAATAATTCTTTTCTCTTTTAGTTTGGGTAATTTGTACTTTTTTAGTTAGGAATTTTATGCATATGTAAAAATGTTCTGTCTTTTTTTCATGACTTAATTTTAAAATTAATGGATCATGTTAGTTGTTTTCTCCGGTGAAAGGAAGTAACAGCTATACTTTTTAAGTTATGAGCGAACTTATATATGAGTAGACCTTGCATAACTCTATTTTTTCCGAACTTATTAACCAACATTATTTTTCTGGGGAAAGAAATAGAAAAATATATGCACAAAAAATAATATCAGATATATACATTCAAATATTATTCTCACTAGGCACAAGAATTGAAACTAATAATTTCCTTTTGCTCTTAAAAAGTTAAATTTCTTCCTCTATTCCTACTTTATTGGCGCATCCAATTTTACCATTCCAATTTGCTGAGCATTTGTCAAATACTCTAATATTACTAGGAGAGAAAAAAAAAACTAGTCTTCGTAATTACTTTCCCAACTTGTATTAAATTAATGCAATGGATATCTTATGTGTTATTTTTTTAGAACAACAGATGTTATAATTATTACATGCAATTTTCTTCATTTTGTATGTTTGTTAGGGCTGGAAATAAAATGATAAATTCTTCTTGAGTGCATATTTAACCGCTCTATTCATCTTACTCTCTTTTCGATCTTAAACAAATCCCATATTGTCTCTTTACTAACCAAACCACACTTAACCGGGTGGATACATATGCGCCCAGTGCCTGTTGTGCGTGGCGGAAGCCTCGAGCAACACGAACAAGAACTCGAGATAAATCACAACCAATAAGGTAAAACACAATCACAGCAAGAACAACGAGTTTTACGTGCTTCGGCAAGTTGCCTACGTGCACGGGGCAAGGAGAGGGAGTTCTTACTATTAGAATTCAAGAGAATACAAATAGAGTTACAAATCTCACCGATTAAACCCTAAAACAAAGCTCTAGATCTCTCACAAATCTCCCACAATTGGATACAACAATCATCTCCCAAAGACTGCTCAAAAACATCCTTGCTTAACCCTAATTAATCAGGTTTAGGGTTATATACCAACTCAAAACGAAACGGGTTGAAAAACCAAAGCCCAACCCAAAACTGATTTGCGGTCGACCGCGCAGGTATCGCGGTCGACTGCCACGGTCGACCGAACCAAAATCTGAGAGCAAAATCACCTACAGGGTTGGCGCAGTCGATCGAAACGGTCGATCACCTTTAGCTCCGAATCCTACTGCTCTCCTGTGCACGTTCGCAGTCGACCGTCGCTGACTCGCGGTCAACCGCCGGTCTGCCTGGCCGTTCTCCTGAGCTTCTTTTGAGTTTCTTTCGCCATTTCTTTAATTCTCCACCTCGGCGAATGTTTCTACCAAAACTGAGCCGACACCAAATCATCCAAATGTCCCACTTGTTACGTCCATGATATCGTGGAAACACCCAACAATAACGGGCTCAATCCACAACAAGTCGGGAACCCAAACTAGAGCTGAAATGATCTCTCCCCCCCATCTGAATCAAAACCGGGTGCATCGAAAACACTGCCTATGTATCCTCTTACCCAAGGAATCAAGCCGAACGTAGTTCACCAAAATGGCCTCCAAAGGCCTCAACACTGAAGAATGTTCAAAAACTTCAAACAATGTTCAAAAACTTCAAACAATGATCAAATTTCACTTCTAAAATAACTTTGGTCAACATATCTGCAGGGTTGTCGTTTGTGTGAACCTTCTCCAATATGATGTCTTCTTCATCCAAAACGTCATGAACAAAGTGAAATCTGACATCGATGTATTTCATGCGTGCATGATAAACCTGTTCTTCGCCAAATAGATAGTCGACATATTATCACAATATATCTGAATGGTCTCCTGTGCAATCCCCAAGTCCTCCAATAATCCACGCAACCACAAAGGCTCCTTAACAGCCTCAGTCACTGCCATATACTCCTCCTTTGTAGTAGAGAGAGCCAATATGGACTGAAGTGTACATCGTCAACATACCGGTGCACCTGCCAATGTAAACACATAACCTGAAGTAGACCAACGCTTGTTAAGATCTCCAGCATAATCTGAATCCACGTAACCAATATAATCCTGCCCATTCTTCTCATCCTTCAGGAATACCAAACCAACATCCACGGTGCCTCTAACATACCGTAGAATCCACTTCACGGCCTCCCAATGACCCTTCCCGGGGTCGTGCATGTATCTTGTTACCATGTTCACGACATGTGATAAATCTGGTCTCGTACATACCATCGCATACATCAAGCTACCTACTGCACTGGCATATGAGACCTTCAACATATAATCTCTGTCCTCAACTGAAACATGTGACATCAACGCTGAAAGCTTAAAGTGGGGAGCCAATGGTGTGCTAACTACTTTTGCATTGCCATCAAAGCTGAATTTCTTCAACATCTTCTGCAAATAGCTTTTCTGTGTAAGCTTCAATCTCCCCTTCACCCTGTCTCTCTTGATCTCCATACCCAATATCTTCTTTACTTCTCCAAGATCCTTCATCTCGAACTCGGATGACAGCTCCTCTTTCAACTTTTGAATAGCTAAAGAATTTCTGGAAGCAATAAGCATATCGTCAACATATAAAAGTAAATATATGTGCTCACCATCCTGTAGCTTGTGTATGAAAACACATGGGTCATATGGGCTCCTCGTGTACCCATGACCAATCATGAAGCTGTCGAGTCTCTTATACCACTGTCTCGATGATTGCTTCAAATCATAAAGAGACTTCTTTAGCTTGCAAACCAATTCTTTTTTTCCTACAGCTTTTGAATCCCAATGGTTGTGTCATGTAGATGTCCTTATTTAAATCTCCGTGTAGAAAGGCTATCTTTACATCCATCTAGACCAAATCCAAAACTAATTGTGGTACCAACACCAATAAAATCCGAATCAACGAATGCTTCACAACGGGTAAAAATACCTCGTTGTAATCAATGCCCTCAAGCTGTGCATATCCTTTGGCAACCAATCTAGCTTTGAACCGAATGTCCCCAATAGAAGATCCCTCCTTCGCATATACTCACTTGCAACCAATAGTTTTCTTACCCTTAGGTAGTTTTGTAAGTTCCCAAGTGTTGTTCTTCTGAAGAGACCGTATCTTCTCCTCCATAGCTTCCCTCCACCTGATCGAATCGGGGCTAGACTCTGCCTCTCTGAATATGGATGGAACCATATCATCAACGACCTCCAGTGATAATGCATATGCGACCATGACATCATTATACCTAGCTGGTCGACGAATCACCCTCCTCGGTCTATCTGCTGTAATGGACCCCTGAACATGACCCTGCTCCTAAGTCTCACCATCCATTGTATCCTCTATCTGTCCGGCTGTCATCTTATCTCCTCCCAGTGTCACCTCTGTAGGAGCCTCAATGGATACAATGCTATCTGGAGTAGGTGGAGTCACATCATCCTCCACCTGTTATGATATCTCAACTATCTGGTCTCCCTCCACCTGCTGAGGGACTCAAGGCCTCATCATGTAAGCCTCATCGAATATGACATCTCTGCTAATAACTATCTTCTTGTCCTGTGGATCCCATAACTTGAAACCTTTAACTCCATCTCTAAATCCCACAAAGACATCTTTTCTCGCCCTCAGATTTAATTTACCATCGCTGACATGGTAATAAGATAGACACCTAAATATCCGAAGCGACTCATAGTCACTAGCCACCGAACCAAACCAACGCTCCAAAGGAGTCTTTCTGTCTATCGCAGTGCACGACAACCTATTCACGAGATGGCTCATATAAACTAATGCCTCGGTCCAAAAGGATCTAGGTAATCCACTCTGCGTCAACATACATCGCACTTTCTCCAGCAAGGTACGGTTCAATCTCTCAGCCACTCCATTCTGTTGCGGTGTCTTCCGAACTGTGAAGTGTCTTCTAATGCCGTGATCTCAGCAAAACTATAGAAATGGATTACTCTTGTACTCTCCACCGTTATCTAAACGTAGAGTCTTTACCTTTCTACCTGTCTGCAGCTCCATTTTTTTCTTCCACTCCACAAAAATATTCAGGACCTGATGTTTATGCTTTATTGGGTATACCCAATTCTTCCTAAAATAATCATCAATGAAAGTGACAAAATAGTTGGCCCCACCAAGGGATGTGTTCTTAGAAGGACCCTAAATATCTGTGTGAATGTAATCCAATATACCTCGGGTGTTATGAATAACGGTGCCAAACTTCACTTTAGTTTTCTTCCCAAGTACACAATGCTCACACAACTCCATTGTAGGCTGTCTAAAAATCACAACAGATAGCTTATCCCCATCAAACACCGATGACGGAAGTTACAATTTAACGACTTCCAGAAGGCTACAATTTGAAGACTTTCACGTAGAAGGTTACAATCTGATGACCTTCACAACAACTAATGAAAGCTCTAATTCAATAGCCTTCACAATCAACATCAGGAGTTATAATTTGATGACTCTTATATTTTCAAGGAGCCAAGACGAAGGTTACAAGGTGACGATCTTTGCAACGCTCTAGCAAAAGAGACTATAAATTAACGATCTCTTCATATTAAAACGCAGATATCTCTCAAACCGTAAGGAATTTGGCAAAACTAATGGAACAAATCGAACCCTATGGGGTTGGTTTGGTCGGCTCCGTCTCGTCGAGATAGCCAATTTTCATATATAATTCGTCCAATTCCGACTTACGGTTTGAAAGTTATGACCTGTTCTTCGCAGCAAGTTATGTTCTGAAGTCCGCTGCAGGACTGGACTTCGTCTGAACATTGGACTTAGGCTGAAGTTCACCAAGCCCGCCAGAGGCTCACCTCTGCATCCAAGATTCAAAATGCTGAGGTCATACCCGCGTTCCAAACTCAAAATGCAGAGGTCGTGCCCACGTTCTAAACTCAAAACGCAGAGGTCGTGACCACATTTGAGATTCAAAACGCAGAGGTCGTGGCTGCGTTCCAAACTCGAAACGCAGATTTCATAGACTTGAAACACAGAGTTCAACTCTGCGTCCAACGACAAAAACGCACAGTTCATGCAGAGCCCAACTCTGCGTCCCAGGTCCAAAACACACAGTTCATGCGGAGCCCAACTCTGCGTCCCAGGTCCAAGACACACAGTTCATGCGGAACCCAACTCTGCGTCCCAGGTCCAAGACACACAATTCATGTAGAGCCCAACTCTGCGTCCCAGGTCCAAAACGCACAGTTCATGCAGAGCCAAACTTTGCGTCCCAGGTCCAAAATGCAGAGTTCATCTCTGCGCATCGCGACCTGTGCGTTTTCAGCCTAAAACAGGCCCAACTCTGCGTTTCAGGTCTAAAACGTAGAGTTCGGGCCCAGAACGCTGTTTTCAGCGTTTGACTCGTTCAAGCACGATTTGAACGGTTCTAGAACCGTTTTCTCCCCACGATTTGAGAGGATCACTACCCTATCATGGAGAGATTTATGGGGGGAAGTTACACCCTATTAAACCCTCATTATGGAGAGACTTAAGGGGGCGGTTACACCCCTAAATCCCCTATAAATAGTGGGAAACTCAACTGAGTTTGGATCCTCTTTTTGGCTGACTTTTTGGGGATCCTTGATCGGGCATCTTGGAGCTTTCTGCAGCAACAAAGTCCTTGGAGAATTCCCTTGGCTTATTAACCGAACTTTCGGTTCAAATCAACTCTTTTTCAAGAGTTCAAACTCGTTCAGAGTTAAACTCGATCTGAGTTATCAACTCGTCCAGAGTTTCCAACTTGCTCTGCAAGTTCTTCTAAACTCGGTCAGAGTTTTAAACTTGCCACGCAAGTTCTCCACAACGTCAAATCATGAGGAGAAGACCACGTTCCAGTGAATCAAGACGTTCGGATCGTCAACGGAGAGCGAATTCGACGCAAGTATTCGAAGGAGGTACTCCATTGCCACCGTGAAGAACCCAGAATTAAACAAAGGGGAGAATCCAGATCATTCTCCTCTCTTTTGTAATCAGGAAATCCAATTGTAACTGAGATTAAAGAAATACAAATCAATTTTCCTTCATTTTCTTTTTACTGCAAATTTTCCACCAAACATCCATCTTGCAGGTCTTAGCACCTTTCAATAGCCCATGTTTTGCCAATGACTGTAGGGACGTATCACCTGTGTGTCCAAGTTTCATGTGTTATAAAGTGGTAGTATCCTCCTTTGTAGTGATAAAAGCTGCCAGACCCCCTATAACTGTCTTGCCCTTTAAGTAGTATAGGTTGTTTTCTCTGACACCTCGCATCACCACCATAGAACCCTTCGTAACCTTCACTGTAACATCCTCTAAGATCACTCTATATCCAGCTACCTCCAAAGTCCCAAGAGAAATGATGTTCTTCGTCAACTGCGGCACGAACCTCACTTCCTTCAACTCCCTAATCACTCCGTCATGCATCCTAATCCAGACTGAACCAATACCACCAATAGAACATACGTGGTCATTACTCATAAGCATGACATTCTCTCTTTCCAACTCCTCAAAGCTGGAGAACCAATCCCTCCTAGGACAAATGTGATATGTAGCTCCCGAATCCATCATCCACTCCGTGGAATCAGCATAGCAAACTGACGGTAGTGCAGGACACGAATAGCCTAAAGAATCTGAATCTGAATGCTCATCAATAGCTTTTGCAATATTCACTTCTGAAGCTTGTACAACTTTACCCTTGTTCTTCCCGGCTTTTTCCTTTCACTTTGGGCAGTCAATCTTCCAATGTCCTTCTTCTTTACAAGATCGATATTGGTTTCTACCAACACTCTTATAAGCACTCCTATTATTTGACTTTGAGCGGTTAAACTGGCGACGGTTTGGATCTCAGCCTCGAACAGCTAATGCATTTCCCGATGCCTTCTCGGAGGGTTCACCATCACTCTTCCTCAACTCATAATTCACCAAAGCTGAGGTCACCTTATTGTAGCTAACAATAGTTCTTCCATTGATCATAGTTAGAACGAACGTACCATAATCATCTTCTGACAACGAACACAAAAATAACATTGTCTTGTCTTCATCCTCAACCATGATATCCACATTGGCCATATCTGAAAGTAGCTTTGTGAAATTGTTAACATGCTCCCTGAAAGAAACTCCCCTCTTCATCTTGAACTGGGAAAACCTCTTCTTCAAGTGAAGCTGATTCTCAATGCTCTTAGTAAGATACTTCTCATTGAGTGTTTCCCACATTCTCTTCGCTGACGTCTCGTTCATAACGTCATAAATAAGATCCAGCGTTAAACATGACCGAATAACTCCACAAACCTTACTATTCATCTTCTTCCAAACCTTATCCTCTATGTCTTCGGGTTTCTCTTGTAACTCAAGAGTCTCCTTCAAATTCTGTGCATCTAATGCGTCCATCACCTGACACCTTCTTAATCCGAAATTAATGTTGCCGTCGAACTTCGGAATATCAATCTTTGTGTTATTGATGCTCAGACTCTGTATCGCCTTCGTAAGAGACGAACCTGATGTGCTTTCTTCTCCCATGTTGTTGATCTAACTCTTCGGATCAGAATTCTTCACTGAATCCTTCGAACAAGCCTGAAGCTCTGATACCAATTGTTGTGCGCGGTGGAAGCCTCGAGTAACACGAATAAGAACTCAAGATAAATCACAACCAATAAGCCAAAACACAATTACAACAAGAACAATAAGTTTTACGTGGTTCGGAAAGTTTCCTATGTTCACGGGGCAAGGAGGAGGAGTTCTTACTATTAGAAATTAAGAGAATACAAATAGAGTTATAAATCTAACCAATTAAATCCTAAAACAAAGCTCTAGATCTCTCACAAAACTCCCACAATCGGATGCAGCAATCCTCTCCCAAAGACTGCTAAAAAACGCCTTTACTTAACCCTAATTAATCAGGTTTAGGGTTATATGTTAGACCCTAGAGGGGGGTGATTAGAGTCTTATGCTAATCTAATCCGATTTTATGCCAATTAAAACTTATTAATAAATTTTTCTTGCAAGATGGATATACAATATGTTATGAGCAAAAATATGCAATATGAACAAAGAGATATATCCTATATGGTGAAATGTATGCAATGATATATAAACAACACAAGGGTAAACAATCTAAACTAAAGATATAATTATGATAGGGTAATATAAACAATGCAAACACACAATATGATCACGGAGTTCGGACCTTCCGTCCTACGTCTCCGCTCCCCACTCCCGGGAAGAAATCCACTATCACAACCGGGTTTTTTACGTTCACCCGAATAACGTTTACACCTCACACTCGGTTTTTTAGCTAACCGAAAACTTTATAATCAACACTCTTGCAATCCCACTCTACACCCTCTCAAGTGTTGGTCACAGACGTGTCTCCCTCAAGTGTTAGGAATTACAATCTCTCTCTAGGTATATTACCTACCCCACTCCTCTTGGGATGATCCCCGACTCACACCACACACTTCTCTCGGTGTACAAGTGTATTACAAAGTGAACCTCACAATTAAGCACGAATACAACAATAGTTATTCTCTACAATAGATGAGAACTCAATCAAGCTCACTCTCAATTGTTACAACTCCCCACAATCCAATTATACAATGTATGCAAATACAATAAGCTCAATGGTTGTGTGTGTAAGCAATGAGAAAATCAATCATAAACTCAATGTAAACCCTAGCTTAATAAAAATGATAAACAACAAAGAAATAATACAAAACTAGTATTGAGTTTAGAAATTCTTCTCTGAAAAACAAGATGGTGAGATGGATTAAAATGAAGCCCAATGAATATAGATGATCTCCTCCACTTATGAAAAACTTCTTCACAAACAAAACTCTTTTAAACAAACACTAAACAAACTTTAAAACCAAACTATACTTGTTTTAAAATCTTTCTTGGATATCTGGTAGTTGGGGTTTGAGGGGTTTATATAGGAAGAGAAACCAACAGCCAAAATCAACAAAAATTCTAGAGAATCAGATTTATGATTCTGTACCCAATATAGCCGTTAGGCAATCGGCGGCCGACAGTGAAAAACGCGCGGTCGACCGCGAGCAGCTCAGGAGCAAATTCTGGGCTCAGGAAAACATCTGGTCGACGTGACGGTCGACCGCAAAATTCTCTGGACTTCATCCGGTCAACCGTCACGGTCGATCGCGAGCCATCAAAAAATATTCTGAGTCTCTGGACTCAAGGGCGGTCGACCGTGGCGGTCGACCGCAAACAGATACATGCAATTGATAGGTTTGAAAACTATTTTTTGATTTTGAAACCCTGTTTAAACATATCAAACAAATTCAGAAAAATGTAAAACTTTAGAAAATGGTTATAGACATAATAATAAACATGCTACAAAAACTGGTTTTCAAAAAGGACCTCCCAAATAAAAAATATCATCATTTTGAAAAATAGTCCAAAACATAAAAATGTAAACATATGAGTTTTGACATTTTAGCTTAATCATGTTTTGAAACATTACAAAATGATTATATAGACTTAATAAAAGATGTGTATGATTGTTATTAAGTCCATAAACCAAGAAAACAATATTTTCACAAAATTGCATATTTTGCAAACATTTCAAAAGTAAATATGATTTCATTGAACTAAATAAAATTGATATTGATGAAATCATATATATGCATGTTGAAACAAAATTGTGTTTTCTAATTATATTCAATTGTTTCATATTAAAACTTGAAAACTATCAAACTAAAACATATATGTATATATATAACTATATATATACAAAACCAAAACGTGTATGTGTGCATATGATTGAGCTTAAAGTATCAACACACATAATATAAAACCTAAAACTAAATTTACCCAAGCTTGTGATCTTCAACGAAGCTCTATCTTGGTACACTTGCGGATGAAGCTTGAACTTGAATCTTTAACTTTGAATTACGTAGGCTTCACTCCACAATTCCACCAACCTCCATTGGATATGATCGTGAATGCACAATCCATTCATCCTCCAACTCGTTGTTTGTCTACAATAAATAGAAATACGCAAATACTAGATAAACAACATTAGTGATAAATTGTTTGTTAAACATTATTAAAACAAAGAGGCCAGCATTATATACCAACTCAAAATAAAACGGGTTGAAAAACCAAACCCAGCCCAAAACTGATATGCGATCGACCGCGGCGGTCGATCACGTAGGTATCACGGTCGACTGCTACGGTCGACCGAACTAAAACCCGAGAGCAAAATCATCTTCAGGGTTGGCGCGGTCGACTGAAACGGTTGACCGTCTTCAGCTCCGAATCCTACTGCTCTCATGTGCACGTTCGCGGTCGACCGCCAGTCTGTCTGGCCGTTCTCCTGAGCTTCTTTCGAGCTTCTTTCGCCATTTCTTCAGTGCCCTCCACCTTCAATATAGAAAACATCTAACAAAAGGGAGTAAAAGGAAAATATATAAATCTGTTATTGGATTCATGTTAACCCTTTCATACATGCTTTATGTTTTTCTTCGACTACTGTTTTGAAAATGAGCAGTTAAATATACTTCAAATTCTTTGCACAATATTTTGACTAAATTGAGATGGAATATATTACTGAAATTATTGCGGCCTATTAGACATTGAGAAAAGATGAGCTTGGCAATTTGTTTTCTTCGTTGAAATACTGAACAACTTGCTTTGTTAATCTGAGTGCATTATTGCAGAGGGAAACAATATTCAAAGGTAGTAGGTCAGCATACGAGATGCTTAGAGATAAAACAGCAAAGTCACAAAAAAGATCAGGACACTTAAAATTCTTCCCTAAAATCCATTCATTGAACGTAGGTGAAATCTTTATATTCGCTTTTTCTTTGCTTTATCTAAGGCGAAAAAGTTAGCACCAAATATATATTAGTTCAGCTTGTTTATGTGAAAAAGCTATTTTTAGTAGTAAAGGATGATGTGATGTCTATGTGGCATCACTATTGCTTAAATCCTTTTCTGCCCTTCAATACTTAGAAATAGCTAAATTAATATGCATCAATACATGAACAAAATTAGTTTTTTTTAATGATATGCATATTCTTCACTTCTAAATAAAATCTCAAAATATTTTCCTTTTCTAGCTCTTCCTAACAATATTTGTAATTGTTATCCAGGAAAAAAAGAATGAAGAGGAAGAAGTTATTTTCATTATTACTTCCAAAATAAAATGAACATTTCCCCTACTTCATAATATTACAAGTTATTCATTTGATCTACTTCTTACTTCTAATACTTTTATATTAAACAAACAACCTTAACATTAGTCTAAAGTGTAGACCCAAAGTTGAAGCCAAGCTAGAATCAAAACGAGGAAGAAAAACAGCCAGACAGATCCACGGTCGACCGCGAGTCTGCGGCGGTCGACCGCGAGTCTGCGGCGGTCGACCGCGAGTCTGCGGCGGTCGACCGCGAACATGCACATGAGCTCAGGAGGAGCTGGATCCGAAGGGGTCGACCGTGGCGGTCGACCGCGCCAACCCTGTAATCGATTTAAGTCTCTGTCGTTTGATAGGGTCGACCGCGACTGGTGTGCGGTCGACCGCGATACCTACACGGTCGACCGTCACGGTCGACCGCGACACAGTCAGCCTGTTTCCTAAACAGTTTTGGATTCTGTTTCTTTCAGGACTCTGTATATATACCCAAATGTTTTAGGGTTTAATAAGAACATGAAAAAGAGAGTTTTTTGACTGTAGAAAGAGAGAGAATCTCAGAGAGATAAAACCTTAGTTTGAAAGCTTGTATTTCTTCTTCAATCAATAAAGGAATTGTGTGGTGTGGCTCCCGAGGACGTAGGCACGTTGCCGAACCTCGTTAAATCTGTGTGTTTGTCTCCTTTATTATTCCTGCAAGTTTTGATCTTTATTTGAGGTGAATTTTTTCCTACTTTCCTACTTTCAATACAAGGTCCGGAAGGGCAAGGATCCGATTTGATTGTTTCGGATTCCCCATCACTTAACTCTAGCAAGTTTTTATGTTTTAAGGCCCACAAAAAGCTTGATCATTATACATATTTTTAAGGAACAGATGGATTAGATAAATCTAATTAGATCCATATCTACCCAAGCGATTAATCATATTTAGAAAATGAACCTAGATGTGTTTAACCAAGTAATTTGTGCTTTAGGTATTTTAACCATATATGATTTAGTACTAATTTAATGCATTTGCGTAAGCAAACTAACGATTGGTGCTAAAAAAATTTCAAAACACCCGAGGTAGTTTTTCTTAGGATAACCCCCCCCCCCCCCCCCCCCCTTTTTTAATGCAAATCTAGTCAGTGACTTCGATGTTTTGATTGTTCTATATATCGTAAACAAATACTTGTACCATCCTTATTCCATTTCCTTTCATTCAAAAAGCTGTCATCTAATTAAAGTTCTCTTTGGTCACTACGTGGAGATTAACAGGTCTAGTTATTCAAATGTCTAAGCAATTAAATGATAAAACATATTCTTTAAACTATATCTTTTGTGTAGAGTAACAAAACTAGATTTGGTAAATTCAAGCAAAGAGTAATAAAACTAGGTTTTAGTGTTCAAGCAAGAGATTGGCTCATTGAAGGTGGTAAATTCAATAATGAGCTATGCCCTATTTCCATAAAGAAAAACTAACATCGTTTTCACAAAAGAACGAATAATTTTCAATTTACTTTCTCAAAATTTAGAAACGATGTTGGATATTTTTTGGTCAAAACCGCTTTCTAAAAATGAGTTTTCAAACTATGTATTTATTAACTACTGTTATTTTTTAGAAAAATCCTTAGTAGCGTAGCGGAAAGTTAAAGTTTTGATATCTCAAAGGTCCTATGTTCGAGGCTTGCTAACGACAAGCCGAGAATTGTTTTTATTTAATTAATCACTTATAAGTTTCAGTGGGTCGTGGGCTCGTGGGCTCTTGGGCTCTTGGGCCGTGGGCCAAAGAACCGGGGATCGGGACTAATTGGGCTGAGGTGCTAAGTGACGCTTTGTTAGGCGCACTTTGCACTTCGCACAGAGGACCCGACGATCGGGACTAGATGGCGCCCTTTGGCACCACGCAGGACTGCCTCGCAGGCTGCTTCGCAGCATGCAAACGAGCCTCGCGTCCGCATGAGGGTATGACCCTCGCGTTCGCGTGAGACTAGACGCGACCCTCGTGTTACGCAGGATCACGACCCTCGCTTTCAAACATGACAATATGCATCAGTTACAACATTTATGTTATTTGTCATTACAAATATAATTGTCATAATTGCTATTATGTTTGTAACGGTCAAATTAAATGTATGCTACTTTTGAGCTGGTCTTAGAGGCCTATATATAGTGCCTCTTGGGAAACTCTTGGATACAAGTGATGAAAAAAGTGATACGAAAAATAGAGACGAAATTTTTTTTGTGTTGTTGTACTGTTGCTGCAGAATCTAAAAGCGTGCGGCTTTAATTTGTGCCCGAAGGAACATAGCCCTGAACCGAAAGATTGCTTAAAGATCGAAAGATCTTTTGCCTGAACCAAAAGGTTTATTAGATCGAAAGATCTTTTGCCTGAACCGAAAGATTTTGGATCGAAAGATTTTAACAAAAAGAGGAGATCTTTGCCTGAACCGAAAGGTTTTGGACCGAAATATTTGATAGATCGAAGAGATCTTTGCCTTATAGATCGAGGAGATCTTGACAGTACCTGGTTGGTGTACACTAGTGTACTATACTACTGTTCCTGGAAGCAGTTTGGCCTTGGGATCATTACACCGGAGTAGGCTAAATATTATTTTAAGTACAACGTTTCATAAACGCACAACAGTTAAACTTAATTTTTTTTAAAATACAACACTTCAACTCTCTAACAAATTTATTCCAGATTTAACCACAAGCGCCAACAATCTTAAAGCAATATTTCTGATCTACAATGGATCTTGCGAGGACACTTGGAGTGGACTGTCTCAAACTAGAAAACTTTGATGAATCCAACTTTAACGCATGGTGTCGAAAAGTAATTTAATTTTGGGATACAATTCCTAAAAATCTACTATGTCGTTTCTGAGGAGAAACTCGACTTTGAAGAAGATTCTGAGTCTGAAGCCTCTTGGGCTAAAGATGATCATTTTCGCAGGAGTTATCTCCTTAACTGTCTGACCGATCATCTGGCAAATGCTTACACCAACAAGCCCTCTGCAAATGAAATCTGGAATACTTTGGAGGACCAATACAAGGATGAGGAGAAGCTGTCCAAGTCTCACCTCATTGAAAAGTTTCCGGACTTCAAATTCGAAGATGACATTGAGGTTTTGTCTCAAGTTAAAGAGGTTGAAATGTTATGAAGCTGAAGAATGAAAAGATCAATCTTTGTCAAACCTTCATTTCTGGTGAAATTATCAACAAGCTTCCTCCATTTTGGATGTCATTCTCCACTGACATTCGGAGAAGGAAAATACATGTGACTCTGTCTGATTTGAAGAGGTTCATTCGGATCGAGAACGAGATTCGGATTCGCACGAAGAATAAGCTCCTTGCTAAGTAGAAGACGTCTGTTAACATGGTGGATGCTAACTCTGAGAAGGGTACTGGTTCTTCTTCCAATAAGAAAAACTAGTCATTTAACAAAAAGAAGAACCAAAACCCAAAGAATCTAAATGTTCAAAAGAAAGATTTTAAGAAGAGCGGCAAATACTTCAACTGTGGGAAGCAAGGACATTTTGCCAAGGACTGCAAAGCACCAAATAAGGAAACAACACACAATGTTAATCAAGTTGATAATTATGAGGCTATGCTCTTCGAAGTGACACCTCCCAAGAATATCTCTGGTTGGTGGTTAGACACATGTGTTACCTATCATGTCCGCTCCAACAGAGATTTGTTCTCTTCTTATGTTACTGTCAAAGAGAATGCATCAATGATTGATCGTTCTGTGGTTTCTGTTTTTGGAACTAGGACTTGTTAGCCCTTATGTTTTGATGATGTCTTACAACCACCATTATCGGTACTAATGGCTTATTAAGTAAAAATATAGTAAATCTATTTATCAAGCTCGTTAGTGCTATTAATGGAGGATGGATGGAATATATGCTACAAAGATGATATCCAAAGGAGGAGGAGGCCAAGAGATGAAGCAACGTTATTTCAAGAACAACAAAGTCATATAAAAGCTTCATCCGATTCAAGCTATATCAAAGCTCAAGTATTGCTTTCAATATGAGGATATTAGCTTTCTTTTATGTTTCTCTCTAGTGCTAGAATGTAGGCAAAGAGTTAATTTGTTTACTTGAAGCTATTGGGACTCACACACACGTTTTCATATTTAAGCTTTTAAGCGGTTTTCACAAAACCTTATTTTTCACAAGTATGAGGACCTATCTGCAAAATTCTCTTTCCAAATAGTTTGTTTTTAGTATTAGAAACATTTTACAAAGTTTTAGATTTTTCAGAGGTCAAATAAATATTTTGCAAATATTTTAAGTTGGTCAAAAACTGTTTTCTGTCATATATCAGAAAGCGGTCGACCGGTCCGGTCGACCGCTCCTATAGCCATTCGTCAGTATTTTCCAGAGAGGTCGTCGGTCGACCGATGCGGTCGACTAAAATTTTGTTTTCTATATCGGTCGACCGCACCGGTCGACCGACGATGGCTCTGTTTGTTTTCTAAGTTTTTTGAAGAAGCTCGCGGTCGACCGAATTTTTCGGTCGGTCGACCGACATGATTTTTCGGTCGACCGAAGGTTATTTCGGACGACCGCTCTTTTCTTCAGTCAAGCGTGATTTTTTTAAAACGGTCGTTTGCCTCGTTTGTTGTGCTTTTAATCATTTGTGCTTGGCTCAGTCTGAGCTAACACTCTGAAAAAGGGATTATCTTCCTAAACAGGAAGATTAGGTTTTGTTTTTTAAATGTTTTAATCTCTTCTATAAAACCCCCCCAGACTGCTTCTTCTTCCTTAAGCCCTAACGTTTGAAAAACCAGAGAGAGCTTTTTCTGTTTCCTGAGAAAAATTTTCAAATATGTTTTCTTCTCTGTGGTTTTGTGTGATTCACTTCCCAGCTTCAGTAACTTCTTCTCTTTGCCATAAGGGCTGTGTAAAGAGAGGTTCTTGCATACTTTCTTTTGCTGTGAGGTTGAGATCTTGTGTAAGATCTACTGTGAGGGAGTGATCTGTTGAGATCAAACTGTGTAGTGAGAGAGATCGTGTGGGATCGCTGTGTAGACGAAGTTCCGGCTTCCAAACCGGGTGTGTAGTAGATTTCTCCTCGAGAGTGGGGAGCGGGGACGTAGGCCAGAGGGCCGAACCTCGTTAACACATCGCGCGTCAAGGATAACGATTCCTAACCCTCTCTTATTTACTTTGTTTGCATCTATTTACTGTGGATTGCTTGTTGTATGTTTTAAATTGCATATTAGAGCCTTTTGACCCTAATCACCCCCCCCTCTAGGGTCCAACAATTGGTATCAGAGCTTGGTCTCTATATTAATTTTTGGTTTAATCATCTTAGAGAAAAGATCTAATGGAGGCTTCTTTGAATATGCATATGTTAGAAGGACAATCCACAACTAGACCACCTCTCTTCACCGGGACTAATTTTGCTTATTGGAAGGCTAGGATGAGAATTTATCTTCGTTGTATTGACCTTGACATCCTTGGGCTCATAGAAAAGAAATATGTAGAGAAGTCTAAAGTTGAGAACATGTCCGATGATGAAAGGCACCTTGCCAATCTCAATGCTAAGGCCATGAACGCCTTAATTTGTGGTCTTTCCCCCAATGAATACAATAGAGTTTCCACGTGTGCAACCGCATACGAAATTTGGGAAAAATTATGTGTCACACATGAAGGAACCCCCCAAGTTAAGGAATCTAAGATTAGTGGACTCATGCATGATTATGAGCTATTTAAAATGCTTCCTAATGAATCCATTGATGCTATGTTTTCTCGCTTTACTAACATCATCAATGAATTACATGGTCTTGACAAGCAATTATCCATTCAAGAGATGAACTACAAGATACTTCGCTCATTGACTCCGGCATGGGAGCCCAAGGCTACGGCTATTGAGGAAGCTCATGACCTCACTACCTTAGCTCTTGATAGTCTTATCGGAAAGCTCAAAGTGTATGAGAAGAAGCTCAAGGGGAAAGAGAAGGAGGAAGTGCCATCACGTGAAGTTGAGGAGCCGTCACCCAAGTTGAAGACCATAGCTCTCAAAGGAGCTAGTGACAACTCATCTTCGTCATCGGAGAGTGAAGTCGATTTTTCTAGAGAAGTGGCTCATCTCTCTAGAAGAATCTCTAGACTTATAAAAATGAACAAAAAATTTAACCCTCGATCTAACAACAAGTTTTCCTCTCGTGTAGGTAAATGTTTTGAATGTAATGAACCGGGTCACATCGCTAAGGATTGCCCCAAGCTCAAAGAGAAGTACATGAAGTACAAGAAGAAGAAGGCTATGTATGCCGGATGGGAAGAATCCGAACCAAGTGATTCGGATAGCGATGATGAGGGAGCCAAACTTGCCCTTCATGACCCAAACGTGTGTTTCATGGCAAATGAACATGAGGTAATATCCGAGGCCGAAAGTGAATCTTTCTATATGCAATGCGATATAGCTATGGCTTTAGAAGAGTTGAACTTTGAATTTAAAAGAATGTCTAAAGAATACTCTTCTTTTAAAAAATTGCATGCCTCTTGTGATATTAAGCTTGAACAACTAACAACCTCTCTTGCTCTAAAAGATGAATTGCTAGGAGATCTCGATTTCGAGAATAAGCAATTAAGATCAAATATTGAAAGATTAGAAATTGAGGATTGTAGGACTAGACCCACTCATGTTTATGCCAACTACAATCACCATGGTAGAAATAGGTTTTATGGTTCTAACATCCATACATACAAAAGAAATTTTGTATGCACTTATTGTATGAGACATGGACACATTTCTACTCATTGTAGAATTAAAGACAATGAAGATTTTTATGGTTTGATATGGGTACCCAAAGGTACCAAAACTACTAACCACCAAGGACCCAAGACATGGGTACCTAAAGCTACTACACATTCATCTTCTTCTTTTGTAGGGAACGTCACGACAACGACGTAAGGAGATGTGGTACCTTGATAGTGGTTGCTCACATCATATGACGGGCAACAAAGAGCTATTTGCAACCCTATCAAGGATTGAAGGAGGCAATGTCTCCTTCGGTGGTGGTGAGAAAGGTAAAATCATTGGTATCGGTTCTATTGGTAAGAAACCCTCACCCATTTGTTTGCGTCGAAAATTATTATTTTCATTGCTATCGAATCTATTACAACTTTAGTCATTACAATAAACTCGAATACAATATAAAGTTGATCTTTTTATAAGATCTCCTTACACAATGAAAATAAAACAAGTTTACAACTTTATCAAACAAACGCAGGGAGATCGTTTATCGGTCTTCTGCTTGCGTGGGTGTCTTTGCCTGTGCCGGGGTTTATCCGTGGACCGCCTTAGATCTGGATCCGGTTGATGGAAAATTGGGCAGAGCTTCGCCTTCACCGGGGGAATGTTTGATTTGAAGCGCTGAAATCGACCAAGCGAAATCAGGGCTCTTCTCGAGATTAAGACCAAGCCTAATCTCAAGGGACGGACGGACGGGGTTCAGATCCTTCGAATAGCTCCTTCTTTATGCCGAAGTTCGCCGGGATCTGATTTGCCTTCGCTGAAATTCGTGCTCCTTGACTCCTCAATCCAGCAGCACCTCCACGTCTTGATAATAACTCCGCCCCCTGAAAGGAGGCACTAGGCTTGTATTTATAGGCTTCGGAAGCGGTTATTTGGATGAGAACAAGTGATTTGGCTCTATCTTCAGTTAACAACAGCCTAACCACGTTTGGGGATGATATCAAGTCAGTTGGGAACCCCTGGAACAGAAGAAACCGATCGAAACAGCCTAAAAACGTGTTTTGAAGGTTACGGACAGTTCTGGGCGCGAGACAGACTGATGTGACCCGCGTGGGCGCGGGTCGGATGGATCCGACCCGCCGCCGCGCGGGTCGGACTGATCCGACCCACCGTCGCTTGGGTCGGACTGATCCGACCCGCCGACACGCGGGTCGGACTGGTCCGACCCGCCGACACGCGGGTCAGTTTGAGATATCTTCGGTATTTTGGTCTTAACTCTTTCGTACGACCTCCGATTAAGCTGATTCAAGATGCGTTGGAAAGCTGACGAAGAGATCTACAACTTTTATGTTTTGAGATTTTTCAGATTCAAAGCGCAGCATAGTCAAAACTTCACTTCTTTGTGCGGTCAAGTTACTGTAGCGCGGGTCGGATTACTGTAGCGCGGGTCGGATTACTGTAGCGCGGGTCGGACTGTAGCGCGGGTCGGACTGTAGCGGGTCAGACTTGAGACATCTTCGGTATTTTGGCCTTAACTCTTTCGTACGACCTCCGATTAAGCTGATTCAAGATGCGTTGGAAAGCTGACGAAGAGATCTACAACTTTTTTGTTCTAAACTTTTTCAGATTAAAATCGTAGCATGGTTTAAATGTCTCTTCATTTTACAGTCCAGTCTGAGGTGTTCGACACTTTCTAACTTCTCCGAACTTGTATTGTGTATTTCGTCATTCCGGTGACTTGTACACTCCAATAACTTACTTTGTATATCCGTTAGCTTTCACGGGGCTAGATAATCCTTTCCTAACTTGAATGATGACACTTATCGTCTGCATTTCGTCTCGAGCTGTGTGTAGGAACCCATAGGCATTTTTATACGCCTACACCATTATTGAAGATGTTTATTTAGTAAGTGGTTTGAATCATAATCTTCTTAGTATTAGTCAATTAAGTGATAAAGGATTTGATATTTCTTTTAAACCGGATAAATGCATCATTAGTATGAATGGAAAAATTGTCTTTATTGCAAATCACAAGTCTAATGTTTATATTTTTGAGATGAATGAGTTAGTGAATCAAGATGTGAAGTGTCTTGCGGCAATTGATGAAAACCCTTGGATTTGGCACAAGAGACTTGGACATGCAAATATGGAGTTGATATCAAAATTGTCTAAGAAGAATCTTGTGAAAGGGCTACCTAGCTTGCACTTCATAAAAGATACAATTTGTGAGGATTGTGCCAAAGATGATGATGATGATATTGAGGGAGGATTGGACTTTTTGCAAATCAATGATACTCCCTCTATAGAAGCTCAAAAGGATGTAGATAGCTCCAATGCTCAAGATCAAGTTGAACCTCCTAAAGCTTGGAAATTCACATCAAACCATCCAAAGGAGCAAATCATTGGGAGTCCTTCAAAAGGAGTTATTACTCGCTCAAAAGCCTTGAGTGAGTGTGGTAATGTTGCCTTCTTATCTCAATTAGAACCTAAAAAGATTAATGATGCTTTAAATGATGAATTTTGGGTTTTGGCTATGCATGAAGAATTAAACAATTTTCAAAGAAATGAAGTTTGGAAGTTAGTTCCTAGACCTAACAATGCTAGTGTTATTGGTACTAAATGGGTTTTTAGAAACAAACTTGATGAACATGACATTGTTACTAGAAATAAAGCTCGTTTGGTTGCCCAAGGATACAATCAAGAGGAGGGCATAGACTATGATGAAACCTTTGCACCGGTTGCAAGGTTGGAATCTATTAGGATGTTTTTGGCATTTGCTAGTTTTAAAAATTTTAAACTATTTCAAATGGATGTTAAAAGTGCCTTCTTAAATGGTTTTATAGAAGAGGAAGTGTATGTTGAGCAACCCCCCGGATTTATAGATCATGCCTTTCCAAATCATGTATACCGGGTACAAAAAGCTTTATATGGGTTGAAACAAGCTCCTAGAGCTTGGTATGCTCGCCTCTCTAGTTTTCTTGTTGAAAATGGTTTTTCAAAAGAAACAATTGATAACACTCTTTTTGTTAGAAAAAGGAAAAATGATTTCATTTTAGTTCAAATATATGTGGATGACATTATTTTCGGTGCTACTAATGAATCCTTATGCAAGGAATTTTCTAAAGTTATGCAGGATCACTTTGAGATGAGTATGATGGGAGAGCTTACATTCTTTCTCGGGCTCCAAGTCAAGCAAACTATGGATGGGATCTTCATTTCACAAAGCAAGTATGCGAAGGAATTGGTAAAGAAATTCAAGTTGGAGAATTCTAGGCATGCGCCTACTCCCATGAACACTAGTGTTAAGCTTGATGCGGATGAAAGTGGTGAAGACGTGGACCAAAAATTATACCGAGGTATGATAGGTAGTCTTCTTTATCTTACCGCTAGTAGGCCCGATATTATGTTTAGTGTGTGTGCATGTGCACGTTTTCAAGCATCTCCAAAAACATCTCATTTAATTGCGGTTAAAAGGATCATTAAGTATGTAAATGGAACTTTTAAACTTGGTTTGTTTTATCCATGAAGCACTTCTTTTGATTTATATGGCTTTTGTGATGCCGACTTTGCCGGATGCAAGGTAGACCGAAAGAGTACTAGTGGAACATGCCAATTCTTAGGAAATTCACTTGTTTCTTGGGCTTCCAAGAAACAAAATTGTGTTGCATTGTCCACTACGGAAGCGGAATACATTGCCGCCGGCTTATGTTGTGCTCAAGTGTTGTGGATGAAACAAAGTTTAGTTGATTATGAATTGATTTTTCAAAATATTAAAATCTTTTGTGATAACACAAGTGCTATAAATATTTCAAAAAATTCGGTTTTGCATTCTAGAACCAAGCATATTGACGTACGCCATCATTTCTTACGCGATCATGTAGAGAAACAAGATGTATCCCTAGTATTTGTTGACACAAAATCTCAACTAGCGGATATATTTACTAAGCCTCTTGGAGAGGATGATTTTTGTCGCATAAGAAATGGTTTGGGCTTATGCACTATGTGAAAGTTCTACATTGTGTGCTTGTTTAATTATATTTTTGTATTTCTCTTACCCCATTTTTTGATGGTGATAAAGGGGGAGAAATATCTCCTCAATTGTTGCATATACTTAGGGAGAGCTCATAGATAGGGGGAGCACTATCTATACGCTATTTTATTTTTTTTGCTCTTATAATGGTTGGTTGTCATCATCAAAAAGGGGGAGATTGTTAGCCCTTATGTTTTGATGATGTCTTACAACCACCATTATCGGTACTAATGGCTTATTAAGTGAAAATGTAGTAAATCTATTTATCAAGCTCGTTAGTGCCATTAATGGAGGATGGATGGAATATA
>BQKN01001096.1:307364-333692 GCA_022839385.1 Asparagus kiusianus
CCATCGTTTCCCGTTGTTTCCGGTTCTCTGTTGTTCGGACTTGATTTAGTTGTGTGGTTGATCTATCCGGACTTGATTTGACAGTCTAGATCTTGATTTGGCAGTAAGTCCACCTTGGTGTTTGAGTTCGAATCCGTTCTATGGTTGGACGACTCATTGACTCCCCAATCCGTTGGATTGATTCCGCATGCGAATGCATTCTGTTGATCGCGTGCAATTCGTTAACCTCGTCGTCTCATCACTCGATGGTTCATTGATTTGTCAAATCACCGTGTCGAGCTGTGCTAAGAGACCTATAGGCAATTTTATACGCCTACAGATACCCCCTCCAAAGTATTTCAGTCTCGTTCTTTTATAGAAGAGTCTGGAATACTTTGGATGTGATTGTCCCAACCTTTAGTCGGTGTAACGGGACTTTGGAATGACTTCTGTTCTGGATTCCTTCAATTCCTTCAGGCTATTCGGTGCTTTGTCGAACGTCTGTAAGGATTCCGGTGCTGCATTTATTGTCTGACCGTCTGTCGGAATTTTAAACTTGAAGTCGATTCTTGATTTCTTGATTTTTTAGCTTGAGTTGGTTGCTTCAACATAGAACTGATCATCGATTGACGGTGTTGTCCGGCGTTTGAGCTTCATTGCGACGCGTTGTCCGACGTCCAGGCTTCATTGCGACGTATTGTTCGACGTCCGACACAGTTTATACTCGTACGTCTGCTGGAGTATACACAGTTTAAGCTCTTAAGGTATTGGAGCGTGGCGGATACTCGAGTCACGAGACCAATCCATAGAATTGATGCGTCGATGACTCGTACTTACAGAATTTTTGGCAAATTCTCAGCCATCAACAGGTTTGATTAGCCTTTACCGACTATCGTTTGAGTCGGGCTAGCATGCGGATTGTTTAAGTCCGTTCCGCATGTGACGTTAAGCTAAAAGAGTTAACCCTTTTAGTGCTACGATATTGAATACGTAGACTTCGTCTTTCTCCTGTGAAAAGACTAAACAGCAACGTGTATGAGACGTTGACTTAGGATTTTTGACAAATCCTCAGCCTTCAACGGATTTGACGTGCTCTTACCGATTACCGTTTGAATCGGGCTTACATACGGATTGCTTAAATCTGTTCCGCATGTGACGTTGTGCTAAAGGAATGAACTCCTTTAGACTTTGTGCTATGATGTTGAATACATAGACTTTACCATTTGTTACGAGAATAGGTTACCCGGCGACGCGTGTTAGGCGTTGACTTTAGGGTTTTTTGGCTAACCCCCAGCCTTCAACGGATTTGAGATGCTCTTACCGACTACCGTTTGAGTCGGGCTTACATACGGATTGTTTTAGTCCGTTCCGCATGTGACGTTGTGCTAAAGGAATGAACTCCCTTAGACTTTATGCTACAACTTCGAATATGTAGACTTTGCCATTATTATGGGAATAGGCTACCCAGCAATGTGTATTAGATGTTGGCTTATCCCTACTTAGGCTTCGGGATAAAGGTCCCCAGAATCAAACTCTGGTATCTTTTTCAATCGGAAAAAGACTAAACCGGCGACGCGTGTTAGGCGTCGACTTATCCTTTCTTAGGATTCATGATGAAATTCCCCATGCGTGTGAGGCATGGATTTTGGTGTTATTAATAACAACCTACCACAATGTTAAATATGTGGACGAGTGTTCTTTTTAACGGTTAAGAACTAAACGGCGGCGCGTGTTAGGCGCAGACTTATCCTTACTTAGGTTTCAGGATAAAATACCCCAGAATCGAACTCTGGTGTCTTTTTCTGCAGAAAAGACTAAACCGGCAGCGCGTGTTAGGCGCAGACTTATCCCTGCTTAGGATTCGGGATAAAATACCCCAGAGTTGAACTCTGGTGTCTTTTTCTGCGGAAAAAGACTAAACCGGCAGCACGTGTTAGGCGCAGACTTATCCCTGCTTAGGATTCGGGATAAACTTCCTAGGATGAATCCTAAATTCTCGGAAGAAGGATTGGTGTGGGAAGGAAGAATTTTATATTCTATTCCCCGAACAAGGAAAGGAGACTTGAGGTGGGATCTCCACCCCCAGAATCCAGAAAGGTGAAACTAAGAGTGGGATCTCCACTCCAAGAATCGAAAAGATTCGGATAACCCTAACTGTCGGAAGGTTTGATCACCGAACTAAAGATGAATTTCTCGTTTATCGAGAGTAAATCGTGGTTTTGGCCCTAACTGTAGGAAGGTTTGACCAAGTGGGAGTTTGAGATGACCCTAACTGTAGGAAGGTTTGATCACTCGATTTGAAAGTGGACCTCTCGTTCATTGGAGAAATCGAGAGGGGATTTTGGTTGTGGCCCTAACTATAGGAAGGTTTGACCAAATGGGAGGTTTGAGACGATCCTAACTGTAGGAAGGTTTGACCGCTCGATTTGTGGGCCTCTCGTTCATTGAAGGAATCGAGAGGGGATTTTGGTTTTGGTCCTAACTGTAGGAAGGTTTGACCAAATGGGAGGTTTGAGACAATCCTAACTGTAGGAAGGTTTGATCGCTCAATTTGTGAGCCTCTCGTTCATTGAAGGAATCGAGAGGGGATTTTGGTTTTGGCCCTAACTGTAGGAAGGTTTGACCAAGTGGGAAAGGAGAGTAAGAGTACGAATCATTGTAGGAATGTTGATTCGTACAAATCACTCAAAGGGGGTTCTTGATGTTAAATGATAAAGACTTAACAAAACAAAAAAAAGTTTTGACAATTCGTCCATGATCGATAGATCAAAATTCTAAGCATTAGGAGTTTAGTGCTTATCACTTTATTCATAATGACCGGGTTATCCCTAAGAATATTACATTTAACATTCTTCCGGGAACTTCCCATTACCTGAATTATCCACCCCCAGCTTTCTTTACAAAACTGGGTGTATCATTGTATTAGTTGCACGATCGGGTTATCCTTAAGAATACCACGCACGGCACTCTCCAGGAACTTCCCGTGGAAGAAAGGAAATAGTTTAGACTCATACACCCATTGGAGTATCAGGAAGCAGTTTAACCTGTTATACCGGTCGGAGGATTGAGAAACAGTTTATACTCATATACTCTTTGGAGTTTAGGAAGCAGTTTATACTCTTATACCGGTCGGAGTTTTAAGAAGCAGTTTATACTCTTATACTTTTCGGAGTTTAGGAAGCAGTTTATACTCTTATACCGGTCGGAGTTTTGAGAAGCAGTTTATACTCTTATACTTTTCGGAGTTTTGAGAAGCAGTTTATACTCTTATACTTTTCGGAGTTTTCATTCGACTTAATTGAGCGATATAACGCCGGCTTCCACTAAGGTCTGGATGCTATTCTTGAGAGTAAAGCACGCCTTAGTGGGATGAAGGATCCTCCTGTGGTACGCGCAGTACTTTGGATCCGTAGTATTGTCAGCTTCCTCCTGATTGACGATAGGTGGTAGCTTGATCTTGTTGTTTTCAAGGAGGGATTCAAAGATGGCTGGAACGTCTTCGTCCTTGAAGGAATACTCTTTTTGGGGTTTCGGACCCGAGATCTTTTGTTGTCTCCGGGGCTGCTGTTGCGACGTTTGATTAGCATCAACAGCCGCTACAGGTGCCTTGCCCTTACCACGGGAGGCGAAGTTCGAGTTCGGAGGATTCGTCGTCGATTGGCTCCTCTCGGCTTTCTTCCTTCGGGGGAAGCGTTCGGCTTGTTCACCGCGCACCTTCAAGTCTTTCCAAGTGTTGGATGGTGCTGTCCTCATTGCTTCCAACACGTCCAACGAAAGATTGTTGTGGCATGTCTGGAGAATAAACTCCTCCGTGATCGGATCCCGGCAATTCAACGCTTTGTTCCGGAACCTCTTGACGAAGGTATCGACCAATTCCCCGTCCTTTTGTTTCTCGTCAAGCAACGTCCCGATGGATATCTCCGTGTCATCATCGAAGAAATTGGCGAGGAATTTGGTCTCCATGTCGTCCCAGCTATTTACGCTTCCTAGCTTAAGGCGACGATACCAATCGAAGGCGGCTCCGCGAAGAGTGCCAACGAATGACCGCACCATCAGAGGCTCATTGCCGGAGATAACACCCAGGTGCGATTTGAAATAAATCAAATGCTGAGTGGGGGAACCCTTTCCATCGAACGGTGTGAAGTTGATTAGACTAAACTTCGCCGGATAGGGGATTAATTCCCACTCTCTTGGGTATGGACAAGGAATGCCCGTTTTCTTCACCTCTTGAACAGAAATCAATGTATTGATCTTGCTTTCGAGGTTTTTGATTTTCTAACTTTCACCCGAGTTTTCGTCAACATGATTCTGAGGTGGAACCATGGTGTTGTGACTAGCATCCTCGTTGCCACCCCCTGCATTAATGGGAGGATCATTGGCATTGCGGGTTTCATCCGCATTCGCATTCTCCACTTCCTGAACAACCTGATTACGGCGGCTTGGTTCGCCTTGCTGGTTCCTCAATGCCTGGATTTGTTGGTCATGCATCTCTCTCATGGTCTGCATGGCCATCTGCATCTCGAGCCTGAAACTCTCCTGTTGTTTGGCCATGGCTTCCTCGAGCATCTTGGCTACTTGTTCCGCGCTTATCATCAGTGACTCGCGGGTTTCTCCCTCACTGGATACTGTATTATCTGATGCAACCGCAGAGCAGGCATCTGACTCTTCATCTTCTGAAGGTAATCTTGTCCGAACCCTACCATACGTCCTTCGTGAGATGGCTCCAGACTGCAAACGGGTTAGACGCCGGGATGCTTCCAGGATCGACTCGAGATCATCCCGTGCCAATGACCCCTTGTTGGTCATGTTAGCGGTGACTCTCGGAAATTCTCCGTCTTCAACCACCGTTCTTCTTCGCTGGAAACGTCTAGGCCTTAGCTTTGGCGTTTCGGTACTGAGCCTCTCAAAAACCGAAACTCTTTCGGGGACCGTCTTGATGCAATTACACTCAGACAATACCGCCCGAATGAGTTTGGAACAGGGGCATTGAGTTTCGAGCCTACGAGGACTTCTCTTTCTGGCTCTGCTCGTACCCCCAGCACGATAGTATAGCTCGTCCGTATGAAAGTCGGAGCAACCTATCGCGTGTTGGCATGATTTCCCAGGTATAACGTCATCGTCATCGGACGATAACGTTTCCTTCTGGGGGCGAATCGCCTTCTTTAGGCTTTCAAAATTTACGCGCCTCGAAACATGCCTTTGCGGGCATGAGTTCTCAGTGGGCTCCTGGACTTTAATGCGCAAATTAGCGTGCGCAGCTGCCTTGAACTTCTTGTCATGCTGAAAGTGACAGTGACCCCCAGCATGTTGAGTCGTTCGGGGCTTCTTCATCGGGCCCAAACGTTCTTGAATTGGAGCTTTGCTTCGCTCCTCGGGAAGTGGACCGAGGCACTCCAAGACTGACTTCCTTTTCTGGGATGGCCCTACGGGATCTCCCAGAGCAGTTGTGGAAATTATCGACGGTTTGGATTGACTCGCCGGAAGTTTCACTTTCGAGGGCTGCAATTGTTGCTCCTTAGCCTGAATTATCGCTTCAGACTTTGGCCTCCAAACTTTGCGAGCTGGTGGCGATTTCTTGGCCACGTCTTCCTGCAACCTTCTACGGGCCTCTTCAGCTTGAGCCCGTGCTTGCGCTAATAATGCGCGGCGCTTGCGAATGCGCTCCTCCAGCGTTGATCGATTCCGTTTGACACGGACCCATTTGTTTGTCAGCGGCTTGGAGGAGCTACCCTTCATTTGTTGTCGAGGCTGTTTGCCTCCCTTGTTCTTCGGACTCGCGTTATGGCGGATTCCATCCATGGATTCCATTGCCTTCGCGAGTTCTCGGGCCAAGCATTGGCGTCGCCTTTGGCGGGCTCTCTTTGAGAGAGTCACCACTCCTTTGGTGACGGAGGAATTGGCAGGAACCGGCTTGACCTGGTTGGAAATTGGAGGAATCTCGCCTAATGCAGCTTCAGCATCCAGCGGGGCGAGATCTTCGTTGGTGTTTTTAGCATCTTCGTACCAACGAGCCTTTCTCCTGGAGGAGAACTTCTTGGACTTGCGGGGGGAGGTTGATCCGGACGAGGACGACAAGTACTCCTCGAACTTCTGCTGGTCGAACTCGTATTCGACCTCCTCCACGACTGGGATTGAGATCCGCAGCTGCGATGCTCCGATCTCGGCAGTGAGATCGGTGGTTCCCACTGTGGTCGCCAGATTATTCGTGGGAAAAATTATTGCTTTCTTCATTACTGATTCAATTGTACACTCTTGTAATAGTTTATCGATTACAAAGATCCGGTCTTTTTATAAGATCCGGTTACAATAAAATCAAATAAAAAGAAAAGAAAGATTACAACTTTGTTTCCTTGTTTGTCGAACAAATCACGAGCTCCTGTTTTGCGATCACTCGCTTGCGTGGGTTGTTTGCCTGCGCCGGGGTTTATCCGTGGACCACCGTGAGATCTAGATCCGGTCGGATCTACGCAGTATAATGGGTATTATTTCACCAAGGAAATAATAGCCGGAGGGATTGTTTCACCAAGGAAACAACCGCTCGAATCTCGGGATCAAAGACCAAGCTTTGATCCGGAGTGTATCAACGTAGATCTGAGATCCGGTCCTCTCGAATTCCTGTCTTATTTGGCGTTGACGATCGCCGAGCACCAGATCCGGATGAGCAAGTCTTCGAGTCCCCAAAGATTGAATCTTTTTTAGATCTGAGTCTCCAATCCTGTAGGGCTTCGCCTCCTCCAAAATCCAACCTTTGAAAATGAAACACCCCCTCCTCTATTTATAGCCTCTCTTCACTATGCCCGTGTGCACAAGAGGGGGAGGGAAAGAACCGGCCACCTTGGGGTGGCTCGGTTTCGGCCGAGTCCCCCCGGGTGTTTGGATTCCATCGTTTCCCGTTGTTTCCGGTTCTCTGTTGTTCGGACTTGATTTGGTTGTGTGGTTGATCTATCCGGACTTGATTTGATAGTCTGGATCTTGATTTGGCAGTAAGTCCACCTTGGTGTTTGAGTTCGAATCCGTTCTATGGTTGGACGACTCATTGACTCCCCGATCCGTTGGATTGATTCCGCATGCGAATGCATTCTGTTGATCGCGTGCAATTCGTTGACCTCGTCGCCTCGTCACTCGATGGTTCGTTGATTTGTCGAATCACCGTGTCGAGCTGTGCTAAAGGACCTATAGGCAATTTTATACGCCTACACCTCCCACCAAAATCAGAATGAAATACCTTCATCTTTCTGTTAATCTCACACTTCTTCAATCTGTTGGAGACTACTAGGACTTTATCCAAAGGGGATTTGGTTATAACCCAAACACGCCTAGAACAATCACCAACAAAGGAAACAAAACATCTATTACCTCCCGATGATGCCTGCTTGGAAGGTCCCCAAATATCCGTGTGAACTCCACCTAAAAGACCCTTAGTGCGGTGAATAGAGGTGCAAAAATTCACATCGGTCTTCTTGCTCACATCAAAGTGTTCACTGGACTTCAAATTGCAGGTCTATGCACCCATCTCAATAATCCAATATCCCAGCCTCAACTCCTTCTTTCTCAGCCATCTATCTCAAAGCACCAACAACCAAAGCGGAACAAATGAAGAATAGATCCAAAATTGAGAAAAGATAGGATTTTTATCAAAAAGATCACACCTTTAACTCCAAACGAAGCTCTAGCCAAACTTCCAAAGTGATCTACTCCTCCAAATAGTCAAAGCGTAGCCCAAGCGTAGCCCAAGCTCTAATACCACTTGTTGTGCGCGGCGGAACAAACACAAACGCCGAGAGAGAAAGCCAAAACAATCCAAAATAACTGTACCAACTCAAACACAAAAATTTAACGTGGTTCGGCAAATTGCCTACGTCCACGGGGCAAAAAAGGATGTGTTTCCACTATAGAGAAAGAGAGTACAAAGTAGAGATTACAAGATCACTCAACTAACCTCTCAAACAAATCTATCAAATCTCTCAAACTAAACCCTCAAACAAATTGTTCAGAAATATCTATCTTTTATGTGCTCAAAAGCACCTTCAAGCTACTCAATCAATCGATAGAAAACCCTAAAAAATGTGGCTCTATTTATAACAAAACATAATCCCAAACAGATTAGGATTCTAAAAACTAGTCTGCCACACCCTGGTGTGGCACACACCACACCCTGGTATGGCACACACCATACTCATGGTAAACATGACAGATTCTGCCACACCAGAGTGTGGCAGACACCACACCCATGACAAACAGGGTAGATTCTGCCACACCCTATCACCTGGGTGTGGTAGACACCATATCAGGATGTGGTGTAACCTGTCTTGCTTATTTTTTTTACGCTTTTCTCAATTCTTTTCCTTAGTTCCTTCGCCGTTTTCACAGCAGAAGAATAGAACCAAAGAAAACAACAACAAAAAAAACCATAATTGCACAGATAATAATGTCCTCTGATAGAAAGAGACCCTTTTTTATAACAAGTATGGGGAAAAAATCAAATGTTCTGGGAAGTTATTTGAGGTTTTTGGTGTTATGAGTGAAAATTTTTGGGGTTTAGTGGGAGAAACAAAGCTCAGAGGAATTTTGTGGCAAACACCCCTAAGTTTTGCGAGGTTTTGTGGAATTTATCCTTCTTTTTTCTCCCAAAGTGGATGGAAATTTGCGGCATTTTTGAATATAAACCTGATCATTGATAGTTTAGTTCTTTTAGTTTGCTTTATCTTTCTTAAGAAAACTTTTAGTTAACTTATGATACTGCTTCTTTTACATTCATGTGCCCCAACTTCCCTGCAAATACACAATTCTTGACGATCGAGTTTTTAAATCAAAGCATAACATTGTTCCATACTTCCACTTGTTTAGCCAGCTCTCCAATGAAGGCCAAAAGGGAGCCCAGCATCTTGTCCTCGATATATTTAACAAATTCCATTGGATAAATATTAATTATACTCATAGCGATCAAAACATTAATACAAATAAAAACAACCACAGGGAATAAT
This sequence comes from Asparagus kiusianus, assembly GCA_022839385.1. Lineage (NCBI taxonomy): Eukaryota > Viridiplantae > Streptophyta > Magnoliopsida > Asparagales > Asparagaceae > Asparagus > Asparagus kiusianus. The sequence continues at coordinate 316,328 of BQKN01001096.1, forward strand.
ACATTGTATCAGAGACATATTAATTAATCAAGGCGTGTTTGTTACTTTGCTAGCATGTAGACATGCAATCTATAGATTCTACGGAAAAACAAATATTGCTACTTTCGTCACAAAGGATGCTTTAAATTGATATTTACCGCCTAAGTAGACCATTTTACTGGCTTGGAGCCTAACACCAAAGCTGTGGGGGGGGCTATTGACTAGCAATAGTTGGTTTAATTTTTTTTATTGCCCCCTTGTTTGCCTACTGTAGTATTTTAGTTAGAAATATATGTCATTGTTAAAAGGGAGTAGGGACCAGCTTAGCTAAGGAAATAGACTTTGGATACGAAACCCTTCGTGGTCGTCTAAATATCCAAAGATGTCGTTTTCTTTGGAGAGGAAAATTTGACATTGCCTTTTAAGGCTTGGTTTGACAGGAGGTATGAGGAGGGAATGTGAGGTGATGTGAGGTGCGAGGAAAAATATAACTTTAGTGTTTCTTGTTTGATTGAAGGGAAGTAAGGGAAGTTATATGAATTTAGTTTAATTTTTAATTTATGTCATCTTACTCTTGTGTCCCTCCAAAATGGGGGGATTTTTCTCTCTACAATTCTAGTTCATTTGAGTCTTTCTTTCTCTTCACCTTATCTCACACCTTCCTCTGTTGGATAGTAGATTCCTAGTATGTTTCCTAATTTGTTTTGCTAATAGATTATTGGGATTTCTAATCTATTTTGGTAACAGATTATTGGGAGTCCTAATCTGGTTTGGTAACAGGATTCCAAATCTGTTTTAGTAACATGTTATTAGGATTCCTAATCTGTTTTCTTTTTTGTTTTAGAATTCCTAGTATGTTTTTGGTTTTAGGATTTCTATATATATGGAACGGTTTAGAAGAGATTATATCAGAGAATTAAAGAGAGAAAAGAGAGTTTTTTGAGCACTTTGAGAGGGAGATATTGTGAGGGAGTTGAGATCTTTAGTTAGGGTTATATTTGAGTGATTGCGTGAGTTGTAACCCGTTGTATTTCTCCTCCATATAGTAAAATCTTCCCATCCTCTCCCCATGGATGTAGATAATTTGTCGAACCACGTAAATTCTCTATGTTTGTGGTTTGATTTGTGTCGTATTTTTGGTGATTGCACTCGTGTTTGGTTTAGTTCTCTTCTCTCATCGCTCGAGGACTCGTTTGGTTGTTGAGCACGCTTCCGCACAACGCGCAACAATTGGTATCAGAGCTCCAAATTTGAGATCTAGGGTTTTGGCATCGGGTGGAGGAAGATTCATTGTGGAAGCTTGGTTCTTGGAGTTCTAGGCTTCAGTGGAGATAGCGTTGCGGAGTTGCCTGGGATCTCGCTTTCCTTGTGTGGTTAGGAGATCGTGTTTGAATCATATCTATGGTTCAGTTGTGTAATTTCTTAATTTCTATCGAAGTTTGAATATTTCTTTACAATTTGAAGTGGTTTGCAATGTGAGAAGAAGTTGGTAAAAGCAGCAAGACGATGACGAGTATAGTTCGGGTTGGATTTCAAAACACTAAGATTTGTATGGTGAAGTATGACGGCAAAATCAATTTTAGTTTGTGAATGAGCGACGTACAAGACGCTCTCAATGCTCAAAATTTGAAAGAGACTATCATGGTCCATGAGAGGCCACCGAAATACGATGAGACAATATGAGACAAGATGAATAGGAACGTTTGTGGGATGATCAGGTCTTATTTGGAACAAGAGCTGAAATACGATGTGATTGGGGTGATGTCTGCGATGAAGATGTGGGAGATTCTTAACAACAAGTACCTTATAAAGAGTGTTGAGAATCGATTGCACTTGCTGCAGAGATTATTTAGATTCCAGATGTCCAGGGGCACCTCACTAGCGGCTCATGTGAACAACTATACAAAGTTATTGTCGGACTTGGCAAACGTGGATGAGAAGATAACGGATGAGTACAAGGCGACTATCTTGTTAGGCTCCTTCTGATGAGGAGTATGATACCTTCGTGCTCACTTTGTTGAACGAGAGATCTTCCATTACCTACAGTGAAGTGACTAATGTATTGATAAACTACGATTTGAGGAGGAAGGACAATGAGACTTCTCGTGCTAGTACTTCAGGAGAGACCTTATCGACGAGAGATAGAAGCCCATATCCGAGAGGTGGTAATAGGAGCAGGTCGAAGTCTAGAGACCATCACCATTTAGCTAAGAACCAGCATGCGTTCTATAAGGAACAAGGACATTGGAAGAGAGACTGTTCGAAGCTTAAGGAGAAGGAGAATAGTAAGAAGAAGGGCCAGAAGGCTAATGAGGTGAATGTTATGAAAGACGATGATTCTGATGATTCGAGCTTTTCTCTATTGATTACTCTGGAGGTGAACCATGTGGATGCATAAGATTGAATGCTTGATTCTGGCGCTACTTATTATGTGACTCCTAGACGAGATTTGTTTGCATCATTTCAGAGACTCAATGGGGGTATTGTTGTCATGAGAAATGATCAATCCTGTGGCATTTGTGTGATAGGTACCATGAGGATTCAGATGTACGATGGAGTAGTCCGTGAATTGAAAGAGGTAAGATTTGTTCCTCAGCTGAAGAAGAATCTTATTTCTGTTGGAGCTTTGGAGGCAAAGTGATTCAAGATGACATTTGAAGATGCTGTAGCAAATGTTACTAATGAATCTTTGGTGGTGATGAAGGGAGTCCACAGTCGAAACTTATATTATCTAAAGGAGAGTATCGAGGTTGGCCAAGTAGCTTCAATTATTTCAGAAGTGGACATGAGTAGACTTTGGTACTACATGTTAGGGTACATAGGAGAAAAGTCACTGTAAGCTTTGTGGAAGCAGGGTTTATTGAAGGGAGCAAAGAGTGGGAAGATTAAGTTTTGTGAGCATTATGTTCTTAGTAGGAAGACGAATGTGAAGTTCAGGACAGCCATCCATAGGACGAAGGGCATCCTGGATTACGTGCACACAGATGTTTAGGGTCCCACCAAGACTGCATCACTTAGTGGTCAATATTGGTTCGTTACGTTTGTAGATGACTATTCTAGGCGTTGTTGGGTGTACACCATGATGAAGAAGAGTAAAGTCTTAGAGATATTTATGGGGTGGAAAAAGATATTGGATCTGCAGACTGGGAGAAAGATCAAATATTACGATCCGATAACGATGGTGAGTATACTTCTGACCCCTTTCAGCAGCTATGTCGAGACGAGGGCATAGAGAGGCACATTATAATTAGTCACACATCATAGCAGAATGAGGTGACAGAAAGGTTGAATCGTTCTTTGCTGGAGAAGGTCTGATGTTTATTATCACAGAGTGGTTTGGAGAAGATCTTTGGGCTGAGGCACTTTCTTATGCGAACTACCTCATTAATAGGCTGCCTTCATCTGGATTAAGGGAAAGACCCATATGAAGATGTGGTCGGGAGAGCCAGCACACGACTATGATCATCTCAAGGTATTTGGGTGCCCTCTATTTTATCATGTTAGAACAGATAAATCGGAACCTCGAGCTAGGAAGGTCATATTTATGGGATTCAAACGTGGTGTCAAGGGATACAAGATTTGGGATCTAGTTGATAAGAAGATTATGCTGAGTAGAGATGCCACATTCGATGAGACTTCTATCTTAAAGCTTCCCAACTCTCATCAGGTGGAGAGCATCCCGACAGAGAAGATATCGCAGGTGGTGGAGATTGATGTAGCTCCACAGAGTTCATATGGGACTGTATCCATTAAAGTGTCGACTGAGGTCATGCCAGGTGAGCACATCGATGATTTGGAGGATACATGTACAGTTAAGCAGGATCAGGGATCAACGGCTCAGGTTTAGGATTCTATTACGGTTCGGGGACAGAGGAGAGACATACGGATGCTAGCTAGGTATACAGATATAGTTGTTGCGTATGCACTTCCGATGAAGAGTGTCGATAAGATGGTTCCTACTACATTCAGAGAGGCCGAACAGAGTTTGGAGACTGATCTGTGGCAGGTGGCTATGCAGGAGAAGATGAAGTCTGTTCATAAGAATGACACATGAGAGCTTGTCGAGCTTCCAAAAGGACAGAAGACAATTGGTTGCAAGTGGGTGTATACGAAGAATGAGGGCATTTAAGGAACTCCCGTGAGGTTCAAGGCTAGGTTAGTTGTGAAGGGATATGCACAGGAAGAATGTATTGATTACAATGAGGTCTTCTCTCCGGTGGTGAAGTATTCTTCGATTCGGATTTTGCTAGCTTTGGTGGCACAATATGGTTTGGAATTAGATCAATTGAATGTGAAAACAATATTTCTTAATGGTGATCTTAATAAGAAAATCGATATGACTCAGCCATTGGGGTTCCGGGCTGCATGAAAGGAGAAATTGGTTTGTAGGTTGAAAAAATCGCTATACGGGTTGAAGTAATCTCCACGATAGTGGTATAGATGATTTGATGGGTTCATGATCGATCATTCGTACATTAGGAGCCAGTTTGATCCTTACGTGTACTATCGCAAGTTGATTGGAGGTGCGTATATTTATTTATTGCTTTATGTCGATAACATGTTAGTTGCTTCTACTTCCAGATCAGCAATAGATAGATTAAAAATTTAGCTTTTGAGTGAGTTCGAGATAAAGGATTTGGGTGAAGCTAAGTGCATTTTGGGGATGAGGATCAACAGAGATAGAGACAAGGGCAAAATTTGTTTAACACAGGTGTAGGCGTCAAAAATTACCTATGGGTTCCCACACACAGCTCGAGATGAAGAGAAGACGATGAACATTATTATCCAAATCAAGGAGGATTATCTGATGATATAGAGAAGCTAACAAATGCATGAAGCAAGCTGATAAAGCATACAAATCAACGGGATGGTACAATAACGGAGAAGCGACTCGACCTGGGGTCGTTTCACCCACAAAGGAGTAAGCACCACTCATATCTTGATTAGCCCATGGGTTTCTCACCTATGGGAGGTTGTAGAGATCTTCACAAACTTTCTAACGTGCCTTGGATCACTTTATACCGAGGTCAGACGAGGGAGTTAGAGCTAAAATACCCAAGACAGTCCAGATTGTTTCGCACATGCGAGACACCAATTGTGTCTCACATATTTTAGTCATGATACGATTCGAATATGAAGAATCTCAAAAGACAAAATTTATAGGTATATTTGTCATCTTTCTAACGCATCTTTAATCATCTTATTCTAAGGTCAAATAAAAGAGTTAAGACCAAAATACTCAAGACAGTCCAAGTTGTCTCGGACATGTGCGAGACAGTCGAAATGACTCGCGACCAGGTCAGCTCCCGACGTGTTTTCTGATAAGATTGGCTTCTAGAACTCTTTGGGGTTATCTATAAATATGTGGGGTTATTCTTAAATGTGTGGAAGCTGTTACACAACCGAAAACCCACCTAAACGGATAATAACGGTTGTTCTTCAACCCTATCCACAAACACGACATTCCTATCCACAAACATAATATTTAAAGCCTATAAATACACCCCTAGCACCCTCATAAAGACAGATCTGAAGAGAGCTACGAATTTTAAAGGAGCTAGGGCAAGGTTCTGACAAATTTGAGAGAGGCTAGCAGATTTTGGCGAACTCCGGTATAAAGAAGAAGTGTTTCGAAGGATCTGAGGCCCATCCCCCCATTCCTTGAGATCATGCTTGGACTTGATCTTGAGAAGAATAGTGATTTCACTTGGTCGAGATCATTTACTTTAGCGATTACTTCCTTGGTGAAGTAAGAGCTTTGATCATCAATCTGTCAACCGGATCTCATTCACGACGGTCCATGGACTAACGCGTCTCCGACACAGGCAAAGATCCCATGCAAATAGAGTCTAATAAATAGTTTCTGTATATTGTTTGATAAAGTTGTAATCTTTAATTTTTATTGTGTAAGAAGATCTTATAAAAAGATCAACTTTTTTACTTTTTTGAACTTGTAATCAATAAATGGTTGTAGCAGGTTCAATGACAATGAAAAAGGCGACTTTCGACCCAAACAACCGGTGGCTAATTTGAAGAAGGTTCTACAACGGTTCAATATGAGCATGGAAACGAAGCCAGTTAGTGTATCATTGGGAGCCCATTTGAAGCTTTTAACTGACCTTTCATCGAAGATAGTTGAAGATTGAGAGCTGATGATGAAAACTCGATATGCGAGCGTAGTTGGAAGTTTGATGTACGCCATGGTTTGTACGAGGTCGGATTTTTCACAGGCAGTGAGCATGGTTTCTAGATACATGCACGACCTAGGTCCGGGTCATTGGGATGTCGTGAGTGATTGTTGAAGTCGTTCGAGGCCATTTGGATGAACTACGAGCGACTTGATCCCTTGGGGGGTATGTAGATAACCACATTGGTGCAGCCGAATTTGGAGAGACGACACATTGGTGCTCTTGTTGGTGTCAGCTTAGTTTTGGAAACACTTCGTCGATGTAGAGAATTGTTGGATAGCAGGTTCCTAATATGTTTCCTAATTTATTTTGGTAACATGTTATTAGAATTTTTAATCTATTTTGGTAACATGTTATTAGGATTCCTAATCTGTTTTGGTAACATGATTCCAAATATGTTTTAGTAACAGGTTATTAGGATTCTTAATCTGTTTTAGTTTTTATTTTAGAATTCCTAGTTTGTTTTTGGTTTTAGGATTTCTATATATATAGAACGGTTTAGAATAGATTATATCAGAGAATTAAAGAGAGAAAAAAGAGAGTTTTTTTAGCACTTTGAGAGGGAGATATTATGAGGGAGTTGAGATCTTTGGTTAGGGTTATATTTGAATGATTTTGTGAGTTATAACCCGTTGTATTTCTCCTTCATATAGTAAAATCTCCCCATCCTCTCCCCGTGACGTAGACAATTTGTCAAACCACGTAAATTCTCTGTGTTCGTGGTTTGATTTGTGTCGTATTTTTGGTGATTGCACTCATGTTTGGTTTAGTTCTCTTCTCTCATCGCTCGCGGACTCATTTGGTTGTCGAGCACGCTTCTGCATGGCGTGCAACATCCTCTCCAAAAGCCCTTTACCAAAGATAAATTCTAACTTTGTCCCTCACTTCACTCTACTTCGCCTCCTATCAAACCAAGCCTAAGAAAGAAAGTTAGAACCAAAAAAAATATTATGTCACAGTGGTATGCGTAATAACTTTCTAAAATATATCGAAAACACGTGCATCCATATATTTCAACTATTGTTCAAGTATTAACTAATCGCAGTAGTTTACATTTTTTAGCGGATACTGTTGGAGAATTTTAGTCTTCACGCCTACTATGATTTGCGCAACTTGGAAGCCAACCCATAATTAATAAGATATAACATAATCATAATCAAGAAGAAAGAACACCGAGATTTACGTGGTTCGGTCGACCAACTTCGACCTATGTCCACAGGCAACAATACGAGAAATCCACTATGTATCAGGGAGAACTACAAAGAGGAACCACCCAACTCTCACATCTCAATCTCTCAACCTCACATACATAATCAACTCTCATATTATCTCTAAAGCCCTCTCCTTATAATCTTTTAAACGGAAAAAGACTGCATAACCCTCTCCCAATGATGTAATCTTTTGCACGGACAAAGACTACGTACGAAACTCTCGCCTCTCACACAATATTCTTGAATCAGTCTACGCCCTCTACTAACCCTATATTATAAGAATATTGGCTCTCTCTTCTCTGTTTGTTTTTTCCTCCAACAATATATATATATATATAAATTTTAATCATGATGAGATGCCATCTCCAAATCATGATAGATTTTTACCCTATCTAATTCTTATGAAGTTATACAAAAAATTAAAGACATAATTCCAACAGATACATGCATATACTTCTATGAAACATGCATCATATATACAAAAGTCACTAAGCGTCCATTCAAATAATTAATGAACGAACCTTCAAGTTCAATCATAAATATATGTAAGTATCCGTTTAGAGAAAAAAATTCAGTTATTTATAATTTATGTGTGTAGTTTTACATTGCTCAACTACTACCAATGAAAAGTTTAGTTATGAAAAAAAGAAATGTTTGGCTGATGCTAATTTTAATTATTTATACGTACAAAGAGTTTGTAGAGATGTTCTATCATTATAATTTGACCATCAGAAAAATCTGAAGAAGTTGTTCATGCACCGAAGTATATACATGCATGGGATTTATTCTAATAAAAATTCTTCATTATGTTGCTTTTCTCCAACAATAAAAAAAAATATTTAGGTTCCTCATTCGTAAATGAGTTCGGGTCCTCTGAAATATCTTTGTTAGACACGGAATATATCTAAAAAGTAAAAAACCATTCTCATAAAAGGTTAGATTTTATGCTCCGTGCTAACTTCTCCATTTCTTGAGTCAAATTCTATCGGTTTCTCAACGCCTCATATGTGGACTTAGTAATGAGATAATGACTTCTATGATTCTTCAGTCTTAGGCGTATTATAACTTGAATTAAAGCTTGTTATAAAGAACATAAATATCAGAGAATTTTGTTGGTTGCCAAAGTGTTCGGTTACAACTTTGGAAATTGACATATAACTTATTGATGGTTGATTCAAGGTTTAGAAGGTTGAGCAGATCTGTGTAGAAATCTAGTTTTATGTTCCATGTATGGGAGATTCTGCTTCTACACCAAATCTTAGAAGTTATATTCTAACAGTATTGATAAAGGATTCGGATCCTCTCCACTACAAAAAAAATAGTGGAGGGACCACTACATAATCACAGCCATTAATTATCTAGTTGATGGTTATGATTTTTTCTTTTAGTGCAAATTAGGAATGAGTGCAATACACGAGGGTATGGTAAGTGTTAGATTTAGATTGTATCATAACCGCCTACTAAATAATCAACGCTTGAGATTAAAAGTAGTGGTCTCTCCACTACTTTTTTGTAGTGGAGAGGATCCAAATCCATTGATAAAAACATTTGTGTGGTATCGTTATTAAAGAACTATATTATTGCACTTTTCGGAAAAATTAAATTTTTAGAATTGATATCAACCTCACCAGAAAATGAATGTCAAATAATCATTTATTAGTGATAAGTATTAATTTATTTTACTTCCTCAGGCATTTCACGAAAAGTTATGCTGTTTTTAAAAAAATGTACGCTGTTTGATTTATATTTAGTATATATAGGAGAAAACTGGAAACTACTCAAGATTGAAAAGTGTTGCATTCTTTTCGACTCAAAGTCAAATATGTTGAGGCTTTTTTTAGTTCCGGTGTTAGACTGCCATGAGATATTGGAATATAGTGCCAGCAAGGAGTTTATAACTAAATTGATGATATATACTCAAGCATTAATGGTGCAAGTGCGCAAGCTCTCTGTTATAGACCATTGAAATCGATAGGCACAAGTAGAAATAAGAAAATTCTACTTCAGTAAAACAAAGACATAAAATATGACCTTTAACTTGAAACTTTTTTTTTACCTTCTTTTTTTCTTGTAAGGTTAACAACTTAACTAGCGCTTACGTTTTTGGGCGGCGCTTACATTTTGTTACGTAAACATGAGAATTTTCCTTAATATTATACCATATGATAATCACAAGCTATTTTTAATACTTTCTAACTCTTAAAGTTTAATGAATTTTATTGCTAAACATGCCGTAATCCTGTTTTAAACCTACCTCGATAATATTTTGAAACTACGTGACGATGGTAAGAGTTGATGTTGTTTAATCTAGAGGTCACGAGTTCTTGTAAATATGAAACTTAAGGTTACGTACTATTGACATAAAAGACTTTTTGACTCCTCGAACCCGTGAAAGCTTCGTGAACCGAGCCGCCTCGTGTGTGTTGCAGGCGAACTTGCCCTTTTTATGTGATGAATACGTAACTTCAGCTGCAAAATATATAGATTTAGGTGTATGTTTGTGAGGCCTTTATTCATCCATATAAGACGAAAAGGAAAACGATGTTGGTTGCAATTTCCTTGCACCTTTCCAAGCTCGTCAAACTTGAAACCAAAACCTTATAAAATCCAACGTTGCGTTATTTATTTTTAATGAATATTAAATATATTATCTTAGAAGTTTAAAATTGTTACTGATATTGACCTTGCCGTAGATTTTCATACACTACTGTCTAGTAATTAATTAGCTGCATAGACACCTAAAATATTAGCTGAGTTGCAAAGACTATCCAATTGCTTACCTCACTCCCTAAGATTCTATATAATTTCGTCGCGTTCTTGATTATTAAACTAATTAATAGACAATACGGGGCTTGAAATGTGTATGAACCTGTACATTTCGGGTGTTATCTAAATAACTTAATAATTTTGGAGGTGTAAATCAGAAGTATATGAAGATTTAAAAAAACTAATATAAAATTAAGATTGTTGGCCTTGTGGAGAAGAAAAGGTAACTTTGCCTTCAATGAATAGTCCCACATGGAGTAAGTAGATGAATAGTAGAGGGTTTATAACGCTTCTACTCTCTATGGGCTTTGATGATCCCTAAGAAGGGTGTGTTTTGGGCTTTGTATTGTTTGGGCTTTGCATAACATGCGCACCGCGGCGCGCATGCCACGTCCCGCCGCATGTGTTTTTGTTTTTCAAACTTTTATTTTACACGTTTTTCTCATTTATTTTAACTTGGCTGCGGGAATTATGAATGTGCGTAACGACTGGAGACCGTGCGGGGAGTTACGCGAATTTGGCATACGTTACCGATTTTTCTGCAACGGCTAAAGGGTTTCTTCACCTATAAATACCGTGCCTATACCCAGCTTGGAGAACACAGAAAAATTCTCGAAGTCTTCTCCTTCTCCGAAGCAATTTTCTCTCTCTTTCTTTCTCAAATTTTCTCGGCTAGTGTTACCTTTATTTTTTTTGGCAACTTTATTCATCTGAGCAGAATCTCTGCACTCTCGCCTGAGTTCAGAGGTCGGCCGATTCCGAAGGTTTTTATCTATAGGAGAGAGGGGATCATCTGCGCCAGGGTGATAGGCGGGTACTTAATCTTCTATGGTAGTGTTTACATGACTGCTCCCGACCAGTCCATATTTTCTTGTTTTTTTATTTCAAATTTTGCATGCTATAACCTTTTTTTTTTATTTTTATATAACAATCTAGAAGATTAAGGAGTTTATAGCTGTTATTTTTTTAAATCCAGAAAAGTATTTTTTTTTTTAAAGTTACTGTTCATCTTGAAAATTTACAGTTACTGTTCACAGAAAAAAGTATTGCTTTTAATTATTTATTTGATTATCTATTAATTAATATTATTATTTATTTGTTGGTGTTTTAACTAAAAAATTTAAAATATAAAAAAAAATTCAATTCTTGCTTAAATTATTTACTTTTTTAGAATTATATTACTTTGTTTATATTTATTGATCAAATTCTCAAAGTAACTAGGCTAGTGGTATAGACAAAACTTTTATTCCATCAGATTCCAAAATACCTAGACTAGTTAACTTAAGTCGAACTTATGGCTAATCCTGACCATTCCAAGAGTGTCAACCCTGAGAAGTTCACCGGTGTTAACTATAAATGGTGGGCTAGTCAGATGAGGTACTGGCTCACTACCCTACGTCTCCTATCTGTCATTAACACTCCCAAGTCCTCATCCACTGGATCTCCAGTTTATGGTCCTCAACCTGAACCTACTCCTACCACTTCTGCTTCTGGTACTAGCTCCTTCTCTAGTTCTATGAAGCCAAAAGAAATTAACTATCACTGTTGTCATAGGACTCTTGGTGCACTTGCGGACAACATTTATGACATATACTATGAGTTCAAAAGTGCTAAAGACCTATGGAATGCTCTTGAAGCAGAATATGGCTTTGATGATGCCGGAATTTTGCGTTTCACCTCATCTTCCTTCAATACATTCATGATGGTTGATGACATAAATGAACAAATTTCCTTCATCACCTCCAATCAAAGGGAAACTCCTTGACTGATGACTTTAAGGTTTCCTGTTTGATTGATAAACTCCCTCCCTCCTGGTCTAAATTTGCTGCAGATCTCCGACACAAGCAAGGAGATCTAACTTTAATTGAAGCCCTTAAGGCTATTTGCATTGAAGACCAGCATAGGCAAAATTCCAAACCCAAGTCTGAAATAAAAGCTAAAGTAAACTTGGTAGAAGATAAGCCTAAATCTAAGAATTTCAAACCCAAAGGGAAGAAATTCAAGAAAAACCAGCAATCCTTCGACAAATCCAAATTAAATCCAAACTCTTCCAGCCATAAGTCTGATGGAAAGTTTTATTATGTCTATGGTAGAACCAACCACTTGGCTCCCAACCGCTTCTATCAGAAGAAGGAAAATGGATCAAATAAAGTAAATATGATTGAAAAAATCCAAATTCCTTCAGGTTAGCCTATTCTTCCTATCTTGTAAATTTCCTTACTTCTTCCACTGATTAATACTTGGATTCCGAAGCTAATATTCATGTTTGAAATGATTGCTCTTGGTTTTCAACTTACCATGAATCACGTAGAGGAAGCATAAGCTTAGCAGATGACTCCACCAAACAAATAATGAGAAGTGAATGTATAGAGCTCATCATGACTTCTGGGAAAGCTCTAAATCTGTAAGGCGTTCATCATGTTCCTTCTCTCTTTTGGAACTTGATCAGTGAATCTCTTCTCCTTAGAGCTGGATTTAGGATTGTAAAGGAATCCAATAAATTTGTGATTACAAAGAATAATGTATTCATAGGGAAAGATTTATATGTAATGGCTTTTTCAAGCTCAATGTAATCAATTCTAGTTCTAATAAAATTCCAAAGTCTCATGTTGCACAAATTGTTGAGTCTTATGATGTTTGACATGGACGACTTGGACATGTAAACTTCCAAACTTTGTAGAGAATGATTAAATTGAATCTTATCCCTAAATCATCTCATGATCCCTCATCTAAGTGTGAGATTTGTGTTCAAGGGAAATACACTAAAAACCCTTCAAGTCTATAACTATAAACTCTGAACCTCTCGAATTAATTCATAGTGATGTGTGTGACTCAAACTGAGTTCTCACTCGATGGGGTATGAGATATTTTATGACATTTTAGACGATTACTCTAGATAACCGAGTTCTCACTCGAGGGGGTATGAGATATTTTATGATATTTTAGACGATTACTCCAGATATTATTACACCTATCTTCTCAAAGCTAAAGATAAAGTTTTAGATATATTTAAGGTGTATAAAGCTGAATCAGAGAACCAACTTGACAGAAAGATCAAGATTTTAAGATCTGGTCGTAGGGGGGAGTATACCTCAAATGAAATGACTGAATATTACCAAAGATATGGTATTATTCATGAGGTAACTAATCCCTATACACCACAATCTAATAGGGTGGCTGAATGAAAGAATAGAACCATTATGAACATGGTGAATGGTATGTTCCTCAGTTCAGGAGCACCTAAAATCTCTTGGGTGAAGCTCTTCCTTCTGCCCATTTCATTCTCAATAGAATTCCCCACAAATCTTCTGATATAATTCCTTATGAATATTGAAAGGAGAGAACTCCTAGGTTGAACTTATTTCGGGTTTAGGATTTCTTAGCTAAGGTAGCTATTCCCGAACCTAAGAAGAGGAAAATTGATTCTAAGACTGTTGATGTTGCTTTTATTAGATATGTACTAGATAGTAATGTTAATAGATTTCTAGTCATTAACTCTAAAATCAGTGATATATCCATCATCACTATCATTAAAGAAAGAGATGCAATCTACTTTGAAAACATCTTTCCTTTCAAATCCAAATCTCAGAAAATCCTAGATCATCTCTGCCTTCTGTTCTTCCATCTTCTAGTTCTTCTCAGCCTTTAGATATTGAACTTTGAAGAAGTAAAAGAGGTAGAATTCAAAAGGATTTTGAAGAAGACTTCTTTACCTTTCTTGTTGAAGGTGAGCCAAGTTCCTTTAAGGAAGTAATGGATTCACCTGAATCATCTTTCTGGAAGGAAGCCATTGATAATGAAATAAATTTTATCATGAAAAATCATACTTGAATACTCACCGACTTACCTCCAGGTTATAAACCTGTTGGTTGTAAGTGGATATTTAAGAAGAAACTTAGAGTTGATGGTTCCATTGATAAATATAAAGCTAGATTAGTAGCTAAATGCTATACTCGGCAAAAAGGCTTCGATTACTTTGATACATATTCTCCTGTAGCCTGAATCTTAACTATCCGAGTATTATTGGCCTTTGCTGCTATTCATAAGCTGAACATACATTAGATGAATGCCAAAACCGTTTTCGTGAATGGTGATTTAGATAAAGAAATCTATATGAACCAACATGAGGGCTTCATTGCCAAAGGTCAGGAAAACAGAGTCTGTAAACTTATTAAATCTTTGTATGGTCTAAAACAAGCTCCTAAACAATGGCATCAGAAATTTGACAGAGTCATTGCACAATATGGCTTCACTGTTAATGAAAACGATAAGTGTGTCTATTCTAAAGTGATAAATAATAACTATGCCATCCTCTATCTCTATGTGGATAACATCCTTATCTTTGGAAAAACTCTTGAAGAAATCTTGAAGGTTAAGGATTATCTCTCCAAGAACTTTGACATGAAAGAATTAGGTCTTACCGACATGATACTTAGAATGAAAATCACTAGAGACACTAGAGGAATAGCCTTAAGTCTTTCTCATAGTATTGAGAAAATGCTCATCAAATTCAATTTTCATAACTCTAAACATGTATCTACACCTTATGACTCTTCTATATCTTTAAATAAGAATGAAGGTGAACATGTCTCCTAACTGAAGTTTTCTCAGCTGATTGAATCTCTCTTGTACATATCCAACCAGATTAGACCCGATATAGCTTATGTTGTAGGGAGACTAAGCCAATATACCATTAACCCTAGTAAAGATCACTGGATTGCCTTAGAGAGGGTATTCAAATACTTTAAAGGTACAGTTAACTATTACTTGACTTACACTGGGTATCCTGATGCTATAGAAGGGTATAGTAATGCCAACTGGGTCACAGATTTCAATAATATAAAGTCTACATCTGGATATGTATTCCTTTTTGGTGGTGCAGCTGTATCCTAGAAATCCTGCAAACAGTAATTACCAGGAGCACCATGGAATCTGAATTGATTGCTCTTGATACCACTGTTCGCGGGAAAAATCAAACTCTTCTTCATTGACGAACTCATTGCACTCAATGTTAACAACTTTTTGCGTTTACAAAGATCCGGTCTTTTTATAAGAGCCGGTTACAATGAAATTCAAAACAAATAAAGAAAAATTACAACTTTCCTTATTTAACGAACAGATCGCGAGCTCCTGTTTTGCGGTCACTCGCTTTGTGGGTTGTTTGCCTGTGCCGGGGCTGATTACCGTGGACCACCGTGCAATCTCGATCCAAACAGATCTACACGGTATAACGGGTATTATCCCACCAAGGAGATAATAGCCGGGAGGGATCGTTTCACCAAGGAAACGACCGCTCGAATCTTAGGATCTAAGAACCAAGCTTAGATCCGGAGTAGAATAACGTAGATCTGAGGATTAGCCTCTTCGAACTCCTGCCTTGTTTGTTGCGGGTGCTCGCCAAGAGCTGAATCTAAGGGTCCAAGTCTCCAAGCCTTCACAAATCCGAGTTGAGGTGACAATCCGGCAGAGTTTCGGCTCTTCAGAAGTTCAGAAAAAAAGTCCTCCCAAATGAACAACCACCCCCCCTATTTATAGCCTCTCTGAACTGTGCGTTTGTGCACAAGAGAGGGGGGGAGTCGGGCCACCTCAGGGTGGCTCGGCCTTGGCCGAGCCACCCTGGGGTGGCTCGGCTTGGGCCGAGCCACCCCGGGTTGGTTCGGTTTGGGCCGAGTCCCCCGGGTGTGTTCCGTTTCGTCGTTTTCCCGTCTTTCGGTTATGTCCGTGATTCGGTTATTCGTTTGATTTGTTCAGGTCTTGATTTGATAGCCCGAGTCTTCATTTGGCAGTAAATCCGCCTCGGTGTTTGAGTTCAAGTCCGTTTTGTTGTTGGACGACTCGTTAACTTTCTGAACCGTTGGATTGGTTCCACACGCGAACGAATTCCGTTGCTTGCGTGCCTCATCGCCTCGTCGCTCGAACATCCGTTGATTTGTCGAATCATCGTACCGAGCCATGCTAAGGGACCTATAGGCAATTTTATACGCCTACAGATACCCCCTCCAAAGTGTTCCAGCCTCATTCTTTTATAGAAGAGTCTGGAATACTTTGGACATGATTGCCCCTACCCTTTGTCGGTGTAACGGGACCTGGAACGACTTTTGTTCTGTATTCCTTCACTCCTTCAGGCTATTCGGTGCTTTGTCGAATGCTTGTAAGGATTCCGGTGCTGCATTTATTGTCTGACCGTCGTTGGAATTTGAACTTGAAGTCGATTCCTGATTTTCCAATCTTTTAGCTTGTGCTCATTTGTTCGACGTACAACTAACCCTCGATTGTTAGCGTTGAGTCTTCCTTTGCGACGCGTTGTCCGGCGTCGTGTTATTGAGTTATCCTTATTGGAGTAATTCCATGCTCAAAATAAGCTGAACCGGCTTAAAAATGAGCCAAAAAAGGCAGTAATTTGGCTCAAAAAATTTCTTCCGTTCCTTCCGAATGTGTGGGAGAGACAGGAATAAATTAAGGATGAGACCCTCAGTTGATTTGAGGTCGTTTCGACGCTTAATTCAGTCTTTTTTGAACTGATTTGGACTGGTCCGATTTGGTTCAACTTGGTCCGGTCCGGTTCAACTTGGTTCACCTTATAAAAAGGGGCCCATTTTTTCTTTTTCTCTTTTTTTTTCTTCCTCTTCTCTAGGGCCGGCCCCCCTTCAACCCTCTTTTTTTATTTTCTTTTCCCTCGAGCGTCTTTTCTCCTCGAAACCTTAATAGTTATCCCGGATCTAGGCTTCCTTTTGATCTTGGACTGAAGAATCTCCCAAAAATTCCATATTTAGAATTTCTCTCAGGCCCCTCGAGCGCGTGGTTCAGGTTTCCTAAAAGATCTCATCTTTATTGGATCTCGAGCCTTTCTTCAGGTAAATCCTCCACAATTTTGATCTTTTTCATGCTCAATTCAATTTATGCATTTGTGGGATCGCATGTGAGGGTTGAGGGTGTAATTTGATGCCTCGAGTTAATCTTTCAGGGGGGTAGATCTGATAAAAAAGTGATCTTTTTTCTAGATCTGACCTCTTAATTTACTTTGCAGCTCATCATGTCGCGTTCTTCGAGAGGTCGTTCCCCTGCTATGTCGGCTGATGGCGTGCCTCCCTCCTATGCTGGTGAGCTATTTTTGGCAGTGTTGGAAAATTTACAAATTAGTCCCTATTTTCTTGGAAATTTGCAAATTGATCCTTTTTACCCCACGTTGTTCTCCTTGGCGAGGCAATCGGGAAGAGCCTT
>BQKN01001096.1:333702-350881 GCA_022839385.1 Asparagus kiusianus
TGGCGAGGCAATCGGGAAGAGCCTTGATTCTCCTTGGTGAGGATCGATGCTTCAAAGATATGTTTTGCTTGGTCAAAACCATGTCTCAAAAAATAAAGGGGGCGATTTGACGCTACATTGCGCTTTATAAGGCAGGGATATGTTGTCGACATGTCCTGTTTTGTGATTGCACAATGTGGCCAAATCGTCTCACCCTTTATAAGGCAATGACTCTATCTTAGCTATTTGTAAGATGAGTTCAATTTCCTTTTATAATTAAGACTAACCAGTGTTTAACTGTTTATTTCACAGTGGGATACCCTTCTGGATCATTCTCGTCCCACGCAGTATATGGGCGTCGTGGCGAGTATTACTCGATCTCCGACGATCCTTCCCCTATTCCAGTTGCTCCTCAATTTGCTTCGGGCACATCGACTGAGGTTGCCCAGGTGGTGAGGGAAGGCGGGCATCGAACTATTCGCCAGCTGATTACAGATGCGCCTTTTGTGAAGGATGCTAGCTCTACTCAGCCTCTTCGGAAGAGTGATTTCTTGTTTGGTGATTCTGTCGATGACCTAGAAGCCGTATTTATTGATGCTGAACAGTGGCTTCACAAGACCGGTAGTGGCTTCATATACTTGCCGGAGATTCCTCGGCATCGCTCATTGACTGAGCTCAGGCGTCAGGCTGTGACACGGGAGATGTCGTGGCGCTTGACGGAGGATCATGAGAGTGTTCATTGCGGCTACGTCACTCATCAGGCAGTTCCTGGCTCGAGCAGGAGTCATATCACTGGATTGCATCCTGGAGTGTTGGGACTAGATGCACCACCACGTAACGAGTTTCTCGCCACTGCTTCGACCTTGAGGAATCGCCTTGCTGCCCTAGGACGGGAGATGCCTGCGACTCGTCACAGGATTTATGGTTGGGTCCACTCTTTGGACAAGTCTTGGTGGAGTCGCATGACGACATACGTCTTGAGCCGATGGGGCGAGGAATTGCACGCTTGCGGTTTGTATGCAGCCGTTCGTGCCACCATGTATGGCTTGCCTGTCAGTTTGAGACATTTCTGTGCTTTGTTCGAGCTATATAATCCAGACTCGAACACTTTTTTGACCCGGCAGGGGGAGTTGGGCTTGGCTCTCCATGAGATGCACAGGATTTCTGGCTTGCCCATGGGACAGATGCTATATCAAGAGTACTTTCCCTCTAATCATGAGTTGAGCCAATTGAAGGATCGCATGCCTGATCACCATGAGACTCTATGGGATCTCACTTGTCATTATCACATTGCTTTGGCACAGTCTGAGCCTTTAGCAAAAGGACCAAGGCCTCCGTGAGTCTGAAGCAGTTTGCGAACTATTTGTTCAAGAACCTGGAGAACAGTTCTGGCGAGGCTATTTGTGAGTTGGCCCCACTTACTCCTTCAGAGGTGAACAGTCTACTGAAGAAGATTGACGCTCACTCCTACACCACTAGCAGTCTTGAGGGTGGCTTCCCTGCGAAGACCAAGTTCAGATCCTTCTTATGGCATGCGACCACACCGATTCGACCGATGACTCTTCTTGCCGGCTTTCTTGCTATCTGGTTGAAGAAGTGTGTGGTTTCATACCAGTCTGGCGACGCCTTGCCCTTGGAGGTACTCTATCCAGCAGTTCAGCTTGCTTACAAGAAAGAACTCTCACTTCTTCCGGTGATGGTGGCTAATATTCACCGAGGACTTCGACAGCTTTCTAGTGCCTTCACACGGAAGGAGACCGATTTGCCAGGTCAGATTCCCACTCTTAAGGTGGAGCTTCCGTACGCTTATCTGATGGCCTGGTTCGTTCTCCACCGCTCGGATATGATGTCTGTGCCGAACGCCACAGACCACTCTGTTCCCCTGCTACAGTTGCTTGAGAATGGCAGGTGGGAGGGCCGCGGATTTTCTGATGTCAGACAACAGCTACAGGTCCACAAGTGTTGGGCATTCTCCACTTGTTTTCCGCAGTTCTCCGGCCGATACGGCGAGTGCTTGATAGATGATGAGAGGCCGAGAGAGTATCGGACTCACTTAGACATTGGCTGCTTCAATTGGCTGGTGAACATTAGGCCTGGCTATCTGACTTTTCGGGTGAGGGATCAGTGCTTTATAGAGCCATATCTACCCTGCCGATTCGCTCGCCAGTTTGGCTATGATCAGCTCTACATCGGGAATCCTCGTCAGTAGTTTCGGACCCATAGTGGTTTGGTAGACGGTCTCCGTGCATGGTTGTGGACCGTGACTGGCTGTACTGGTGCTAAGTTTAGTCTCCCGAGTATTGATCGGCAGTTGAACCTCACTTTCTTGAGCTGCAAGTGGTTACTAGCAGCTAACAAGACTGTCCCCGTGAAGCCGATTGCAGAGATAGAGGCTGAGGAGGCTTCTCAGCTTGACTCCCTTAGGATTCGGGAGAACGCTCGGGCACAGAGGACGCGGAACAAGACTCGCCGGATTGATGAAGAGGGCCAGAGGACATTCCATTCCACAGACGAGGCTTCAGGCGGGGATCCCGAAGGTTACGATGACTTTTCCGAGCGAGGTTTGCAATTCATCTTTTCCTTCTACCTTCCAGAAGTATTGAAACTGACTATGGTTTGATGTTTCAGGGACCACAGCTGATCAGGATGAAGAGTTCCGTCCTCCTCCCCGGGCGAGACCTTCGATCCCCATTGCTAGGCGGAAGAGATTAGCCCGTAAGCCGCGTGTAGCTTCCCGAGCTTCTGATATGGACTTGGCTGGCGATGATCCTGCCAGTGACGGAGGTAATATCCATCCTGTGAACCATTCTCTTGGTTATTCGGAACATTGACTCATGCTCTTCTATCTCTATATAGGAGTGCGTGGAGAGAATGAGATGAGTCCCGATCCCATTCCCGTATCTCCCGATGAGTCTGACCCACTACCTCATGTAGAGAGGCCTACAGGAGTTGCTGACATTAGAGAGGAGATCAATGTAGGACCCGATTCCGTGAATCCAGGTACATCTAACACTGACACTGTATTTCTTTAGATAATACACAAATGAATTTGTGTATCCTCTAACTATCCTCTACTTCTTGCTTCTTCAGATAATTTGCAGGAGGCGAATCCTGTAAATGAAGAGGCTGATGCACCCGTGAGAGGTAACTCATTTCCATTAGTTGTAGTCTCTTCATTCTTCTTTGGCACTTATATTCTTTTATGTCAGATTTCTCCATTGATGATTTTGACGAGGGAAGCTTATTTGCGGACACTCCTATGATGCAATACATATATAGCTCTCCTCAGATCGATGACCAGTTACCTGGGGATATGTTTTCTGAGCCCGCCTTCGCTGAAAATCCCGAGGATGGTTCCTTTGAAGGTATGTGCCTCTTTCTGAGTTGATTATAGGACTAGCCAATCTTGACTAATGCAACTATAATGTAACGCCTCTGCGAATTCTGTTTTAAATCTGGCAGGAGCTTTTGTTGAGAAAGACCTTGTTGAGCCGGCTGTGAGACCAAATACACCAGTTGATGCACCTACAGCCGTTACACCTCCACTACCCCCAGCGGCTCAAGGGGAAGAAGGTATAAGTCAACTCATTGAAGAGTGCTATTCCTTTTTCTTATTAAGACTTTTGACAGACTTCTCCCTTTTTTGTGTAGGGCGTTCTTCTCGTCTTCATGTCTTAGTGAAGGAGTTGTTATCTGACGACGACCCTGACAAGGTCGTCATCTGCATAGAAATTCGCTCCTTCTTCTCCTTTGTGAATGCTATGATCGACAAGCTCTTCCACGGCGGACTTTCACTTCACCAGTTTAAACCTCTCCTTAATTCCAGAATCAACTTGATAAGGGAAGCAGGATATCCGGACTTGGCGAAGGCTATAGTTGACGATCTTGACTGCTTAGAGCATGAGCTCCAGATGTTTCGTGAGCTTCGAGATACCGGTGTCTCTTCATTTATCGCTGCTGAGCTGGAGACCCGTTTACAGTCACTGCGCGAGACTCAGGTTCTTGCTAGTTTTGAGGTTCAGGTGCGGCGAGATCGAGTGCTCGAGTTGAGACCGGCCTTGCTACCAGATTATCTTCCCTTGCCGAGCTTGACTCTTCCATCATCTCTTGTGAGACCCAGATAGACCAGCTCAGAAGAGAACTCCGCGAGAAAGAGGAGACCTTGGGTATTCTCCAGATGACGAGAGGACAGGATCAGCAGACCTGCACTGCTTTATCTGACGAGCTGACATCCTTAAAGCAGGAGCTGGTTGAGACAGAGGAGACGGCTGCGAAGACCTCTACCGCTACCGAGGAGTCCATTAGAGATGAGCTTAGTCAAGCTTATGATGATAAGCTGTCTAAGTTCAGTCAGCAGATTTTTAGTCACGGGCTTGATGTGTGATTTTGTTTGCTGAGTGTTTTGACTCTTGACTCTTTTAGCGAATTTCCTTTTTATCTTTATTATGATTCGTCATTCCGTTTGAAATGATTGACCACAATACTCATAGGATTTTTGGCAAACCCTCAGCCATCAACGGATTTGGTTAGCCTTTACCGACTACCGTTTGAGTCGGGCTAGCATGCGAGTTGTTTAAATCCGTTCGTATGTAACGTTATGCTCAGAGATTGAATTCTCTGAGACTTTGTGCTATGATGTCGAATACATAGACTTCGCCATTGTTACGGGAATAGGCTACCCGGCAACACGTATTAGGTGTTGACTTTAGGATTTTTGGCTAACCCCCAGCCTTCAACGGATTTGATTAGCCTTTACCGACTACCGTTTGAGTCGGGCTAGCGTGCGGATTGTCTAAATCCGTTCCACACGTGACGTTAAGCTAAAAGAGTTAACTCTTTTAGTGCTACGACATTGAATACGTAGACTTCGTCTTTCTCCTGTGAAAAGACTAAACAGCAACGTGTATGAGACGTTGACTTAGGATTTTTGGCAAATCCTCAGCCTTCAACGGATTTGATGTGCTCTTACCGACTACCGTTTGAGTCGGGCTTACATGCGGATTGTTTTAATCCGTTCCGCATGTGACGTTGCGCTAAAGGAATGAACTCCCTTAGACTTTGTGCTACAACTTTGAATATGTAGACTTTGTCATTGTTATGGGAATAGGCTACCCAGCAACGTGTATTAGACGTTGGCTTATCCCTACTTAGGTTTCGGGATAACATACCCCAGAGTCAGACTCCGGTGTCTTTTTCAATCGGAAAAAGACTAAACCGGCGACGCGTGTTAGGCGTCGACATATCCTTTCTTAGGATTCAGGATAAAATTCCCCATGCGTGTGAGGTATGGATTTTGGTGTTATTAATAACGACCTGCCACAATGTTGAATATGCGGACGGGTGTTCTTTTTAACGGTTAAGAACTAACCGGCAGCGCGTGTTAGGCGCAGACTTATCCTTACTTAGGTTTCAGGATAAAATACCCCAGAATCGAACTCTGGTGTCTTCTTCTTCGGAGAAAGACTAAACCGGCGGCGCGTGTTAGGCACAGACTTATCCCTGCTTAGGATTTGGGATAAACTTCCTAGGATGAATCCTAAATTGATAAATTTTGGAAAAAGAGCTGGTGTGGGAAAGAAGAATTTTATATTCTATTCCCTAAACAAGGAAGGAAGAATTTTATATCCTATTCCTTGTTTATGGAAAGGAAGAATTTTATATTCTATTTCCAGTACAAGAAGGAAACTAGAAGTGGGATCTCCACTCCGAGAATCCGGAAGATCTAGATACACTTACCTTTTATAGGATTGGTTATCTGATCGAAATATGAGTTCTTTGTTTATCGAAGTGAAATTTCAGCTTCGGTTATAACCATGAAAAGGTTGAACCAAAGAGAAAAGAAAGAGAGTTCTTTCATTTATCGAAAGGGGACTCCGAATTGAGAATGGACCTTTTTGGTGGACTCGCTGTCAATTGAAATTGATCAGTGAGGGATTTTGGTGGTGTGAACTTGGGTTATCCTTTAGAATATTAAGTGTAATATTCTTCAAGGAGTTTCCCGATAAATGGGTTGTCTTGAACGTACTAGGGATAGTACTTCTTCAAAAACTTCTCATTTATTGGCATTAATTGCCTGATGCCCTCTAGAGAAATTAAGCGGTAAGCACCGTTTGAATAGACTGTGTCTATTACAAACGGTCCTTCCCACTTAGGTTCGAATTTACCTTTCTTCTTAGAGGTGAGGATTATTGGTCGGCGAGCAGCGAGGACCAGATCTCCTTCCTTGAAGCTTCTTTGGCGGACCCTTTTGTCAAAGGCTCTGGATATCCTGGCTTGATAGAACTCGATGTGTTGTTGAGCTTCCAAGCGCTTTTCGTCCAGCCTTTCGAGTTCCTCGAGACGCTTTTGATGCTGCTCTTCGGTCATCATCTCCGTTGCGAGAGCGATCCGAAGGAAGGGGATTTGAATCTCCAGCGGTAGCACAGCTTCGCATCCGTACACCAACGAATATGGGGTGGATGAGAGTTAGAATTTGACAATAAGAGCTTGAATGTGGATTTCTTATTCATCTCTTCTATAGTGACTGGGTTATCCTTAAGAATACCACGCGTGATATTCTTGCAGGAACTTCCCGATACATTATTTATCCACCCTCGGCTTTTCTTGCAACGCTGGGTTTGTCATTACAATCAGTTATATGACCGGGTTATCCTTGAGAATATAACAATCCTCCAGGAACTTCCCGTCAATAGTAGGAAATAGTTTAGACTCCTATACCTATTGGAGTGTAGGAAGGAGCAGTTTATACTCTTATACTTGTCGGAGTGGTGTTAGCCGTTCTCATTCAGTTTGTTTTACTATTGAGACGCCGGCTTCAACCAAGGCTTGTATCGTATTTTTGAGGGTATAGCAAGTCTCCGTGGAATGAAGAATCCTCCTATGGTACCCACAATATTTTGGATCTGAACTCCGGTTAGCTTCCTCCTGATCTCTGATGGGTGGGAGCTTGATTTTGTCATTTTCCAGAAGATATTTAAGGATGGCTGGAACATCATCGTCCTTGAAGGAGTATCGTTGCATCTGAAGCGACTGTTGTGGCGATCGCTCCCGTAGTTGTCGTTGTGATGTTTGGTCAGTAGCGAACCTGGGTATGGACTCTGGTTGGCTTTCCTCAACTCTCTTTCTTTTGGGATAATGTCTAGTCGAGGTGGTGACAGACTCGATTTCCTTCTGCTTTTTGTCTTCATCTCCATCTCTCTTTGAGTGATGGTGAGAAGAAGGAATTGGGCTACCCCCAGCGTCATTGAAGGGTGTGGTCATATCACCCCCAGCGTTATTGAGGGGTGAATCAGTCTTGATCACCATATTCAGATTCGGACTGTTGTCATTTGTCCTGTGTGGAATAGGCGTGGCTGGTGCAGCGCAACATTTACACCATTCAGCTTGCAACTTTCTTATTTGTCGCATAGCCAATTCCATCTTATCCTCAAATTCTTCTTTCTGCTTGATTAACGCTTCTTGAACTATTTGAGTGAGCTGGTCAGGACTAATGTTGAACGCATCCCTAGTATTCTTAGAAAGACGTGATAACTCGTGTAGAGTTACTTTTACTGGGATGTTAGCCGATTGGGTCATAACCTCGAAGTGGTAAGGAATGTTTGAATCTCCCGGTTTATCTCTTCCAATCTACTGATTGACTCGAGACTGCCTCGGGTTTGGAACATCTTGGTGCAGGGGCTCCTGTCGGTTTCCTTCAGCAAATGCGGGGGAAGTTATGGTCGTCCCTGCCTCAGCTAGTCGATCAGAGACATTTGGATATTTGAACCGATGTTCGTTCCCATTTCTGGTGGTTACAAAAGTTTCGTGTTCATTGTCAGAAAATGAGAAAGCAGGAATTACTTCGTCGTCTTCCTCTGGAATAGCAGAAATTCCGTAACAGGATTTTCCCTTGCCTTTTGATTTCCTTTTGGATGATGATCCAACCCACTGTTCATCTTCAATGAGATCCGGATGAACCCAGAGGATTTCGCCATTCGGGGTTGTGTGTGGCACAAGTCCCTTTTGGCGCTGTCCGTGCGGGTCGTCGTTCACCGTCTTCATCCCGACTTTGGTGACGCGCTTTGGCTCAAACCAAGTCGTGGGCACCGATCCAAAGCTGATTGACACTGCGTTTGCACCTACGTTCTTTGCAGGCTTCGGAGTTATGACTCCCACATCAATTAACGCCTGGATCTTGTCCTTGAGTTGGTAACATGACCTCGTAGGGTGATGAACCGCTCTGTGATATGCACAGTACTTCGGATCCGTTACTTTGCTAGCCCCCTCTTGATCTACGATCGCTGGCAGCTGGATTTTGTTGTTTTCCAACAAATATTTGAAGATGCCGGGAACTTCATCATCCTTGAAGGAGTAGACCTTGGGAAACCTCGGCTCCGAAGACTTTTGCTTCTGAGGCCGTTGCTGCCAATGAGGTTGCGATTGTTGTGGCACTCGCTACTGCTGCTGTTGCTGAGGTTGCAATTGAAATGTCTGGTTAGCATCAACAGCATTAACATGAGCTTTACCTTTCCCTTTCTGGTTAATGTTCTGCTTCGGAGGATTAGTAGTCGGTTGGCCTCTCTCCACCTTCTTTCTCCTAAGGAAACGCTCAGCTTGTTCTCCTCGAACCTTCAAATCCTTCCAGGTCTTGGATGGTGCTGTGCCCATTGCTTCCAACACATCTAGCGAGAGGTTGTTGTGGCAGGTCTGGAGGATGAATTCCTCGGTGATCGGGTCCCGGCAATTCATCGCCTTGTTCCGGAACCTCTTGACGAAGGTGTCGACCAACTCCCCGTCTTTTTGCTTCTCATCGAGCAACGATCCGATAGAGATTTCGGTGTCGTCGTCGAAGAAATTCGCGAGGAACTTAGTCTCCATGTCATCCTAGCTGTTTATGCTTCCTGGCTTGAGGCGACGATACCAATCGAAGGCAGCTCCGCGAAGAGTGCCGACGAATGACCGCACCATCAGAGGCTCATTACCAGAGATGACTCCCAAGTGCGATTTGAAATAAATCAAATGCTGAGTAGGTGAACCCATCCCATTAAACGGCGTAAAGTTAATTAGACTAAACTTTGTCGGATATGGGATTGATTCCCACTCTCTTGGGTACGGACAAGGAATACCCGTCTTTTTTGTCTCTTGAGCGGAAATCAACGTATTGATTTTGCTCTCGAGATTTTTGATCTTTAGGCTTTCACCTGCGTCTTCACTGGCGTTCTCGTTACCACCCCCTGCATTGATGGGAGGGTTGTTAGCATTGTGAACCTCATTTGTGTCCTCATCTTCCAGGTTGTTCTGGTTGGGACGACTTGGTTCGCCTTGTTGGTTCCTTAATGCTTGAAGCTGTTGGTCATGCATCTCTCTCATATTCTGCATAGCCATTTGCATTTCGAACCTAAAGGTCTCCTGTTGTTTGGCCATGGCATCTTCAAGCATCTTGGCCACTTGCTCCGCGTTTATCATAAACGCCTCGCGGGGTTATCCTTCACTGGACACTGTATTATCAGACGCCACTGCTGAGCCAGCATCTGATTCTTCATCTCCCGAAGGTACTCTTGTTCGGACTCTACCATACGTCGCGCGAATGATAGCCCCGGATTGTAGACGAGTTACACGTCGGGATATTTCTGGAACCGCCTCGGGGTTATCCTGAGCCGATGTTCCTGTGTTGGTCATATTTACGGTGACCCTTGAATGCTCACCATCTTCGACCATCTTCCTTCTTTGTTGGAAACGCCTATGCCTTGGTTTTGGCGTTCCATTGCTAAGTCTTTCGAACACAGAGACTCTTTTGGGGACTGTCTTGATGCAGTTGCACTCAGACAGTACTGCCCGAATGAGCTTGGCACAGGGGTTTTGAGTCTCTAGCCTTTGAGGACTTCTCTTTCTTGTCTTGCTCGTACCCCCAGCACGATAGTACAACTCGTCAATTTGATCGGAGTAACCTATCGTGTGTCGGCACGATTTCTCAGGTATAACGTTATCATCATCGGATGACAACGTTTCCTTCTGAGGATGAATCGCCTTCTTTGGGCTTTCGAGAGTCACTCGCCTCGACACATGCCTTTGTTGGCGTGAATCTTCAGCGGGTTCTCGAACTTCAATGCGCAAGGTAGTGCGCTTGGGTGCCGTGAACTCCTTGTCATGTTGAGGGTGATAGCGACCCCCAGCATGTTGAGTCGTTCGGGGCTCCTTCATCGTGCCCAAACGCTCTTGAACTGGAGCCTTGCCTCTTTCATCGGGAATTGGGCCGAGGCGTTCCAAAACTGACCTCCTTCTTCGGGATGGTCCTGCGGGATTTCCCGGAGCAATTGTAGGGATCATCGGCGATTTGAGTTGGCTCGTCGGAGATTGAACCTGTTTCGAAGGCTGTAGCGATTGTGCCTTAACCTGAATCGCCGTTTCAGATTTCGGCCTCCATACTTGGCGGGTTGGGGGCGGTTTCTTGGCCACTCCATTCTGCAGCTTCCTACGGGCTTCCTCGACTCGAGCCCGTGCTTGCGCTGATAATACACGACGCTTGCGAATGCGTTCTTCCAGCGTTGAGCGGTTCCGTTTGACACGGACCCATTCTGTTGTTGGCGGCTTGGAAGAGGCGCTATTCATCTGCTGTTGAGGCTGTTTGCCTCTTTTGCTCTTCAGATCCGCCTTGTAGCGAACTCCGTCAACAGATTCCATGGCCTTTGCGAATTGTTTCGCAAGGCGTTGTCGTTGCCTTTGGCGGACTCTCTTCGAGAGAGTCGCTACGCCCCCTGCGGCAGAAGGGTTGGCCAGAGTAGATCCGACCTGATTGGAAATTGGAGGGATCTCACCCAATGCGACTTCGGCATTCAGCGGGGCGAGATCTTCGTTGGTGTCTTCAACATCTTCGTACCAACGAATTTTTCTCCTGGGGGAGAACTTCTTGGACTTGCGGGGGGAGGTTGATCCGGACGAGGACACGTACTCCTCGAACTTTTGCTGGTCGAACTCGTATTCGACCTCCTCCACGACCGGAATCGGGATCCGCGGCTGCGACGCAACGATCTCGTCGGCGAGATCGGTGGCTCCCACTGTGGTCGCCAGATTGTTCGCGGGAAAAATCAAACTCTTCTTCATTGACGAACTCATTGCACTCAATGTTAACAACTTTTTGCGTTTACAAAGATCCGGTCTTTTTATAAGAGCCGGTTACAATGAAATTCAAAACAAATAAAGAAAAATTACAACTTTCCTTATTTAACGAACAGATCGCGAGCTCCTGTTTTGCGGTCACTCGCTTTGTGGGTTGTTTGCCTGTGCCGGGGCTGATTACCGTGGACCACCGTGCAATCTCGATCCAAACAGATCTACGCGGTATAACGGGTATTATCCCACCAATGAGATAATAGCCGGGAGGGATCGTTTCACCAAGGAAACGACCGCTCGAATCTCGGGATCTAAGAACCAAGCTTAGATCCGGAGTAGAACAACGTAGATCTGAGGATTAGCCTCTTCGAACTCCTGCCTTGTTTGTTGCGGGTGCTCGCCAAGAACTGAATCTAAGGGTCCAAGTCTCCAAGCCTTCACAAATCCGAGTTGAGGTGACAATCCGGCAGAGTTTCGGCTCTTCAGAAGTTCAGAAAAAAAGTCCTCCCAAATGAACAACCACCCCCCCTATTTATAGCCTCTCTGAACTGTGCGTTTGTGCACAAGAGAGAGGGGGGGGGAGTCGGGCCACCTCAGGGTGGCTCGGCTCATGCCGAGCCACCCTGAGGTGGCTCGGCCTTGGCCGAGCCACCCTGGGGTGGCTCGGCTTGGGCCGAGCCACCCCGGGTTGGTTCGGTTTGGGCCGAGTCCCCCGGGTGTGTTCCGTTTTGTCGTTTTCCCATCTTTCGGTTATGTCCGTGATTCGGTTGTTCGTTTGATTTGTTCAGGTCTTGATTTGATAGCCCGAGTCTTCATTTGGCAGTAAATCCGCCTTGGTGTTTGAGTTCAAGTCCGTTTTGTTGTTGGACGATTCGTTAACTTTCTGAACCGTTGGATTGGTTCCACACGCGAACGAATTTCGTTGCTTGCGTGCCTCATCGCCTCGTCGCTCGAACGTCCGTTGATTTGTCGAATCATCGTGCCGAGCCATGCTAAGGGACCTATAGGCAATTTTATACGCCTACAACCACTTGCACAGAAGAATGGTTAAAAGATCTACTCTCTAAACTTCCTTTGGTCCCTAAACCCTCTCCTCTAATTTCCATTCACTTTGATTATAGATCTACCATAGAGCTTCTAAAGCAAGTGCATGTAAATAAAAACTTAACATACATATTATTAAGATATAAATCTGTACAACGCCTGCTAGGCAAAGTTATGATTCTAGACTTTGTAAAGTCTAAGAAGAATCTTGTTGACCCTTTAACTAAGGGTTTATTTAGGAGTGTGGTTCTGGATTCATAGAGTGAGATGGGGTTAAGCCCATAAGTGAGGTCACTGATGGCGAGAACCCAACCTTTATTTGGAGACGCAGTCTCAGTGTAGGTTCAATGTGGTAGAAACAAGCTAGACTAGTGACACTCGTGTGAAGCATCGGCCTAGATATATTCATATATAATTATGATAGCATCTACTATTTCCCCTTCTCTATGGTGACGATGATCTCATGATATAGCTAATTAGGTTGAGTTTTACTCTTTATAAGTCCAACACATGTATTATGGAGGGTATGATATCCAGTTGTAGTACCCTTGGAGGGCTTACCTACATGAGAGGAACCGTGATGGCCGCGGTTGGGGGGGGGGGGGGGGGGGGGGGGGGGCCCCCCCCCCCCCACTGGGCTAACCCCTAGAAACCTTCATGAGTCGGTTATTGTGAGCATGACATTTAACGTTCAACCCGCTTTGCTCAATATATAAAGACGTATTGCATGTGTTTTTATTAATACCTAGTACAATGGGCCTAATTCAAGACATTGTCCATTATGTCTCTCAGGTTGTGATGAACCCACTAAGAAAATGTTCAAAGCCGAAAGCTACATTTCCCGGATTCACGATACGAAAGGTTGCCCAACCTATATTTGGTTTGTAATTTATTTATTTATTTTGAGTTTTCAGTCAAATATTGCCTTGGGGGGGGGGGGGGGGGGGGCTTTTGGCCTTGTAGAGGTGAAAAGACAATTTTGCCTTCAATGAATAGTCGCACATGGAGTAAGTAGATGAATAGTAAAGGGTTTATAATGCTTCTACTCTCTATGGGTTTTGAGGATCCCTAAGAAGGGGATGTTTTGGGCTTGCATAACACGCGAGTGCGCTGCACCGTGACGCATTTTTGTTTTTCAAACTTTTATTTTACATGTTTTTCTCATTTATTTTGACTCGGCTGCGGGAATTAATTATTTTTATTTTTTGGGTAACTTTTTTCATCTGAGCAGAAGCTCTGTGCTCTCACCCGAGTTCAGAGGCCGACCGATTCCGGGAGTTTTTACCGCTAGAGAAGAGGGGATCCTCTGCGATAGGACGATGAGCGGGTCCTTAATTTTCTAGGGCAGTGTTTATACGACTACTCCCGATCTGGCCAGATTTTCTTGTTTATTTTATTTCGGATTTTGCATGCTATAACTTTATTTTTGATTTTTATATAACAAAGATATATAACAAAAACACTAATTTTGTTAACAGTCGATCTTTTGACACGTAAGATTGCTGTCACTACGAAGATGGGCGCTGGATTCCACCTCATCCAACTCCATAATTCACGAATAATTTGGGAGCTCCTATCCCATTCGCATTCTTATAATATATGATGAAGCGATTATAGTGTTATTATACCCGAAATAATGCAATACAATAAGCATTTTGCTAGTACTATTCACGCAACTCTTACTTCATAAATACAGGCTGAAGGAGTGCGTTGGCCTGAAGCCAGCAAGGGATCTGTGTATTAATTGTCACGTCATTTAGGTCGTCTGGTGTAATAGTCTGTGAGTAGGAGGAAAAATTGATAGCGTTCCGTTTGTACAAACTCATATAGAAAATTTTTCTTATAATAATGTTAGAATTAATATAAAATTATAATCCTCAGCCTTCATCATAACTTCTGAGTTCTGATGTAATGGTTAGAATGACTTAACTTAAGAGGGTATCAGAGCAACCAATGTTCAAATCCCAAAGACTACAAATTTAAAGTGAATTTTCTAAAAAATTAACACCACTGTTTGAGTCCGGGCCTCAACCCGTAAAAAATTGGAGTACATCATTAAAACATGGATTGTTCTTATAATATCTTTAAGCCCATGTCATTATGCCAAAATTCCGAAGTTGTAATGATCATTGACGATAATAATTTTATACTCTAAAAGCATTGCTAGCATGTCCTTATTGTATTGAATTTATAAATATATTAAAATACATGTCATACTCTCTTTTATGATTTTCTAATGAGATGGTTAAAATGCTATTCTAATGTTCAGTCGAATTTTCATAATTATCAATGTTTAAAAATATCACATTTAAACGATTACAAACATAAAACGGAAACACACACATATGCAAGTAAAGAACCTCAAAATAAGAAATTTTAAACGTGTTTTAGTGCCAATTTTGAGATTGACAACTTAAGTTACTTATATGTATTATTTGTATTGATTTATATTCTTTCACTATTTTTTTAAACACTATATTGTATCTAACTATTTATACTGCTTTTAAATATCTTCTATATTTGATTATATAAAGTCATTTTAGGGCTTTTTAAGATATTAGTTCCCCAATATTTGATAATTTAATACTAGCTCCTCAATGACCAAAAGTTCCCCTTATATCTAGGGTTCTTGTAAATTGGTCTATCAATGCCCAAAACGACCTTCAACTTCTGTTCCTACGAACATAAGGGCTTTTTTTAGAGGAAATGTAAAATAATGGAATTTTGATCACTAAGTGATAACCTCGGAGATCGTTCTGAATCCACAAAGAACGATCTCTGAATCCACGAAGAACTTCAAATCCACGAAAAAAATATTGAAAGAGTAATTTTATTGATGAAAAGATATTATTCTTAAATAAAAAAATAAATAAGACTCATAGTAAGACTAGAATTACAAAGAAATAAAAAATATCAAATTCTATCCTAAAAGACTCCCTAATCTAATTGGACTCTAATATTGAATTTATTTCCTAATTAAATAGATTCCAATTTTATTGAATTTATTTCCTAATCTAAATAGACTCCAATTGATGAAAAGATATAATAGAGGAAACAAATCATGAATTAAAATTGAATTTGTTTCCTAATCTAATTGGACTCTAGTATTGAATTTATTTCCTAATCTAAATAAAACTCCAATTTTATTACTAAAAATAAACTAAAAGTTAATTATTTTAGATTTTAGCCAAAACTGGATATTAGTGATGAGATTTTAAAAATCTGACAATTTGGTTGGCTCTGTCTCGTCGAGATAGGCTATTTACATATATAATATGTCAGAATTCGCCTTCCGGATTAAAAAATATGATTATTTTTTTGCGGAAGTCAATAATACGTGTAGCTCATGATTCTCCGAATTCTCCATGAAATTATCCGTTAAGCGTCCTACATCACCACGGGACTGATCACCACGGGACTGATTTGCAAGAACTCTTAACTTATCATGAACCTTGAAATGTTTGAGGGACTAATATGGAGTTATTGAAGGTTTGAGGGACTGATATCTAAAGCACGTATAATTTTACAATGGGAACCTGTGTTGGAATTTTCCAACCAAAGGCAGCCGTGGGGTTTAGGAATGGCCCCCACATCAGCAGGTAAAACTTGGAGGCTGAGGGGCTGGCGGGCGCGGGCAGGCTGGTGGCCCCCCCCCCCCCATGACACCGAAGTTTTTGCTGGGTATAAATTCAAGTGGTAATGGAGGGGAGCATTCTCATCCCCTCTCCTTTCTTTCTTCCACGTTTTCTTCACTATTTCGTATTTTTGTAGGGAAATTAAAGGGCAAGGGCCTCAGGACAATAATCGTTGTTTCTCTTTGCTCCCCCCTCATTCTCTGAAGAAACTTTCTTCTTGGAGTCGGAGATGGGCGAGGATAAGGGGATTACCCTCGAGGAGATCAAGAACGAAACTGTTGATCTTGTATGTTAGCTTTTTTTACTTCCTCTCTCTAGTTATTTCTCATAATTTTCTTGGTTCTTCTATTTTTCCTTTCTGTTTAAGATATGAAATTAAATGAGCTTAGAATTAAAGTTGAGATTGTGTAAATTTGTAGAGGCCTAGTTTAAACATAGATTAAGAAGAAAATATCCAGTTTTCTATCTACCGCAATTCACCGGAAGAATGATTATCCTAATTTAATATTTTTTAATGCATCATTGATATAATTTAGTAAGACTACTAAAAATTTAAATACGCTAGGCATTTCTCACTTGGAAGAGTTTGTAGCGAGTTATTCTCTTTATTAGTGAAGTTTCCTTCATTATAACCCTAGACTAATGAAATTTAGGATAAAACAGATTTGGATTTGATAGCATTTGGCTTCTGTTTCCCACTTGGAGTCAGAAGTTCGTTGCCTTTAGCTGTCATGGGCCCACATTATGACTATTATCTGCCCAACTTTTTTCTTTTTTTAATAGCAATAATTCAATGTTTTGACTATTGTTACACAAAAGTTCTAGTGTTTTCTATTCTTTGCATTATGCCTCTATTTCATTAAAGTTCTTTCAATAATTAGTTTGTCCGGATTACCCCAAAAAGTTAAATAGTCTACAATTTAAAGTTGCAAGTAGGGATGGAAATAAACCAAATAGTTAACAAATAGTTCCATAATTATATGAGTAACTATTCGGTTATACTCGATTCGGTGGTTCATTTATCATTAAACAAATATTTTTTAATATTCGAGTTTACTAACGAATGAAATTTAACCAGATGTATATTCGATTCGTTTGCTTATCAAATATTTATTTAAAATTCGATCACTTATTATTTATGAGATTAATGAGTATCCTTGTCATAGGAGGGGATTTTCTCCTATGACGCCTCTAAAATCACATGATTGAGCGACATTATGGATGATCCGCTCCATTGAACTTGATCTATATATTCTAAAACCCCAACACACCAAGTTTGGGGTGAATCCGTCATCATTTGACCCTCCATCGAGCCATGTGAAAAGTTCTATTCATTCAAAACCGTTAAAATTGATACGAGTGGATGAAGGGTCAAACGACGACGGGTTCACCCCAAACTTGGTGTGTTGGGGTTTTAGAATATATAGATCAAG
>BQKN01001096.1:351281-367054 GCA_022839385.1 Asparagus kiusianus
TTTTTATATATGAATTTAAATACTATTTGAAAATCAAATTTTCTATTGGAATAAATATACTTTGATATTCGATAAGTATTCATGAATATATATCAAATACCAACAATTCGAGTTCGAATTCAAAAAATTCCATACGTAAATATTAGAGTCTGCATTCAAATTCGATAATTTTAAACAATACTAGTACGAACACCTTATTATTCGATTTGATTCGATTGTTTAGCACCCCTAGTTGCAAAGTGAGAAAAGAGCAAAAGGAATATTAAAAAGAAAAAGAACAGAAAAAAGTTTGGGGAAAAACACAATGATCTCTTATGCTAATTAGGGTTTTCATTTACGTTTAATCTTTAGGAGCGAATTCCTGTAGAGGAAGTGTTTGCGCAGCTGAAATGCACGAAGGAAGGTCTCTCTTCAGAGGAGGGAGCCAACAGGCTCCAAATCTTTGGACCCAACAAACTCGAAGAGAAAAAGGTACAATCTTTTTCATATCAAGAAAATACCCATTCTAATTTATGAAGATATGACGATTAGCTTCTTAATTGATGATTAATTTTATAAACAGGAAAGCAAAATCCTAAAGTTTCTAGGGTTTATGTGGAACCCTCTGTCATGGGTCATGGAGATGGCTGCAATCATGGCCATTGCCTTGGCCAATGGTGGAGGCAAGGCTCCAGATTGGCAAGATTTTGTGGGTATTATCGTGCTTCTTGTTGTGAACTCAACCATCTCTTTTATTGAAGAGAATAATGCTGGTAATGCTGCTGCTGCTCTCATGGCCGGGCTTGCTCCCAAAACTAAGGTATAATTATGTATCTTTTGAGAAACAGATTAAGATGATTTTGGTGATTCATGTGATTTTTTATTATCATTGTTCGCTTATTATATTTTATTTGCATCTCATAAGAAAGACACTTTATTACCCCCCACACACGCAAAAAAAAAAAAAAGACAGTAGTTTGTGGCTCACCATTATTTGCTCAGGTTATGTTTGGTTGTCTGGATACTAGAGCTCTTGTATTGTGGGGATATTACAGACCTTAACTGTTCAGTATTGCTTCGTCTTTGAAAAATAAGAAAAGGCAGTCAAGATGTTTAATGAATTATTGTAGAGGAGAGGATAGAGGTTATCTACATCTCTATGTAATTGAAAATAAAACAACTTTTTAATTGAAGTGGTTGTTCAATGAATTACTGTCGTTAACACTTCTAACTTGCCATTATCACAAAAATAAATTGATATTGGAGTTCTATAGAATGATGCCTCAGTTTAGTTTTGATAGAATGGCCATTTTGGCTACCTCTCTTAGTTTATGCTAAGACTGATAGAATCCGTTCTGATCCCTAAATCACTGCTCAAAGCTGCCAACTCCCAGATCAGTTATTTCTTAGCAAGTGAAGTAGACATAATATCTTTCGTGTCCTTAGATAATAGCAGTATGGTTAAGAAGGAACCGTTCCTTCCTGAAAACAAGTCGATGAAAGAAAATCATTGATGATTTTTCTTTTTAATCTTCTCTTTCATTCACATACTATTTTATTTCTTCTCTAGATTCATCATCATGTCTTAGAATCTTGACCTCCACAACAAGGTAGAAATAGATCCTAATCTTGAAAGTACTTCTTATACCCTTTTGCTTTCCTGATCAAAGGCCATAGCAAACTTCTTATAAGCAATATAATGCTTGCGCAGACTACATATAGTACAAGGAAACTAGTAAATTGTACCCATGGGTAAATCTAGACCTCGAGTTGCATATATTATTGATTAATTCTTCATGTCATCTTTCGAATTGTCACCACTTTTCTGGCCTAAGAAAAAATTAATATGACGGTTGGTGTATAGAAAAGACACTTTATTGTTTATGTAGTTTAGGCTTGATTTTGTTACCAATGAGGTAACTATCCTACAAGATCTCAATTATAAAAGTGCAATCAAATACTTCCACAGGTACTTTGCGTATTAACTGGCTTACCCATCAAAAATCAAACCAATCCAACTTATGAAGTCTAAATTGTCTAATGATATTCTCATTTCTTTCTCTGACTCTTCTTTATGACTTACTCATGAAGGTGCTTAGAGATGGGCGGTGGAGTGAGGAGGATGCAGCGATCTTAGTTCCTGGAGACATCATCAGTGTAAAGTTGGGAGACATCATCCCTGCTGATGCCCGGCTTCTTGAAGGAGACCCGTTAAAGATTGACCAATCTGCCCTCACTGGGGAGTCCCTTCCTGTGACCAAGAACCCAGGTGATGAGATTTTCTCTGGTTCCACCTGCAAGCAGGGTGAGATCGAGGCAGTTGTTATTGCCACCGGGGTCCACACTTTCTTCGGAAAGGCAGCTCATTTGGTTGATAGCACTAACCAAGTTGGCCACTTCCAGAAAGTTCTCACCGCCATCGGTAATTTCTGCATCTGCTCCATTGCTGTTGGAATTGCTGTGGAAATCATCGTCATGTACCCAATTCAGAAGAGAAAGTATAGGGATGGCATTGACAACCTATTAGTGCTCTTGATTGGTGGTATTCCGATTGCTATGCCCACTGTTCTATCTGTCACAATGGCTATTGGTTCCCACCGATTATCTCAACAAGGAGCAATTACTAAGAGAATGACTGCAATAGAGGAGATGGCTGGAATGGATGTACTATGTAGTGATAAGACAGGAACACTGACCCTTAATAAACTCAGCATTGATAACAATCTTATCGAGGTGTTTGCCAAAAATGTAGAGAAAGATTATGTTATGCTTTTGGCTGCTAGAGCGTCAAGGACAGAGAATCAGGACGCTATTGATGCTGCCATGGTTGGAATGCTTGCAGACCCTAAAGAGGTAAAACTTAATAGAAGCCTTCATTTTAATGAAGCTCTTACTTTATTCAGTGAAACAAGAAATAACTTTCTTCCTATCAATTTTCACAGGCAAGAGCTGGTATCACTGAAGTCCACTTTCTCCCATTCAACCCAGTCGATAAAAGAACTGCTCTAACTTACATTGATGCTGATGGCAAGTGGCACCGTGTAAGTAAAGGTGCTCCAGAACAGGTATGCCATTTAAAATCATTTGTAATTGTTGTTATAGCCGCTGCTTTCTTTTACAACCTTTTGCTAATTCTTGTGAATTTTATATCTTATTTGAAATAGATAATAAACCTTTGCAACTGCAAGGAGGATGTTAGGCATAAGGTTCACAGTGTGATTGATAAATTTGCTGAACGTGGGCTTCGGTCACTGGCTGTTGCAAGACAAGTAAGTCTTCTCATTTTTGAATGTTTCTGAGTTAACGACTCCGTAGTAGAGATGACTCATTTTGTTTATTTCACAGGAAGTTCCTGAGAGGACCAAAGAGAGCCCCGGGGGTCCATGGCAATTGGTTGGGCTTTTGCCTCTATTTGATCCTCCAAGGCATGACAGTGCTGAAACTATCCGCAGGGCTCTCAATCTTGGTGTTAATGTCAAGATGATTACTGGTAACTAGAAAAATTTTATTCTAATTATTTTTTAATATTGTAATACCATGGAGTATTCTAGTCAATATGGTCTATACATTTCTTTTTCAGGTGATCAGCTTGCTATTGCCAAGGAGACTGGTAGAAGGCTTGGAATGGGGACAAACATGTATCCGTCCTCTTCCTTGCTTGGACAAAACAAGGATGCGTCGATAGCTGCACTTCCTGTTGATGAATTGATCGAGAAGGCTGATGGGTTTGCAGGAGTTTTTCCAGGTTTGTTTAATGATCATATGTTTGACAGCAAACTACTTAATTTCATTACAGTAATTGAAATATTTGCTTGGATTTTTGTTTAAAACAGAACACAAGTATGAAATCGTGAAGAAGTTGCAAGAGAAGAAGCATATTTGTGGAATGACCGGAGATGGTGTGAATGATGCCCCAGCTTTAAAGAAGGCTGATATTGGCATCGCAGTTGCTGATGCTACTGATGCTGCTAGAGGTGCTTCTGATATTGTTCTCACTGAACCTGGTCTAAGTG
Organism: Asparagus kiusianus; assembly: GCA_022839385.1. Taxonomy (NCBI): domain Eukaryota; kingdom Viridiplantae; phylum Streptophyta; class Magnoliopsida; order Asparagales; family Asparagaceae; genus Asparagus; species Asparagus kiusianus. The sequence goes on from BQKN01001096.1 coordinate 355,274, forward strand.
TGATTATAAGTGCTGTTCTTACTAGTAGAGCTATTTTCCAGAGAATGAAGAATTACACCGTGAGTCTAATTGCACGTAACCATAGCTACCAATTTGTTAAGTCGATGTACTTCATGGCTAACTCATCTTGCTTTTCACTATTTTGCAGATTTATGCCGTCTCAATTACCATCCGTATTGTGGTATGTACTTCAATAAATCCTAGAAATTTTTGCTAACTATACTTCATTACCTGTATGTTGATTTTCATACTTTGAAACTATTGCAGCTAGGATTCATGCTTATTGCACTGATATGGAAATTTGATTTCTCCCCTTTCATGGTTTTGATCATTGCCATCCTTAATGATGGTAAGTTTTTCTAGAAACTTAAATGTCAATACCATTAACCATGTGTCCTCTGGTACACGTTCATTTATTGTCGTGACGTTGAAACTGCTTCTCATGTGTCTCGTGGTCATTGTTTCAGGTACAATCATGACTATTTCAAAGGATCGAGTGAAGCCATCTCCATTACCTGACAGTTGGAAGCTCAAGGAAATTTTTGCTACAGGTGTAGTCCTTGGCAGTTATTTGGCATTGATGACTGTCATCTTCTTCTGGGCTATGAAGGAGACCGACTTCTTCTCTGTAAGGAATCTTTTTCCTTTATTACTAAACTGTGATATGCTTTCCTAACGATGACTAATTTTCATTTTGTTGCCAATCTTCAGGACAAATTCAGTGTGAGATCATTGAGGCACAGGGAAGACGAAATGATGTCTGCTTTATACCTGCAAGTCAGTATTGTGAGCCAAGCTCTCATATTTGTGACTCGATCTCGCAGCTGGTTCTTTGTTGAGCGCCCTGGGCTTCTCTTGGTCAGTGCCTTCATCGTGGCTCAGCTTGTAAGTCTCCTCTCCCATGCCGACTAATTTTGGACTAATAGTTCATACACTTCTTGAAACTGCCCTCCACTCGCAGGGTTCAATGTCAATAATAGCTCAACCTTCCTAGTTCATCTCGCTTTGCTTAAATAAAGAAAAGAGTTGATTGACAGACTTGCCATTTTCATTATTTTCTTATTAAAAAACACAAACCGATCTATTTTCTTATTAAACACTTCCATTAGGACTAGATAACAAGATTTTGTTCTATTTGTAGCGAATTAGACAAGTTGAGTTGTATTTTCTGTTGATGCAGCATTTTATTACTCAAAAATGTTATATGTTAGAGATTTAAATCTTCAAGTGCCTCAATTATTTTTCTCGCAGGTGGCAACTCTCATAGCAGTCTATGCCGACTGGGGCTTTGCAAGAATCAAAGGCATCGGTTGGGGCTGGGCCGGAGTTATCTGGCTTTACAGCATCGTATTCTTTTTCCCCCTAGATTGGTTTAAATTTGCCATCCGATACATTCTTAGCGGAAAGGCTTGGAATAACCTCTTCGAACAGAAGGTTTGCTCTTCAACTTTATCTCCTAACATTTCCTTTCTTCAATGTTTTATATTAATTTCTATGTACTCTGATTACAGACTGCATTCACTACCAAGAAGGATTATGGAAGAGAAGAAAGGGAAGCCCAATGGGCTACAGCCCAGAGAACTCTTCACGGGCTTCAGCCTGCTGAGACAACCAAGCGCACGGCTGAGAAGAGCAGCTACCATGAGCTCTCAGAGATCGCCGAGCAGGCCAAGAGAAGAGCAGAGATTGCAAGGTGAGTTCGATGATAAGTGATTAAAATCGTAGTGATAATAGACAGCATTCCGAATAGAAACCTCAATATCTGGCTTTTTTTTTCGTTTGCAGGCTGAGGGAACTGCACACATTGAAGGGTCATGTGGAATCAGTGGTGAAGCTAAAGGGTCTCGACATCGAAACCATTCAGCAACATTACACAGTATAACACGCGAGATGTAGCTTAATGCATCAAAAAATTAAGAGAAATGGATGACTCCTATGTGTTTTTTATGTAGGATTAAGCGTTCTGAGCGTGCGTTTCAGCAGTTCTTCGTATCTGCTTCTTATCTTTCAAATTTTCCTTTACCGTGTGTTTTTTCCCCTTTTGTATTTTCAAACTTTTTGTTTTATTTTGTTTTATAATTTAGAGAGAGCTGTGAGTACGGCCTCCTTTGTTTGCACCGCAGATGTAAAAAGGGGAATAACGCAAAAGTTGTGTTCACTCCAAACTCTTCGTGCTACATGAAGTTAGTTTGTTTTTGCCTCCAAATATTTTTATTAGAGCTTAAAACCTCTTGCGCTGTAGGAAAAGTATGCGTTCAACTCGTTATTGCTCTGCAACGCTAAAACTTGAGTCAATTTCTCGGCAACAATTAACGTTGTCATGAGTCACCCACATGATAAATGCAAATAATGGACAAATAACTCCATTTCAACTCTGGGGAATCAAAGTCCAAATGAAAAAAAAAAGGTTTAAAATTAATACGTAAATGGCTAATCTTCTGTAGCACAAGGATGCATATGTCAATAACTCTTCCTTTAACGAGGGTTGATTAGCACTTCAATGCGCTGTATGTTCTCCAAGTTTGCATTGTACATTCTCACTTATTTTTGGCAGCGCTTACGTACCCTAAAGTTTCTAAGACTCGCAGTTTAATACCTTCTATTATGCAAAAGTGATGCTAACCCTTAATGTTTGTTGAATTTAATTTTAGATTTGCCATAACTCTATTTTAAATCTAACCCAATTATATTTTGAAATAGAACGACAAAATATTAAGGGCTAAAAAAAGAATATACCCGTGAGTGCCACGTGGTGTTAAAATTCAAGAGAGATTTCTCAAGTTTGCATTACACGAGATACTACAGTACAAATTCTAAAGACTTTAGGTTACAAAAGTGCTGCCAAAAACAAGTGATTGGTGCATAAGTGCAAATTAGAGGAACTACAAGGGTGTTTAAGTGCTAATTAGCCTCGAGGATGGAGGGAAGCGGAATTCATGACCGCTCCGAACCGTAAACCCCCCGTCAAATGTCCCTTCTTCATGTCCTCCCCTCAAACGCCCCCTCCATCTCCCCTCTCCACCGCCTTCACGCCCTCGAGTCCCTCCTCTCCTCCGCCATCTCCGCCGCCGGCGGCCTCCCCCAAATCAAGCAAACCCACGCCGCCCTCATCCGCCTCGGCCTCCACGGCAGCAACTTCCTCGTCTCCAAGCTCCTCCGCCGCCTCTCCAACCTCAACCTCCCCTTCTCCTGTTACCATCTGCCCATCTTCTCTCAAGTCCCCTCGCCCAATTCTTTCCTCTGGACCTCCCTCATTCGCGCCTCCCCGAACCCTTTCGATGTCTACTGCTCGATGCGCCGCCTTTGCCCGCATTGCCCTCCTCTCTCCTTCACTCTCACCGCGCTCCTCAAATCGTCGGAATGTCTGAATTCAGGCGTGCAAGTTCACGCGCAGTCGGTATTTGTTGGTGGGTTTGATTCTGATTTGCACGTGCAGAACGCGCTTATCGATTTGTATGTGAGGTGCGGGGAGCTGGGTTTTGCACGCAAGGTGTTTGATGAAATGCCTGAGAGAGATTTATTCTCTGGGACTGCGATGATTGTTGCTTATTCGAACAGCGGTGATATGGGTTCTGCGGAGGGCATCTTTGGGAGGTTGAGGGAGAAGGATGAGGTCACTTGGACTGCAATGGTGACGTGCTACGTGCAGAATGCGAGGCCCAAGGAGGCACTGGAGACGTTTGAGAGGATGCAGAGAGCTGGGTTTGCTATCGATGAGGTTTCGCTCGTGGGTGCAATCTCAGCGGCGGCTCAGCTAGGTGCAGGGAAATGGGCTCATTGGGTTCGAGATGTGGCTGAAAGAGTTGGGATTGTGGAGGATAATGTTGTTGTTGGGTCGGCGATGATTGATATGTACGGAAAGTGTGGATTCATCGATGAGGCATACGCTGTTTTTAATTCTATGAAGGAGCGAAATGTGTATTCTTATAGCGCAATGATTAGCGGCCTTGCAGCTCATGGCCGAGCTGGCGAAGCAATCAATATGTTTCAAGAAATGGTGGGTAAGACTTCAATCGAGCCTAATTGGGTGACATTCATTGGGCTTCTGACGGCATGTAGCCATGCCAGAAAGGTTGAAGAAGGCCGATACTATTTTTCTCTAATGAAGGATGAGTACAATATCACACCCTCTGATGACCATTATGTGTGTGTTGTTGACTTATTGGGCCGAGCTGGGCTCATGGAAGAAGCATTGGATTTTGTGAAAGCGATGCCTATAGAACCCTGTGCTGGAGTTTGGGGGGCATTGCTTGGTGCTTGTCGGATACATAGGAATACTATGATTGCTCAAATTGCTGCTAATCGTCTCTTTGAGCTCGAACCAAACGGGGTTGGAAACTATGTCTTGCTTTCAAATATCTATGCATCTGCAGGGATGTGGAGTGAGGTATCAGACGTTAGGAAACTGATGAGGGAGAGAGGATTGAAAAAGACCCCATCAACGAGCTGGCTGGAGACAAAGGACGGAAGATCCCATCAATTCTTTGCAGGTGATAATAGGCATTCGCGGTCAAGAGAGATTAAGGATGCACTGGAGGAGATATTGAGGAGGTTGAAGGATGATGGCTACAAGCCTGTGCTGAGCTCTATTGTTTATGACGTTGATGATGACGAGAAGGAGAGGATTCTCAAGGGACATAGCGAGAAGCTGGCAGTGGCGTTTGGGGTTTTGACGACTGAAGTGGGAGAAATGATTCGGATAATGAAGAATTTGAGGATGTGTGAGGATTGTCATGTTGTGATGAGGATGGTGTCCAAGGTGATGAGGAGGGAGATTGTTGTGAGGGATAATATGAGGTTCCACCATTTTCAGAATGGGGAGTGCAGTTGTGGTGGTTTTTGGTGAATTTGACATGGGATTATGTGATAAAGCTCTTTCTTATGATGTTGAATCACACTTTATTTGGATATGTTTCACAATAATTCTACAGCGTAACTTCTGTTCGTTGGGTAAGGTGCCTAATGAGTATGAAGTTAACTGAAAAGCATATACAAGGAAAATGTGAAGATATGGTAGAAAGATCGCAGTTATTATGCCTTGAGGAATTAACATCAAGTTAGATTATGCAAAGTAATATTATCTATTCGATCGGGAAGTGATTAAAGAAGTCGGCGATTGTGGAGATATATAGAGACTGACGATGGTTAGAGGTCAGAAATGTCCCTGCTTTACATTCAGCTTGTAGATTAATTCTCTGTAACTGTTTATTTATTTATCTATAACAATATGATAATTTATTGTTCTTATGCAAAGATGAAGAGAGAGGATTGACGACGGATTAAAAGAAATAAATTCAGTGATTTATTTAGAAGACTTGTATTCATGTGGATGGGATTATTTGGTTAAAGCTTGGATAACAACCACAGAATAATCTTATTAGACTTGTACACGAGACAAATTAATTCTCGAAAGAGATTAAGCTCACACACACTTCGGCAATAGTCAAATTCTCAGGCTATGAACTCCTCTAACGATACAAACTCAAACTGTAACATTTAAGGTGAACAAATGAAAGACTCTACTGCTAGTTCCCATGTAAACAAACATCCCATTATTCAAAACATAGAAGTCGGAATTAAAGGAAAAAGAAATAACAAAAGAAATAAGTATTATATCAATGAAAAAAATTACAATGGCTTACATTTACATCCTCAGCAAATTTCCTGTCAGCGAAGAGTTAAAATATAGCAGTCATCTTGTTATTGGTCATTATCCTTCCTCCCGTGAACAACTTGAATCAAGAAAGCAGTGTAGAAGAAGCTAAGCTGGTAAAACTTGAATCATCCTCTTCTGAAACCAAATTAATCCACCACTGAGAGAGTCTGGACATCTGGTCTCAGTTAAGGTATTCAGTTCCGACGCACATTATAAGTTTGGATTCAAGTTCTGTCCCGGTTTCTTAGATTTTCAAAGCCTCAAAGACTTTTACAAAGAATCGAACTATGTTCTGTTCAAACTCATTGCTTGGAGATGCCAAGGAGGTCTCTGTAAGCTTTCTCTTTCACTGCATTCCTCCCCTCTTTCTAGTCTAGCTCCTGTATTAGACGAAAGAAGCTGCCGTCTTTCACTTGTTGGCTCTGGATGAATCCAATTATTCGGTTTCTTCTTGCTCGAGCTGCATCCAATACTTAAAGATAGATCAATATCGCACTCCTCATCAGCCCACAATTCCTTAGATTGGACACAAGAGATGGCAGCTTTCTCTTCAGTAGGTCCTTTGAGATTGAAGCCCTTATGCTTTATTGAATTGTGCTTGGATTTTAGTTGTGGAGTGGTTTGGTATTGATTGCTGATGTATGAAGAGTGACTTGTTTCTGATGTTGATGAACTGCTCCAGTATTTGTTCTTCGAATCTGTGACTGCTCTCGGATTAGTGGCAGTTGAATGCAAGAGGGGCTGTGTCCCCCTAGTTCTCATTTCAGCCATTAGCATTTTCTGAACTCGATATAGCCGGTGGAGTTCACGAACCTGCATCATTTGTTTATATTATAACAGATTCAAATATAAATAAGTGAAGTAAACAATAATTTTATCTCATCCATTTTATTTAATGGAGGAATGTAAATAAGTAATGACTGGAGAGAGCATCACTTTAGGCTGCCAGTGTCTACTGGACAAGAAAGTAATCATGAATTATTTCTCATCACCGTCATCAACCTATTCCTTAGCTGCATTAGGAAAGGAAGTATAATTCCAGGAGATACTCTCAATTCACAATAAGAAATACTCAATATCAAACCAAACTTTCTACTTATCTAAAAATTTGTGAATGTTTTACACTAAGGTGTTGGTACTTAAAAATCTTCAGACCACAAATAGTGCATGTACATTCGTAAAAATGTAGTCATCTTAATTCTTCAAGAACATAAATTCTTCTCTCATGCATACCATTTCTTGCTACATACATTTAATTGCACTTTTATGGAGGTAGAAGACATTATTCATGAACATAATACTTGTATACAATGCCATTCTGACTATTGAAAGATGATACTTTTATTAGTAGCAATAATGCTAATAAAGTTAGTAGCACCTGCTGTTTGAAGATCTCTTCTTGCCTCATCATAGTATTCCTCATACGTTCTTTGCTGTTTTGTTCAAGGACTCTTTCCATTGACACTGGAATCTGATCAAAACCAGTTGAGCCAACCAACTTTCGCGATCTATTGTTGAGGTCGAGCTTGGTATCTTGAGATGTGAAAATTAGAGCTCCCACATCATGATTATTCTTTAGAAAAGTGGTCAAGAGATTACTAGAGGGTTGCAGTTTCAAACCCATGCCTGAAGAGTGAGAAACCACTTGTAAGTCATTTGTTTATCTATACTGTATATTAAGAAAAGCCTCCTTTTTGGTCATTGTGAGCCACACTTTTGAATTACAAAAATACATTTGGAAAAACTAATTCTAAATGCTCTTTTAAATGAACAAAAATGCCCTCACACTTACAAAATTCAAAGGGAATTTCCACACATTTGGGAAAAAATCACAGAAAAGTCCTTAAAAAATCTCAAAGAAAAAAAGAAAAATACTCAAAATCATATTTATCCATTTCCTTGACAATCTGATTACAACATTTTCCCGACCTTTTGTGTCATGCACACATTCACTGGAGTACTAGTAATTGTTTTCTATGATGTGTGCACTGAAGTACTGGTTATTATTATTATAATTGTTGCTGTTTTACTTACAAGTGTAAATACTGGTTTAAGCCATTCAACTTCTACATTTCCTACTTGTATTGTTAAGAATCCGTATTACCTATGGGATTTTTCTCAAAATAGTGCATGAAATAATGTGTTAACAAGACATCTGCATCCTCAATTCTATGCGTTTAGCCATTTCTGGATAGATATTATGTGCAAGATATGTTATTCAAGAAGAGGGGGAAAAAAGAGTCAATTTAGTACAAATGCATTCCGTTCAAAATGGCTCCATTTGGTAAATATTAATAATGCGAGTAACTAGAAAATATTAATAACTTTTTCTAACCTATTATTTAGAAGTATATAGGACCTTATGAACCCATCACAATTTCTTTTTATATAATTGAAATGATAGTCTTAGTAAGTATCAAGGGCAGTTGTACTAGCTTAGCATAAAAGAGAAATAAAAAGAGTCAATTTTAAAATTAAAGGGCTTCTAGTCAAATGGTGGTATTTGGTAAATACCACCAAATATTAGGAACTAGCAGAGAAACTTCTCATGAACTTAGGACTATCGTTCAGAAATACTTGGGATCGGATGCACCCTCAAAATTATTGTTTAGGATTAAACTGGTTCTTCAAGAAAATATCAGAAAGTGTCAGGTAACGTGTACTGACCCATCACCTGATAGACCACACGCCACAGTGTTTGCCGGGGGATTAGGATTCAGACAATTTCATATTACCAATTTGAAAAAAACAACTGTTAATCTCAACAAGTTGTCATTAGGTGCTTGAGGTCATTTATTACCCACAAATTGTTTAGCAGATTCATGATGGTACTTGCTTTCTCTGGAAGTCACCAGATTCCTTTAGTGTGAACTTGCTTAATGACATTGTAACAGTATGGAACTATGGAGATTAGCATGGGTCAATCTATGGCATATAACAGTATAAAGTGTTAACATGAATAAATTAATTGACAATACATCACAAACCCTATTCACGACAATGCAGCTTTTAACGCATACCCCTGCAGAACCAGGTACTCGATATAAAAACGAATGGCCTAAAGATAAATGTGAGTTCTTTGATATGATTCAATGTAAAGTATCCTAAAAGTGAAGCAAATAAATACTAATCATTGTGAGGACTATGGAAAATGACGCGTAAGAAAATAGGAGGGGGGGGGGGGGCCCCCCCCAATATGAAGTTTAACTCGAAATTCATAGTAATATAGTAAGTAAATATCTAGCCTGGTTTCAGTGTTCCAGCGATAATGAACAATATTTTACTCAAAATTTTTACCAAACTTAATAAAATAAGGTGACAATCAACCAGCATCAATTTGACCTTATGTGGAGGGATATTAGGAACGGCGAAGACAACCCTGTAGCGCGATGTTGAACAGAAAAATCTATTATGTTAAAGACTATATTCCCCTCAGTTTAAAACGGCCTAATGTCATCAATATGAGAGAATGGTTAGTGTTTCCTTGAAAAGAGAACAAAAACAGGAAAAGAAAAAAGAGAGAGAAGGTGACAGATACTCCCCTGCCATCTTCTAAAACTGACTTGACAATACACGTCTTTTAATTACAAATCCCATTGTTATTCTCACCTACAGGTGAAGGCTGGTCTTATAAGTTTTATTGTTGATAACTCAATTTTATACCTTCTGCCTAGAGAACATGCTCATAAGGAATCCCTTTGAAAGAAAAACACAAACATCCATATGTGAGGGAGTTAAGAGATTCGTGTAGATAGAGATAACCCAAAAGGAAGAGAAAAGAAGAGTAAGGAAAGCGATTGAGGTAGTTTCTGGCTCGACATGATTGAGATGCCTTAATTCTTATCGGTAAAGAACAAAGTTGCGAGCGTTACTCCAATACTAATACTATACAAACACATTGAATGATAGCCAAATAATTGTCAAACTATTATTGTGAAAATGAATGTGGAGTGATTAGGTTGTCCTTTTTGGGATCCAAGAACTGCAATTACCTAGAAGACTTTGTACCCTGACAGGTGAAAATGGTTATCTTTATATCTAAGTATTCTCAAGCTATTAATAAAAGAAAAAAAGCTCGAAAAGCATTATCCTTATTATCTTGGCTAGTTTCCTTCTTATAGCTTCCGGAGGAAGTTGGAATCTATGACATTTATAGAGCTACATAGGACACAAGTATTAAATCGATTTTTAATTGTTTAAGTTTTAATTAAGGAGGGAATTATAGCACCTTTGGCACCTCGAGCATCACATTTGAACATGACATTCTCGGGTTCTCCTTCAGAATTTTCTAAGTTACATCGTGTCTAGTTATTAATAAAGGAGAGCATACACCAGCTCAGGTTAATAAAATTCTCAAGAGAAAGAAAACAATAGGAAAATCATTCATATGGTTCAATACAGAGTTCTTATTTGCCCTAAGGAAACCAAGGGACCCTGAATTTAGCTTCGATTAAACGAAATGTAGGAAGAAAGAAGATAAAGGATCCTGGCTGTTTGATCTGCGACGAAGTGTATTACCTAGTAATATGGAGATATGTAAGAAAAATAAATTGAAAGTCCTAGTGAATCCAGCATATATTTCGTATACAAACAAAGTTAGATGAAGCAAGTATCTGAATTTGGATCAGAGGAAATTCAGCTAATGCAGATATATATGGTTTGCTTCAAGTCATTAATCAAGAAATTTAGCTATATCCCCTTTTCGAACCAGAATTTCTAGACAACACCTTTTCTAGACCAAGAGATTCTAATGAATTTTAAAACAAGGCACATAAATCTTTTTCAAAAGTACCAAAAAGACCATATAATTCCCAATTGAAGTTCAAATTTCATCCTCACTGACTAATTTCAAACTCATACTCCTTAATAACTCCAAAAATTGTAAACAAGCTCCTTTCCTATAGAAAATAAGAAGATAGATGATAGTTCACCTGCAAGCTCCGGCTCCGCGGCTCATTGAGAATTTTCCTCTCTCCCACCTCTTCTCTCATCCATTACTCACAGTAACTCATAAACCAAGAACAAGAATTCCATTCGAAAACCATTCCCGAAAATCGATGAAGAAATCAAATCCCAAAGAAGTTGATAGATTCGGGGAGATTCTATGAAAATCCTACTTGGATATAGGCAACTTCCTGCTGCTTACACAAGAACAAAGGACCAATACCCCCAGCTATTGCTTAGAAAAACAACGAAGCAACCCTCCACCAAAAAAAAAAAGGTAAGCTTGGTTGCCAGGCTGTGAAAGGTGGAGAAGCCTAGGATCAAGATGAGATCAGATTTATTCAAAATCCCAAAGTGGTAGTATCAAAACAGGAAGCAGAGGCGAAACTCAAATATATATACATAAAGAAAAAAGGAAAGGAAAAAAACAAATCTCACTCTTTTACGTAAGCCTAAAGTCTGTGAACAAAATATTCCAGACAACTCAACAGTCACAGGAGGAACATTTAGATACCAAAGATGCTGTCACATTGAATATAAATCTCAAATCTTATTCAATGCTATCCCCTCTGTCCTCATAGAGATCTAAGGCGTTATCCAGAGCAAACCCATGTCCTTATTTTGATTCTAAAAGGCAATCATTGAGATTTTGATGGTCAAGCTTGCGTGTGTGAACTTCTCTCTCTCTTAAAATTCATTAATTTTTACTGCATTTTTTCAAATTACAGTTAACATGTCAGGTTTTTAACCGTTACCCACGTGATAGAATTAGAAAACCCTACAGAAAATGGATTGAGATGATGAAATGAATATCAATCATTTTCTTCTAAAAGGTGAGAGAGCAGAACAAGAAGAAAACCTGTGATCTGGGACCAATAAAGAAACAGAGGGACCTGGTTGAGTTGTTCTCATGCGGTGAGCCCACCAAAGAGAACAGGATCACATGCGCAGGGGGTGCTTAATTTAATGGAACCCATATCCTCTTCCCCCACCTCTGTCTTTGTCTCTTCCTCCTCTCTCTATATCAAAATTTCCACAAATTAATAGGAGGGGAGATTTTGCACATTCACCCCTTTTGATATTTCTGTTTTACCATTTTAACCCTCATTAGAAATTAATTTCAGCTACATCTTACCATTAAAGTTGATTGGTGATGATTAGGTGTTGGTTACTGTTAAGGG
>BQKN01001096.1:369705-394302 GCA_022839385.1 Asparagus kiusianus
CATATATATATATATATATATATATATATATATATATATGACAACTCGTACATGTAAAGAATCAAGAACAAAATTCAATTAACACAAGCTCTTAAAACTTGTAAATCTAGCTTTGATTTGTGGAACATTTATGTTAAAATCAAAAATTTATCACTCTATAAGAGAGGAGAGAGATAGAGAAAAATAAATTATGCACAGAAATTAATGCAAATCAGGAGGGGCCCATGAGCTATTCATTTCTCTTTATCTCTCTCCTCTCTTATAGAGTGCTCACGGACACTCTATAGAGAAACCCATTTATCATATATATATTATTTGTTCGTTCCGATGCAAGTAAAACTGATATTTATGTATTGATTCCATATGAGTGGGGTAAAGCTGCCGCCCTGGGAAATGACTAATACGTACTAATATACGTTTTCATCAAATAACATGTCTTCAATAAATACCAAGGTTTTTATTCAACTTTGTATGACTAGGTTGCCTTCATCAAATAGCATGCCTCTTTTTATAAAATAAAGATTCTGGCACTAGATCTATGATATCAGTATGTTGTGTCGTGTGGACGATATACAATCACATTCCGGCACTAGATCTATCATATTCATCAGTGCCATGTTGTGTTGTGTGGACAATATGCAATCACTTGGCATGTCTTATTTTTATGCAACTTGACCTATGAAAATGGTAGATCCACAACTAATTGAGCATTGCTTTAAAGCTTAGAATGTTGATAGAGGATAATGCTAATATCCACTGTCTTTATACCTAATTTAACTTAGTAATGACATATCAAGTACTAGTTAGTACTAATAGTTTACTCATTCCTTCTAAAGTCCCTTTCTCCACTTCAAATCTAACATCTTTATACATGGCACTCTGATGAACATGGAAAAAAGTTATACTTCTGTTACCACCTAGGTAAAGTTTGATATTTTCTTTCACCTTCTAAAAGAACAAAAGAAAAGCTTTTTTTTTTTGTGGGAGAGAAACTGTGAGGCTTACGTCCTCCAGGATTTCATAAAAAAGATAATAATGAAACAGAACACATATCAGAAAGATACAAGCTATTATGATAACTCACATATTGTCTAAACCTTCGAGAAAGAGGGGAAAAATACAAAACATCATATGAGGCAAAGTGGCCAACCCCTTGTCAGCTCCAATGAACCAATGACTGAATCTCCAACAAGTCCTTCGTCGGCTCCGTGTTGCGTCATATTATAGAAAAACAATAAGTGCAATTCGTGGTGTAAATAACTACTCGTTAAACTGAAATATCATACCTTAGAAATATCTCGTATCTACTGGGTTTGAAGTGTAGATTTAATATAACAAATTGGAGTAGAATTACATTTTTTTTAAAAGAAAAATTGTAAATTGGATTAACTACGTACCTTTTTGTCAACATCTTAATATGACTGAAATAAAACAAACAGGAGGAATATTGCGAAGCAATTCTGACGCAAAATGCTCTTATATAGGGGCTCGTGTTCCATGGATTTCTAGTCAAATCCACAGAAACAAAAACCACTAAAATTTAACTGAACATTAGCAATCTGATGCAAAGAATAACTCACATGGCTCTATTCACATTAAATTCTTTCAGGGGGGGTTAGTCACTTAGAACTTAAAATTAGAACTTGGATAATATATGAGATAAAATTTTAAAGTGTTAGTCACATAGAACTAAAACTAGAATAAAATTTTACAGTGTTAGTCAAGTAGAACTCTAACAAAACTAGAATTAAGATAATGGTACAAAATTATCCCACTTATTTATTTTTTATATAAAAATGAGAGTTCTAGTCTCTCAAATTATTCTAAGTTTTATCTTGGAACTAGGTGGTAAAAACCTAGAACTCATATTTATTTTGTTATTTTTTATTTTTTATATTTTTTTCTTTATTTCTTTCCTATTATAGTTATCATCATCATTAGACCATCATTATAATAATAATTGTCAATATTTTATAGTCTAGCCAAAAGTTATTTAATAGTAAAGAACATTCTTATAAGCAATTATCAATCAGTATTAGTAAGTTTAAAATACATAAATAATATCATATCTTTAAAATGCATAAATATATATTTCATGATTATAAAAATTTATCCCACGTTATTTTATTAAAATATCCCGCTTCACAAAATTATTCATATTTATCTTACTAAAATATTTCACTAGCGAAAAATTATTTTACTTTAACAATTATCCTATTTTGTGTGAAAATATCTTAAATTGACTAACCCCTAACACGAAAAAAACTCATATAGCATGCTTATAATGGAGGAGACAATAATTTTTCAATTTTGTCGAGCACCGAAATTTGGACTTCGCAATCTATGTGGGCCCACTACAGGATAAGGGAAATGAAAAAACAAATCAATTATGTGTAGGAAGGACTCTCTTATTGGTCTTTGGATAGAATATAGGCTAAATATCAGAAAACTCCCCTCAACTTTGGATGATTATTGGATTACTCCTTTTACTTTTAAAAATATCAAGAAACACCTTTAAGTTCATGGATTATCAAATAAGTCCCTTTAACTTTGAGAGTTTATTAGAAAACTCCCTTAAAATGATCGCTTTTAAGAGAGTTTTCTGATAAACTCTCAAAGTTAAAGAAGATTTTCTAATAAAAAAATGTTAAGTTAATTTTCCTTTATTTTTCTTTTTTTTTTGTGGGGTGGGGGGCGCGGGGGGAGTTTCCAATATTCCCTGTACTTAATGTAATTTTTTTCTTTCTTTTCATATTTTAGAAGTTAAGCTAAGGGGTTTTTGATAATTTATGATATAAACAGCACAAAAATCCTTTATATTAGCATTCATTAAATCCAGTAGAACTTGTTAGGATGTAGTCCGTATAATAGCTCTTGTTTAAGTAATAACAAAATCTTATTTGGTACTAATAATTGTTTTAGATGATATGGTATAGGCGAAAATAGGTATACTTAGTATACAAGGCTAAACAATATAAAAATCAGCACAAAAGCTAATTTTAGCTTGGACACATCGATGGGAGTCAGGAACCCATCGATGGGCAAGGCCATCGATGGTCCACATGAACAAAATGTAGATTTTTAGAATAAGATTTCAACTCATCGATGGATTATAGGAACCAATCGATGGGGGGTGCTCAGGGACCCATCGATGGTTGTGAGGCAGTGCTCAGGGACGCATCGATGGTTGTGAGCATTCGTTGATGGTTACATCAGCTGATTGCACATTTGATGATTTAATCACAATCGTCCATTGATTCCTTTCATCTCCAATTTCCAAAAATCGTTTGAAGAAGATTGAATTGGAGTTTTGAACCCCCTAGAACCTCAACAAACTCTTTCTTGTCGCTCCTATCATCTTTAGATCATCTTAACAAGGAGGGTTGTTGTTGGTTTCATCATCTAACTCCTTGTTCATCAAGCTACACTTTGATTCATCGAATGACGGTTTATTAATCAAAAATGGTTATAAGATCTTTCTTATTTTCTATGTTTAAAATTGTGCTTGGTGGTTTGCTTCAAACTTATTTTTATATCATACTCAAGCTAGTGTTAATTGAGGTTTGATACTAGCTAGGACTAGGTGTTACTCATTGTGGAGAGTTAGGTTAGATGATTGGTTTTGGGTAGATTATAGGGTGCGGTCTTTTGTAAGTCTATTGAATTAAATTGTGATTTAGGAGAACTCTTGGCATAGTGAGGAAGGCTCTTCGTGAGAAAGAATAGTGAATGTAGAATTGTTATTCGAGCCACTATAAAATCTTGCATGTCCTTGGTTGGTTATTTTTTGCTTTTGTTTTATCTATTCCGCTATTTATTCTATGTTTTTAGTGAAAAAATAGTAGCAACCCTATTCAACGCCCTCTAGGCTTACATCTTAGATTGAACATATGTATGAGAGCCTCGTTACCTATCTTTATGATTCAAAACTTAGGCTAGAGATATCTAGTTTGATTGTCGCAACGGCTTTTCCTGAGGGATACACTATAAACCGACGTCACTTTTTCATGGGCAAACTATACCTACTGGAAAGTACGTATGAAAAGTCTTTTTGTTATTCACTGATTATGACGTTTGAAGTAGTATAGAAAATAGCTATAGAGAACCCACTACCATTGTAGATGAAGTTACCGTTGTCACTCCTAGAAGTGGACTGCTCAAGACAAAAAGATTTATTCTTTAAATGTGAAAACTACAAATATTATTTATTATTCTTTAACTGTTAAAGAATTTAACCATGTGTCAAATTGTTCTATTGCACAAAAAATTTGGAAAACTTTGGAAGTTATATACGATGGAACTTCACAGATAAAAGAGGTGAAACTTACAATGCTTGTGAGTAAATATAAGAATTTCAAGATGAAGGCCTCGGAGAGTATTTAGGATATGTTCACTCGATTCATGAACATAGTGAACAAATCAAAAGTTTTGGCGAAAGGAGTATGATAACAAGAACCTTGTGAGAGAAATTCTTTGTTCTCTTTGTAGGGATTGAGGATCGTGGATAACAGCTATTAAAAAATTATAAAAATTTTCTAAACTAACTCTTAAGAATCCTGTAAGGAATCTTCTCACCTATCAAGTGCGATTCAAAGAGAGAGAGAAGGTGGTTTAGAAGATAATACCAAGAAGAAGTCATTAGGTTTTAAGGCCAAAAAGAAGAAACTTTAGTCTAAAAAGAAGTTAGAGTCAAATTAAAGCTCCAAGGATAAAAATAGTCTTATTGATCAATTGTTAAAGGTTGTGAATCCTTCCTCAAATTAAAGGATGGTCGGAAATTCCTATAAGACAAACAAGATCATTATACAAGCAAGGTAAATAAATATAATACTAATAATTCTGATACTGAACCAATTTGTTTTCGATGCAAGAAACACGGTCACTTAAGGAAGGATTGCTTGCTAAACAAAAAGGAATATGAAAGAAAAGGCAAATGTTTCAAAGTAACTACATGAAACGAGTCGGAGAGTAGCTCGAGCGATGATGATAAAAGACCACAACGTTGTCTCATGGCTAAAGATTGTAATTCGGATGAATGCAAACAAGAAAGCTCCGATAGTGAGATATTCCCTACATAAAATATTTAGTCAATTTAAAAAACTTGTTAAAAATGCAAAATTATTAAAAGATGAATTCAAGTTTAAAGAAGGTTAATAAATTGTTGAGTGATAAAATTAAAGATCTTTCTTTAGTGTATACATTTAACAATACAAGTGATAATACCTCTTTTGAATACATACAATGTTCCATGTATAGAGACATAAATTGTGATTTACCAAGCAACTGGCTAAAAAATTAAGTAAAATTAAAAAAATTAGTTGCTAGGGTAAATGAGCTTTTATGTGAGTTATCTTCTGAATAAAGAAAGTTTGAAACTAGATGCACTACCATAGTTTCTAAAAATAAACAACCTAAGTTTAAAAATATTAATTTCGAAAAGGTTATGAATTTTTTTATTGGGTTCTAAAAAGTTTAAATATGGTCCTTTCCAATCAACAATTTGCAAAACCTAAAACAATATTCATATTGAGAAAAATTTTAAAAATTTTAAAAAAAAAATTTGTAAGAGAAACAATTTAACTATGTTTGCACCTACCTCAAATGCATATTCTACTATTTGTACTTTATATGGTAGTTTTAATGAATTGTTGCATGTAATATAAAGTAAAAACTGTTAAAAAGATTTGAGTACCTAAAAGCATAGTTACTAACCAACATGGATCTATATGGATACCTGAGTTATACATTTCTACTTTTCTGTAGGTGTGCAGGAAGGCTAAGGAGCAAGGCAACATCAGTTTTGTTGCTCAAGGAATATTCAGAAGACAAGAATATGTTCCTTAACCTACTCAAAAATAAAAAAGGGATAAGAAGTTGCTAATACATGCCAAGAGGATCGCATTAAGCAAACAATGATTTATCTCAAAGGCACAACATGCGTAGATATTTATTTTAGCAAATCTTCTCAAAGGAATAAATAAAAGTAAATTCTACAACTCTTTCCTGTTGTATGTACATAATTTAAATTTTCTTAATTTTTTACATGATTTGATTTTTCTTTATTTTTTTCCTTTCTAGAGCTGTTTTTAGATTTTTTTATTTTTTAATCAAAAATAAAATAAAAATTTATCTTTCTTTCTTTTTATTTTCTTTGAAAAATTAAAAAAAACTTTGGACATGCCTATGTATTGTGAAATAGTGGTAAAGAGTTTTTATATTGTATTTATAAGTTTTTTTGGAATATATCACGAGTTTTTAAGCTTTTTTTGACTTGAATAATGCACACATTTATTCTTTATATGTACTGTTGTATCACAAAAATTGCTACGTAAATTACTCTCAAAAGGATGACACGTGTCTCGATTACCCGACTCAAACTTAATACACCAACCCAACTCGGGTATCACGAGTGCCTATTCTCCCTCCTTGAAGCACTTTGAGAACTAAGATAAAAGGCGTCCTCACCCGGGCTTTCTCAAAAGTTTGAGACAAAAGACATCCTCGCTTGGGCTCTCTCGAAGGACTGAGATGAAAGGCATCTCTACTTGGACCCGGTGACACATCTTAAACCACGAGGAAACTTATCTGCTTCATCTTCTTCAGCGACATGGGCCAGTGACTGTCACATTAAATGCATAGCTAGAGCCATCATTACCCCGCCGCTGAAGTCATAATGACTTCTCAGACCACAACAGTATCTTAGTCATTCTGTCACCGTCGCATTAAACACAAGGATGATTCGGATCGCCCACCCGATATGTATAAAGTGTCGGCTGACTAAGCCGACTATATGGACCTAGTCAAAATTACCCATATATCCTTATTGGTTCACTATAAATAAGCAAATTGTCTTTTGCATAAAGGTACGCTATTATCTATAGAAAATTCTAAAAACTACTTCTTTTGCATACTTGTCCCCTTAAGATCATCACTAACTTGATCGTCAAGGGAGTCACTAGAGAATCTAACTCCGACCATCTAACATTTCATATTTGTGTAGAAATATTCTTCTACTCAAATTGATCAACTATCAAAAAAAAATTGAGGGATCCTCAGCTCTCCTAAATCCACCCTACCCGTATAATTAAATTTCTAACATAAACATGTACAAATATGCATTTATGCTAACATATAAAAAAAGATTATATTTATTTAAAGATCCACGCTCTTATGAAATCTACTAAAAATTAAGTGTATTTGTTAAAAAATGGTAAATACCCCACACTCGTGGATTATGTTTGTGCAAATCTCAAAGGATAGTCATTTGCTACTGAATATTTTTATATTTAGAGATGGTTTGAATCACTCGCCTAACACTATCATTCTTCCTCCTAAATCCAATACGATTGAGATGATATGGCGACACTTTGGTCTTTAGTTTTTAAGGTTAAGATAGTTCAAATTTTAGTATTGCTCATTATTCTCTTTGATATATCTGAATTTGTCCAATGAACTACTATCATTATTTTACCATTTATTTCATATATTTTACAATGATATTTAATCATTTAGTGTGTGATTTTTAGTATGATTTCTCGTGTATTCAAGTATTTTGTGATTAGAATTTTGTTGATGGTCGGGATCAAACAATCAACCATAGCCAGAAGAGGATAGGTGCGGATCCGGGTTGGGATCGGTTCCTCCGGAGTTCTCGCCGGGACGAGGTAGAGGAGATTGATGAAGGAGCTGATTCCTTCTTCAATTTTATGTCTGGTTCTTGAATAGGAGGCTGAAGTCCACGCTGCACAAACAAGAAGAACCCATGAGAGGACGGGGATCGGTTCCCCGTGGTTCACTCGATAGTCAAGTTAGTAAAAATTGAGTGGGGAAGGGGAAGGTCGGGAACCAGTGTGGTTCTTAAGGTGGCAATGTGCCATTACATAGGGTCTGTTATGAGTTCCTCTATGTGTATGAAGAACTGTGTATTTTTTCTTTCTTAGGGGGGGAGAGAGAGAGACAGAGAGAAAGCGAGCCAGCCTCCCTTGAGGTTAGGAGTCTACCTATATATATCTTCGTCATGGAGATAAATGGGTCACTTCTAGCCAAGATTAGGGAGGCGGTGGTGAAGTGCGGGCTAAGAGCCGAGTCATCCCTCGCTTTACAAGTGTCGACTGACGACTGGAGGAGAAGTCACTTCGGCACGGGAGAGAGTGTCTTCGCATTTTGCAGGAAGTGATTGAGAGCATGGCAGAACGCACACTGGCAGGCTGAATCATCACTCGCTTTACAGGTGTCGGCTGGCGACTAGAGGGGAAGTCACTTCGGTACAGAAGAGAGTGTCCTCACATTTTCTAAAAAGTGATTGAGAGCGTGGCAAATTACACGTGGATAGCTGACAAGTCATAGAGACCATCAAGTTAGGATCGTGATAAGGCTTATCCGAGGAGGATTGGGATGCTGACATATACTCTGGGGAAGAGGCTTGAGGCGGAGGTTATTCCTTAACTTAGTCGACAACAGAGAATATCCATCAAGTCGTCTTCGTGATTTGCCAAGTAAATGGTCGAGTGGACCCTTGGTGAGTCGTCTTCGACGATAGGTTCGTCTTCGATGATAGGGTCGGCTGATCCCGTCTTTCATGTCGGCATGAAAGAATATCGACTTGATGAGTCGGCGAGGTCGATGCCTCTGTTGGGCTTGGGCCACTAAGTTGATTGGGGCCTTGATTGCTAAAATGCACTCATCAGTGCTTTGCTTATACATTGTATTTCTAGCGAATGAGAACACCATAATAATTTTAATCCATTGTGGTACTTTACCATAAAGTTTTTATGAACCGATATGTATTTCTCTTCCTTACACCTTTGGATGATTTTTATCTGACTTATCAAGTATAAAGTGTAAACCATTGATGTGTTTTTTTATCTTTTACTAATAACAAAAGAGGGAGAAGATTTGGTGTGAAATTTAAAATTTTGATGATGTTTGCATGAGCGGAGTTTTCATCTAAATGTTTTTCAAGTGGTTTCATGTTTTTGATTTGCTTTGAAAATTTTTGAAACACTCAATGCATTATTTTAGGGGAAGTTTTTACAGAACTTATACATGTTTACATTATTTATGAATGCATGAATATAGGGGGAGCTTCGTGTATTTTTCCTTTTGCATGAATGTTTCCGCTTAGTACCAATGTTTACATATCTCAAAATATGCATATATTTAATATTTTAAATTTTAAGTTTGTTATTATCAAAAGTGAGAGAATATTAGGATGTACTACATACAATAACTCTTGTTTGAGTAATAAAAAACTCTTATTTGATACTAATAATTATTTGATATGATGTATTACAAGCGAGAATAGGTATATGAAGTGTACATGGTGAAATAATGGGAAAATTAGCACGAAAGCTGATTTTAGCCTTGGACCCATTGATGGGCATCAGGAACACATCGATGGGAAAGAGGTCATCTATAATCTATAGGAATAAATTGTAAATTTTTAAAAGTAGGGTTTGAACTCATTGATGGGTTACAGGAACCCATTGATTATGCTTCGGGACGCATCAATGGTCGTGAGCACCCATCAATGGGCATTAGGAACCCATTGATAGGCAAGAGGTTATTCGTCTATAGGAAAAAATTGCAGATTTTCAAAAATAGGGTTTTAACTAATTGATGGATTACATGACAACGCGATGGTGCTCACAGACCCATCGATGGTTGTGAGCACCCATTGATGGTTATATCAACTGATTACAGAATTGATCATAGTCATTAATTGATCCCTTTCTTATCCAACTTTCACTATGATTAGTGTTTCTTTTTCCTGATTAATTAGAGGCTATATAAGATTGAAAGAGATAGACTAAAGTAGAGAGCCTAAAGAGAGAAATTCTTGGGTTTTGTTTGAAGAAGATTGAATTGGAATTTTGAACTCCTAAAGCCTCAACAAACTCTTTTTCATTGCTCCCATCATCTTCAAATCATCTTAGTAAGGAGAGTTGCCCTTGGTTTTATCATTTACACCGTTCCTCATCAAACTTTATTTTGATTCATCGAATGACAATTTGTTAATTAAAAAAGGTTGTGGGATCTTTCTTCTTTTCTATGCTTAAACTATGTTTGGTGGCTTGTTTCAAACTTATTTTTATGGCATACTCAAGTCAATGTTAATTGAATATTTGTACTAGGTAGGACTAGGTGTTATTCATTGTGTAGAGTTAGGTTAGACGACTGGTTTTGAGAAGATTCTAAGGTGCGATCTTTGTAAGCCTATTGAATTGGGTTATGATTCAGGAAAACTTTTGGTATAGTGAGGAAGCCCTTTTGTGAGAAAAAAGAGTGAACATAGAATTGTTATTCGAACCACTACAAAATCTTGCTTGTCTTAGTTAGTTGTTTTTCACATTTATTTTATTTATTCGGCTGTTTATTCTGTATTTTTAGCAAAAAATGATATCAATCCTATTCAGCACCCCCCTCCACCCCCACAAAAAAACAAGGCTTGCATCTCAGATCAAACAGAATTAAATATAGTGATTTTTGTGTAGTATATATATTTAAGTTTTTAGGTAGACTACTTATTAATTTTTCTATTGAGAATGTATATAATGCAAAAGTATAGTTGTGATTACCTAGAGAAAAGTACATGGAGTTGAGAGTCCTCAAAAAGTTGTTATTTTTCCAAAGTTTTTTCGTTTTTTATAAAGAAGTTCCAATAGCTTTAATTAATCACATAATCTATCAATCAAAATCAGATTGATTTGTCCCTGACTTCATGTCCATATCCGGCCTAATTTAGATTTTATATTTCCATCAACATTTAGGTCCCATCCTTACATCTCTGAACACAAACTCATCAAAAAATTACAAGGTTGGCGGCCCCATGTCCCTTGTGGAGGAAATCTAGTTGTCCAATTGACCTAAGCCCTCACATCAACATGAGCAATAATGTTGCCTTCAAGATTGTGGTTGGAAGACATTTCCGATATGTAGCTCTTATTTTAAGGTTGGTTGTCATTGAATAAGTACAAATAGGAGGTCTAACCATGAGTACACAAGTTCTAGCATTAATATATTGGAAAATTATATACGAGAATAGCCTCATTTTGAAAAGAATAATGTAATAAGCGGTATCAGAATTCAAACCGTGATATTGGATGAATGAAATCTAATATGAAGTTTGATAATGTAGGATAGTGGATCAAGGTTTAATTTGTTGGGAAAACAAGAATAAAAATAGATCTAAAAATAAACAGTACAAACCACACAAGAATGAAAGATTAGAGCAGAGTGTTATTAAAAACATTTCAAATAGACTTCAAGCTCGAGATACTTTATTAAATTACCGAATCGCTCTCTAAACAGAGGACTGGCCATGAAGAAATTATGTCTGATCTATGGTAGCATTGGGTCTGCACAATACTCATGAGGATGAGACAGCAGTAGTCCAAAGAATCGCTCTCTTCCATTGAACACCTCGACTACAACTTCTGTTCACCAGAATCTTCGGTACTAACAGTTTATAAAATTGTAGAAAGACAAGAAAATAATTCATTTTGTGTGTTTCAAATGAATAGAGTAGTCCCTTTTATAGGGTTTATGAGAGCTAAATAGTTAGACAAAACTTTAAATGCCAATTATTACAACGTTTGTAACGCCTGCAATAACTATCATTCAAACCTTGTAATATTTGTAATGTACAAAACTTTTATGCTGGTTTAAAGACAGCACATGCAAAAGGAGCACAAGCCCATGCGCACGAGCCCACACACATGCTCGTGTCTGCTCGTTCGTACCCGCTTGCTCGCACACTCGCTTATATGCCAACATAAATGTACAATTCTAGCACATTCGTTATACCAAATATAACACGTATGCTAATTTGGACTAACTAAATACATTCATTAGTCAATGTAGGACTAAAACTTACATATTACTAATTAAACATATTTTAAATTTTATCTATAGAATCTAGCCATAATGGTATCTTTCCATAAAGTTCCTCTTCATATATATCATCGATCCTCCACAATTCCATAACTGAAAGTAAAGAAGGCTATACATATCATGCTTTTGGGGAATGTATCTTCCGATTTGAGCCTTCTCTATAGTTATGCAAATTTATCACCACAGGCACGAAGTGAAACTAAGTCTTGAACTTGAACCTTTGATGTGGTGATATTCATTGGTAACAACATAATATATTCTACAATAATAATCTTTAGGTTTGATGCATTATGGCTATGCGTCATTCTCCTTTTCATGAACATTTTTAAGGAACAACCTACTTCCTTTATTTGCGGCCACATAATTATGTTCACATAGTTGTCCATCTCTAGGGATACACTGTTTGCATCTCGTCTTAAAGACTTCATCTCATTCAGAGTCAAAACACTCTTACTATACTAGCAGTTAACAACACCTTCCAGGTATATGTGATGATAGACTCGGATACAACATATCAATCTATGATTACGTATTCAACTCATACAATAGCTTGTTATTACCACATTAAAACTACTTTGTGGGATCTCTACTTAGATAGTTTGGGTTGCTACCGTCGATGAGTTAGGTAATGGTTTCAGTCCCATCACCAACCTAGGCTTAAGAACTAATGACAACCTAATTTCTTTTGTAAAGGGGTCTACTGTGTTGTCCTTGGACTTGATAAGGTCCACAACAATTACCCCTTCATCAACAAACTTTTTCACGGTCTTTATCCATACTTGGATACGACCTTGAGTTTTGTGGTTATACTTTAAACTTTTAATCCTTACGATTATGGCCATATTGTCACAATTAGGGGTGCCAAACTGTATCCGTATTCGAGAAAATATCCGTAACCGTATCCGTTAGGATACGAATATGGTTACTCAAATCTATTACCGATAGGATATGGTTGCGGATATAGTTTTGTAGTGAAATATCTGTATCCGTATCCGAAAATATCCGAATACATATTGGTAATACTCTTACGATAGTTTCAATTTTTAGATTATGGATTTGTGGTTAATTTTGATGATCAAGATGTCTAATCTTAGCTTTTCAATCATAATGAACATATTAACGAACTCTTTTTGTATCACATGACTATATTTTTCTAAATACTATCTAGTTTTCTCATATCCTTTTTATATCCGCATGCATATCCGTTTATATATCTGCATCTATATCCATAACCGTATCCGATTTTGGCGGATATGGATATGAATTTTTCTTACCGACATATATCTGTATCTGTATCCGTATCCGAGATGGGTAAGCGGATATGGATATGGTAAGTGCCATATCCGAGCCGTATCCGCTCTGTTAACACCCCTAGTCACAATGCACAGAGATTGTAGGAATAGGCTTACTGATCATGGGTAGCTCGGACATAAGTCCCTTAAGCCATTCAGCTTCTAAACCAGTAGTGTCCAAAGCGCATAGCTTTGCCTCAAAAGTAGACCGAGATAAAATGGTCTGTTTGACAGATCTCCAGGCGATTGCGCAACCACCTAAGGTAAATACATGCACTATACAACTATTGCTATCTGAAGCTATAGCAATCCAACTAGCATCACTGTACCCCTCCAGAACAGGAGGGAAACTATCGTAATGCAACGCAAGGGATATAGTTCCCTTGAGACACCGAAGTATCCTATCCAAGGCCTCCCAATGAGTCCTATTTGGACAGCTAGTGTATCTGTTTAATTTAGAAACCGAGTAAGAAATATCTAGTTTTATACAATTTGCAAGATACATCAAGCTTCCAATAGTCTGCGAATATTTTAATTAAGATACAGAGAATTCACTTACATTCTTGTAAAGAGTTACCGAAGGATTATATGGAGTTCTAACGGGTTTGCAATTCTTATAGCTAAATTTCTCAATAATCTTCTCAATAATATAGTGGGATTAAGAAATAGCTATGCCATCAACTGATCTAATTAGTTTTAGACCAAGAATCATGTTAGCGACTTTCTTGTCCTTCATATCAAACTTACTACTAAGAAGAACTTAGTCTCATTGATTATCCCAATGTTTGACTCAAATAATAGAATATCATCAACATAAATGCATAGAAGAATACATGAATCACCTCTAACTTTGCTATAAACACACTTATCAGACTCAATCATTTTGAAACCAAAATCAATGGTAATCATATCAAACCTTTTATGCCATTGTTTAGGAGCTTGTTTAAGTCCGTATAGAGACTTCACAAGTTTATATACTTTTTTTCATTGTCTGGTGCTATAAATCCCTTAGGCTGATCCATATAAATCTCTTCTTCAAGGAAACCATAAAGAAAAGTAGTTTTCACATCTATTTGGTAGATTGTAAAATCATATATAGAAGTTAATACAATAAGCATTCTGATCGTAGTCATTCAGACAACTGGAGAGTATGTGTCAGAGTAATCAATTCCTTCAACTTGTTTGAACCTCTTAGCGACAAGTTTGACCTTGAACTTTTATAAAATTTCATATGTTTTCATTTTCCTTTTAAAAATTCATTTAGACCAAATTGTATTGCACCTGGAGGAAGATCAACTAATTCCCATATCTCATTAGAGATAATAGAATCCATTTCACATTTGACAGCATCCTTTCACTGCTTATCCTTTTTTGAGCTCATAGCAGATCTGTAGGAAGTAGGATCCTCCTTGATATTGTAAGTGACAATGTTACTTCTAAAATCCTTGACAATTCTTGCTCTCTCACTCCTTCTTGGTTCATCTAAATCACTTGAACTCTCATATTCAGATTTAGAATTATCTGCCCTCACATTTGTCATCATTTCCACATGATCAGGAATGAAAGTTGAGATAGATACATGATTTTTATTAGAAATATTTTGAAGCATTCCAGTTTTTATAGGGAAAACATCCTCAAAAAAAGTTGCATCATGAAATTCAACAATTTTTTTAACATCTATGATAGTGATTTCAGATTTGATCACTAAGAATCTCAAAGTATAAGTGTTTTCTATATAATCTAAAAAGATAGAGTATACTGTCTTAGGACCTAGCTTCTTCCTCTTGTGTTATGGGATTAATACATTTCCAAGACACCATCACACTATAAGGTATTTTAAGCTTGTCTTTCTACCTCTCCAAAGTTCAAATGGACTACTTTCCTTATGTTTCTGAAGGACTCTATTCAGAATATAGCAAGTCGTATTCAAAATCTCTCTCCACATATATTTAGAAAGTCCAAAGCTTTCAAATAGACTATTAATCATATCTTTTTAAGTTTTATTTTTTTGTTCTGCTACACCATTAGACTGAGGAGAAGAAGGAGCAGTTTTCTCATTCACTATGCCAAAAGATTAACATAAAAGAGTAAACTGATTCGATGTATATGCTCCTCCTCTATCAGATCTTAACTTTTTAAATTTCTTGCCAATTTGAGTTTCAGCTATATTTTAAAAATGATAAATTTTTCATGAGCCTCATCTCTAGTTTTAAGCAAGTAAACACAATAATATTTGCTCTAGTCATTTATAAAGATGATAAAATATTTCATCATGCCTTTCGTTAAAACGCCATTAAACTCACAAAGGTCACTATGAACTAAATCAAGTAACTTAAAATATCAACAGAATGAAAAGATTTTCCTGTTTGTTTAGTTGTTACACATACTTGACACTTTTTACTATGATCTAAATTTTGGAATCATATTAAGATTCATCATTCTTTTTACAGAATTGAAATTAACATGACCAATCGTTTATGCCAAATATCAAATGATTTAATATTGTTACTAATAGGATAATCAGAAACACAAATCTTATTTGATTAAAAAAATAGGTTTTGCTCTAACCTTATACATTCCATCAGAATCATAGCCCTTAAAAATAAAAGATCCCGAATGCAACATAACTACTTTATTACATTCAAAAGAAAACTCATAACCCTCCCTAGTTAGACATGAACCACTGATAATGTTGCATCAAACAATAGGAACATGATGCATCCTGTGTAATGATAGAACTCGCCCTAAAGAGAACTTTAGGTCCACTCGTCCATACCCTAACACTTTAGATGCAGCTTGGTTCCGCATCTTCACTGTTTTCTATTTGCTATCTGATAAGACACAAACAATATTTTATCAACACAAACATGTACATTTGCACCGGTGTCTATCAACCATTCATTTGGTTTATAAATAGATAGTAACTCGTGGTTAATAGAGACATACCCTTCGATGGATCCATCAGACTCAGTCATAACTATCACGCCCCAAGCTCACTGTCCTGTTAGCACGTGCAAGCCATAGGTCCACAGAGAGCAACTCGTGGGTTGACTAAATTCACTGTCAAAATGCTAACACTAGTTGTTCTTGGGCTTTAGGTTTTTTTCTATTTAAATCACTAATATTTCTTCACATTAGTCTATGTAGGACTAAAGTAGGGGTGTCATAATCATCCTACCTTACAAAGACAACGTTATCATCGTCACGACATAACAATTGACACATCCTAGTGTCACTGTCAGGTGATGTGAACTCTAGATGTCACGCCCCAGTTCCAAAACGTGATAGTTTGGGACGTGACTCGGCCGGCAATGCAACCATATGGTCACATTCACGCCTCTAGATCATCCTGTACATAGTTTACATTGCTAAAAGAATTACTACATAGAGCATGTAACTAAGATAACAATGATAATAGAAAGATAAAGAAATCTCTAATAAAGACAGAGTTCTCTTACATGTTCACAACTCTCCAAAGTAGGAAAGAAAATAAATACATCTTAGTCTGGAGAACCACAGGTAAATTATAGGAAAGTCTAAACAACTGAAGCTGAGAGAAGAATAGGACAGATGTGATCACTGCCGCTGGGCTTAATCCTTAAAGTACTCTTGGTCCTGCGAAGAAAGAACAGTTCCCAAGTCTGGGGCATGCAAACCCCAGGGGAGTCAAAAAAAACTCCCAGCAAGCATGTAAAATGAGAAAATTGTGCGCGTGTAAGTATAAGTGGTAGATATAAAGAAAAGATAAATTCTAAATTTTCAGTGATAAAAGAAATTGCTACTCTTATAAATCTAAATAAGATGAAAGCTCAGTTAAAGATGATAAAAGGAAATTTCTAAACATGTATATCAAATAAGGTCTACCCTAAAGCATACATCTTATACCTTATACTAAAAGGAGGTAAGATTTAGAAACCCACAACACGAGAGAGGAGTACGTCGAGGGAATAATCCAAACAAGGAAACCCTCGTATATACCATATATCTTAAATTGTAAATCTCTAAATATTAACTCCCAAAATTTCTATACACAACAAAATCAATATACATCACCCATACTTTATCCAGGTCATACCGTGCATGCCAAATCTATCACAAAGCATAAAACACGTTATTCTTATTTTTACATGTTATTTGAATTAGAGAAGAATATTTTCATGTATATAAATCGGTTCCCCATAAACCATCCCGGGAACACGGCTTCAAGTCAGGAAATGGCTCTTTGGCCCATGTATATATATAACTCAGGATATCAGGATGCGCATATGCCCGTTTATATACATGTCATATTCTTCGTCTAATTCCCCTTTATAAACCCCATGTTTGTCGATTAAATTTTAAATGACTGTGCATGAAATGTTGTGCACTAACCACAGAGTTACCGTGGAATGACTTCTGTAAAACTATGAAAATAACCGTGGCCCAGAACATGTCCAATCAAGATGGGTGCATCGTCTAGTCGATGCTATAATAGTAATAGCCAAGGAAAAATCTCATATCGGTATGTCGATATCGAGAACATAGCCATGCTATGAAAGCACGCTTATAAATCATATTTTTAACAGGAGTCATCTTCATGCACAGTCTCTCCTATTGGAGGACAACTAGGTGATCAAGCAACAAATTCCATAAAGCCATACATATCAAGCATAATTAAGTTCATAACAAGTACAAATCAACCATACATGTATCATATGGTATATGTCACCAGGTCATGCTTCCGATCCATATCTAAATAGGATATCTATTCATGCACAACTCACCTAGTAGATGTGACTACGTGATCAAACAAAAATTTTGAAGTTTGTACATATGCAATCATAACATCATATCTAACATGATATGATAATAGTCACACTTTAAATATCTATCTGAAAACAGATTCGAATGCTCGATTTTGATTCAAGTGCATATAAGTTCACATAAAGTAATATTTCCATTAACAACCTTTATATGGATTCTCTGAAAAGTCACTTTCTTATATGCACCAAGAACATCGAAGGGACTAATGCAATAGTAACATGGCCAAAGATATAGAAGCCTATGTGAAATTAGTTATGTACATCAAGGCTTTTATAAGCAGAAGCTTCCAATCACGTGTTGGTGAACGGCTCAATAACACTGGATCTATAAAATAGGTTAGACATGGGCATGACCTGTGCATATAATTGGACTCATTTTTTTTTAGGATAACCGGACTATTAATACTATGTGAAATGGAGGTACTAACACTGAATACTAAGAACTTGCATATTTGAAAGAAAAAAAGGGAAGAATATGTTTACAGCCTTACCGGACTAACTTATTCTACAACCAGTGACTAGTTATTGATTAAAATAACTAGATAGAAAACTAAATGTAATTACATGAAAAGTGTAGAATACTAGAAGGGATAATAGTACTTGCGGATTATGAAAAATAATATTAGGCGATCACTAAAATAAGAGTTGGAAGAATGCTTGCATGAAGGGGAAAATCCAAATAATAATAATAATGACAACCATAATAATCAAGGGAAAAGATGCTTTCCTGAGTATTAGATCCAAAAGATAACAAATTCTAAAGACGAATCGAAAGAATTCATCATTCCTCTTTCCTTTCTCTTTTCTCTCTCTCTTTTTTTTCTCTCTTATTTTCGTTTTTTCTGTAGATTTGGGATAGAGATGGGGAGAAGAGGGGATTGGTTTTTTTTTTATAGAAAAGGTTGAGTGGAGAATCCCTAAAACTAAGGAGATGATAGTGGTAAATGGGTAGTTGAAAATAACAAACCTGAAGAATATCCCACGATTTGATTTGTGGGAGGTAAAGTCATGGAAATTTTTGTTGGGTAAGATTTCCCGGAAAACAAGTCTCACGAACTCACAACCTGGTAACGGACTGAATGTGGAGGTATATACATGGGCTTGCAAAGTTGGGCCTTTCAAGAACTTTGATTTTTTTCTTCTTTTTTTTCCAAATGTCAATATGATGTGGGCTGTCCTTATCAGATAAATTGAGTATGAAGACAACTTCTATTTTCCACTAAGGTTGAATCAGTTATAAACGTGTAACCATGATTATTTATGTTGTTACTATCTTCAGTTGTTGCATATTGAGTAACTTTATTTTACAAGGACTAGCACTAATAACTTTACTAACATTGGTATTGTGCATGCTAATTAATTATGTCTTAGCTTTTGTACTAAAAATATTGATTATTACATCCTACCCACCTAAGAAAAGAAATTTCGTCCTCGAAATTTATCCGACCATAAGAAGGACTAAAAGTTACCCGTAACAAAGAGATGTGGTACCCAAATCTAAATTGTCGTGGTATATATCTCATACCATATACTATAAGCCTATTGAAATGACTCTCCATAGCATGAATCCTATGCGAGATCAGTCAAGACGTGATACATGTAAACCAATTCTTTCCCAAGTTTGGTCCTAAGAATCGTCACCCTTAGGACCACCACCAATCACAATCCAGTGGAGGAAGATCACGAGCCCCCTCTCACTAAAACATGTATCCTAGTATCAATTTTACAATGGTGTCTTGAAGGACTCGCTTGACATTCAACACTATGGCATCATAAACATGTATAACCTAAGATAATTTGATACTGATATAAACTGGTAGATCCTAGCCTGAGACTTTTCATGAAGCTATTGTCCTTGTATTTTTTTTAACTTATAAACATGTGGTTAGATTCATGTTTCAGTGGCAATTCTCAAGAATTAATATTTTTTTATATATCAAGCATCATGTAATATCTCGATCATATATTGGGTACATAGTCATATAAACATCATACACCGTGCATAACCAGTATTAAATAGTCTAAGGATGTTTCAGGAGCACAAAAATCAAGAAAACACGGGTTCATGCCAAGCTCATACGGCAAGCTACATATACTCATACATGAAATCACTTGGATTTAAATTTTTTTTTTGAAAGATATAAAGTGAAAATAGGAGGATTAAACACAAAGATATTCTGATATAGTTCATCTTCCTCATCACATTTGTAACCTAATATGTAGGCAAATTATATCATGTAGTTACTCATTACTAAACCATTCTAACCCATCAAAGTTCTAAGCTAATCTATCTATAACACTTATTTTTTATCCCGCTAAACCTACATATAAGGATTTATCCATTATAATTCCAAAAAAATCTCACCTTATAAGTTCCAATCATAAATCTCAATTCCAATATTATTAATCCTCATAAAGTTCTCATGGGCTTGATCCAATCTTGTTTCTGTTAACTAATCAGATCCAATTATGCTTTCATTATGTGATTTCCTTATAAGTCCCCTATAAGAGATCATGAACTAGCTATGAACTACTTCCTACCATAAAATTTTAGATTACAAAATTCATCAATATTGTACCCAATTCACACCACAAATTTGATTGATAACCAACGAAGATCCGATTTAACTAAATTTAGAGATTACAACCATTAAATCCAAGATCATAGTCAAAACCTAACCACGAAAAAAAATCGATCAGTATCCATAAATCGTAGGAATATGTTTCTAATTTACTCAACCTAGCCATTTAATATCCTCAAAGAAAATCCTTAACTTTATAAGGCTGTTATCTCACAAAATCAAGTTTCTCATATATACCCTCAACAATATCATCCATATGATTTTCTGACTCCTGGATACCATGTATATTAACAAGCAGGAAAGCCATTCTCAAGGTTTAAAAATCTAGATAATTAATTGCACATACATCACCAGATGGATTTTCTTTACATGCATATCTACATCGAGTTAAGCTTAAAAACATTCCTCTCACCTGACCTAACAGTGATAAGATACTAGCCTGGCTAGAGGTAACTGAAAAAGTTTTCAAGTCTACCAATATCCTGATTGGTTAGTACATAAAGAACATCCAAGTTCAGTCTCATGAACTACCTGGAGCTAAATGGTTTGATTAGATGATCCGTTGGCCGAGATAACTTCACTCAAAAACAGACAACCATGAACTTGTAGTTGTTGCTAAGGTGAGGACTAGTGGCTGGACAAACTTTCCTGATAGCTTAACTTATGAAGCTTGGGGCTAGTCTACAAAAACCTATTCGTGCTCATTGACTAAGTCCACATACACTTGGCTTGAGAAAGAAAAAGAATTAACTGTTAAGATAGAAATGAATTTGGATGCGGAATCAAAGGAGTAAGTGCAAAAAGATACTGCATGGGGAACAAGCCTAATGTTATACATGCTCAGACTCCTATTCCTATTTTAAAAGCTCCCATAGTTATGTACAGAATGAGAGTCCAGTTGTCTAACCTGGGCTAATATCACATTCTCAACGTCCTATCTCAAATTCTGTAGAATAGTTATTCCTTCATTGTCCTAGTACAACCTCTTAGTTGACCCATGCACATCTTAATGATAAAAAGTCATATTCAAATTCAAGATGCCTCAAATCAATTATATATCGCTCATCTTAACTTCGAACATAGTCCAAATATAGTGTATACCTCTCTTCAAAATTTATATCATTCTAGATGTCATCCTTCTGTTGTGCTGCTCTACTAATATTAAAGTTAAACTCATCTCTAAAGATTTTTATACTAATCATATAAATTCAGATGAAGTACAAATTTTTATATAAATCCTCCATCGCTACTCACAAATTCTCAATTGCCGAGATTATGAATTTCACCAAATATCTTCTAAGTTGATCTATATGTATGTCCATGCATCTTCAATCATCAAATAAGTCGGATCAAAAATCAATTATCGTCATAAAATCTCATATCATTATAGCTTTCTTCTTAGCTTCAGTAAATCTTTATTTCATCTCATGTCCTAGCAAACCTCTTTTCAGGTCTTTGTATATCTCAATCATTAAAATTTTCAAACTAATATTTTGATATCTCGAATATGTTTCTTTTTCACCCACCTTATTTATCACCTTAATCTTGATATAATATGAAGGTATCTTCAGTGTTATTGAGGCGCGCGCCCCGGGCGCGCCTCGGGCGCGGGGCGCTTCGGCCTGGGCGAAATGCGCCCCGCACGCGAGGCGGGGCGCTGCACGCAGCGAGGCGCGCGCCTCGCGTGCGCCTCGCATGCGCCTCGCTCGCGCCTCACGTGCGCCTCGCATCTGTGTTATGCAACATACTCTTTCTTCTATTTTTTAAAATAATTTACATAATTACATATTTATATCATGTAATATACTCTTTCTTACTAGTTGCTAATCTATTTTCATCTTTTCATGTTTAACCTATTAAAAGGAAACAATAATTAGTAATTTAGTATACTTGTTTGCTAATTGTAACTTCCTTCTCTAATTAGCATGCTAACTAGCAAATTATGAACATGTAAATATGTAATTGTTACATTTATTCTTCATCTTTTCAAGCTAAGTAGCAAATATCAATTAAGAATACTAACTAGAAAATTATGAACAGTTATGTTTGTTAATTATACTTCCTAGTCTTTTTATGTGGTAATTTATAAACATATGCTCATAATTGTTAATCACTTAATTTGATGATTTAAATACATGTTTCTGGTATCTTTGTTGTTACTTTAAAAATTCAGTTAGCATAATTTAATGATTTAAGTTGATATTCTCATAATTTTGGATGTAGGTAACTAATATGTTGCTTATATGTTTCTATCTTATGATGTTGGCAAATATTAGTTTAAGTTATGCGCCTCAATTAGTGAGGCGTGCGCCTCATTGTGCGCATTACGCATGGTGCGCGTAAGGGATCTTTGCGCCCCGCATTGCGCCTTGCGCCTCGATAACACTGGGTATCTTCTCAACTCACTCAACATCAAATCCACAATCTGAATTTTTTTCCACTCTTGATCCTTTAACTTAGTTTTAAATAACATCTTATTCATATTTCCTCAATCCCAAGATCAGGTCCTCAAAATTAAATTCCAAATACACGATGGACAACTGGAGTAGGGGGTCGACATTTTGGAGTCATAGTGATCACCTAAAGGAGATTGGTCAAGATTAGGACAACGAATCAGGATATTAGGAGTCAAGGGATGTATTTCTGGAAAGGAAAGAACCTATTCTATACATGCTCCAGATTTTTGGTCTAATCTTAATTTGTATTTGTATACAGGATGAGACAATAATTTCTAAACCTGGCTCTGATACCAATAAAACCTTGTCACGCCCCGGGTCCAAAACGTGATAATTTGGAGCGTAACTCGGTCGGCAATGCAACCATATGGTTACATTCACGTCTCTGGATCATCCTGTATACAGATATATTACCAAAAAAACTACTACATAGAGCATGTAACTAAAATAGCAAAGGAACTAGATAGATAAAGAAAACTCTGAAAAGACCAATTCTCTTACATATCCACAACTCTTCAAAGTAGGAAAGAGGAAAATACATCTTAGTCTGGAGTACCACAAGTGATTACAATAAAGACTCAATAACTGAGCTGAGAGAGTGAAGAGAGAGAAGGTGATCACTATCGCTGATCTTAATCCTTAAAGTACTATTGGTCCTGCGAAGAAAGAACAATTCCCAAGCCTGGGGCATGCAAACCCCAGGGGAGTCAGAAAACTCCCAGCAAGCATGCAAAATGAGGAAAATTGTGCACGTGTAAGTATAAATGATAGATATAAAGAAAAGATAAATTCTAAATTTTCAGGGATAAAAGACAATGCTGCTCTTAAAAATCAAAATAAGATGGAACTCAATTAAAGATGATATAGGAAATTTCTAAACATGAATATCAAACAAGGTCTACCCTAAAGCATACATCTTATACCCTATGCTAAAAAGGAGGTAAGATTTAGAAACCCACAATATAAGAGATGAGCACGTCGAGGAAATAATCCAAACAAGGAAACCCTCGTATATACCATATATCTCAAATTGTAAATCTCTAAATATTAACTCTCCAAAATTTCTATACACAACAATATCAATATACATCACTCATACTTCATCCCGGTCATAGTGTGCATGCCAAATCTATCACAAAGCATAAAAACACATTATTCTATATTTTTACATGTTATTTGAATTAGAGAGAAATATTTTCATGTATATAAATCGGTTCCCCGTAAACCGTCCCGGAAACACGGCTTCAAGTCAGGAATTGGCTCTTTGGCCCATATATATAACTCAGGATATCAGGAATGCGCATATACCCGTTTATATACATGTTATATTCTCCGTCTAACTCCCCTTTATAAACCCCCATGTTGTTTGTTTAATCTAAGTAACTGTGCATGAAATGTTGTGCACTAACCACAGTATTACCGTGGAACAACTTCCACAAAACTATGAGAAATAACCGTGACCCAAAACATGTCCAATCAAGAGAGGTGCATCGTCTAGTCGATGCTATAATAGTAATAGCCAAGGAAAAATCTCATATCGGGATATCGATATCGAGAACATAGCCATGCTATG
>BQKN01001096.1:394702-408461 GCA_022839385.1 Asparagus kiusianus
TGGATGCGGAATCAAAGGAGTAAGTGCAAAAAAGATACTGCATGGGGAACAAGCCTAATGTTATACATGCTCAGACTCCTATTCCTATTTTAAAAGCTCCTATAGTTATGTACAGAATGAGAGTCCAGTTATCTAACCTGGGCTAATATCACATTCTCAACATCCTATCTCAAATTCTGTAAATAGTTATTCCTTCATTGTCCTAGTACAACCTCTTAGTTGACCCATGCACATCTTAATGCTAAAAAGTCATATTCAAATTCAAGATGCCTCAAATCAATTATATATCGCTCATCTTAACTTCGAACATAGTCCAAATATAGTGTATACCTCTCTTCAATTTTTACATCATTCTAGATATCATCCTTCCATTGTGCTACTCTACTAATATTAAAGTTAAACTCATCTCTAAAGATATTTATACTAATCATATATATTCAGATGAAGTACAAATTTTTATATAAATCCTCCATTGCTGCTCATAAATTATCAATTGTCGAGATTATAAATTTCACCAAATATCTTCTAAGTTGATCTATATGTATGTCCATGCATCTTCAATCATCAAATAAGTCGGATCGAAAATCAAATATCATTATAAAATCTCATATCATTATAGCTCTCTTCTTAGCTTTAGTAAATCTTTATTTCATCTCATGTCCTAGCAAACCTCTTTTCAGGTCTTTGCATATCTCAATCATTAAAATTTTCAAACTAATATATTGATATCTCGAATATGTTTCTTTTTCACCCACCTTAATTATCACCTTAATCTTGATATAATATGAAGGTATCTTCTCTACTCACTTAACATCAAATCCACAATCTGAAATTTTTTTCCACTCTTGATTCCTCTAACTTATTTTTAAATAACATCTTATTCATATTTCCTCAATCCCAAGATCATGTCCTCAAAATTAAATTCCAAATACACGAGGGACAACTGGAGTAGGGGGGTCGACATTTTGGAGTCATAGTGATCACCTAAAGGAGATTGGTCAAGATTAGGACAAAGAATCAAGATATTAGGAGTCAAGGGATGTATTTCTGGAAAGGAAAGAACCTATTCTATACATGCTCCATATTTTTGGTCTAATCTTAATTTATATTTGTATACAGGATGAGACAATAATTTCTAAACCTAGGCTCTGATACCACTAAAAACCTTGTCACGCCCCAGTTCCAAAACGTGATAGTTTGGGACGTGACTCGGCCGACAATGCAACCATATGGTCACATTCACGCCTCTAGATCATCCTGTACATAGTTTACATTGCTAAAAGAATTACTACATAGAGCATGTAACTAAGATAACAATGATAATAGAAAGATAAAGAAATCTCTAATAAAGACAGAGTTCTCTTACATGTTCACAACTCTCCAAAGTAGGAAAGAAAAAAAATACATCTTAGTCTGGAGAACCACAGGTAAATTATAGGAAAGTCTAAACAACTGAAGATGAGAGAAGAATAGGACAGATGTGATCACTGCTGCTGGGCTTAATCCTTAAAGTACTCTTGGTCCTGCGAAGAAAGAACAGTTCCCAAGTCTGGGGCATGCAAACCCCAGGGGAGTCAAAAAAAACTCCCAGCAAGCATGTAAAATGAGGAAATTGTGCGCGTGTAAGTATAAGTGGTAGATATAAAGAAAAGATAAATTCTAAATTTTCAGTGATAAAAGAAATTGCTACTCTTATAAATCTAAATAAGATGAAAGCTCAGTTAAAGATGATAAAAGGAAATTTCTAAATATGTATATCAAACAAGGTCTACCCTAAAGCATACATCTTATACCTTATACTAAAAGGAGGTAAGATTTAGAAACCCACAACACGAGAGAGGAGTACGTCGAGGGAATAATCCAAACAAGGAAACCCTCGTATATACCATATATCTCAAATTGTAAATCTCTAAATATTAACTCCCAAAATTTCTATACACAACAAAATCAATATACATCACCCATACTTCATCCAGGTCATACCGTGCATGCCAAATCTATCACAAAGCATAAAACATGTTATTCTTATTTTTACATGTTATTTGAATTAGAGAAGAATATTTTCATGTATATAAATCGGTTCCCCGTAAACCGTCCCGGGAACACGGCTTCAAGTCAGGAAATGGCTCTTTGGCCCATGTATATATCTAACTCAGGATATCAGGATGCGCATATGCCCGTTTATATACATGTCATATTCTTCGTCTAATTCCCCTTTATAAACCCCATGTTTGTCGATTAAATTTTAAATGACTGTGCATGAAATGTTGTGCACTAACCACAGAGTTACCGTGGAACGACTTCTGTAAAACTATGAAAATAACCGTGGCCCAGAACATGTCCAATCAAGATGGGTGCATCGTCTAGTCGATGCTATAATAGTAATAGCCAAGGAAAAATCTCATATCGGGATGTCGATATCGAGAACATAGCCATGCTATGAAAGCACACTTATAAATCATATTTTTAACATGAGTCATCTTCATGCACAGTCTCTCCTATTGGAGGACAACTAGGTGATCAAGCAACAAATTCCATAAAGCCATACATATCAAGCATAATTAAGTTCATAACAAGTACAAATCAACCATACATGTATCATATGGTATATGTCACCAGGTCATGCTTCCGATCCATATCTAAATAGGATATCTATTCATGCGCAACTCACCTAGTAGATGTGACTACGTGATCAAACAAAAATTTTGAAGTTTGTACATATGCAATCATAACATCATATCTAACATGATATGATAATAGTCACACTTTAAATATCTATCTGAAAACAGATTCGAATGCTCGATTTTGATTCAAGTGCATATAAGTTCACATAAAGTAACATTTCCATTAAAAACCTTTATATGGATTCTCTGAAAAGCCACTTTCTTATATGCACCAAGAACATCGAAGGGACTAATGCAGTAGTAACATGGCCAAAGATATAGAAGCCTATGTGAAATTAGTTATGTACATCAAGGCTTTTATAAGCAGAAGCTTCCAATCACGTGTTGGTGAACGGCTCAATAACACTGGATCTATAAAATAGGTTAGACATGGGCATGACCTGTGCATATAATTGGACTCATTTTTTTTAGGATAACCGGACTATTAATACTATGTGAAATGGAGGTACTAACACTGAATACTAAGAACTTGCATATTTGAAAGAAAAAAAGAGAAGAACATGTTTACAGCCTTACCGGACTAACTTATTCTACAACCAGCGACTACTTATTGATTAAAATAACTAGATAGAAAACTAAATGTAATTACATGAAAAGTGTAGAATACTAGAAGGGATAATAGTACTTGCGGATTATGAAAAATAATATTAGGCGATCACTAAAATAAGAGTTGGAAGAATGCTTGCATGAAGGGGAAAATCCAAATAATAATAATAATGACAACCATAATAATCAAGGGAAAAGATGCTTGCCTGAGTATTAGATCCAAAAGATAACAAATTCTAAAGACGAATCGAAAGAATTCATCCTTCCTCTTTCCTTTCTCTTTTCTCTCTCTCTCTTTTTTCTCTCTTATTTTCGTTTTTTTTCCTGCAGATTTGGAACAGAGATGGGGAGAAGAGGGGATTGGTTTTTTTTTTATAGAAAAGGTTGAGTGGAGAATCCCTAAAACTAAGGAGATGATAGTGGTAAATGGGTAGTTGAAAATAACAAACCTGGAGAATATCCCACGATTTGATTTGTGGGAGGTAAAGTCATGGAAATTTTTGTTGGGTAAGATTTCCCGGAAAACAAGTCTCACGAACTCACAACCTGGTAACGGACTGAATGTGGAGGTATATACATGGGCGTGCAAAGTTGGGCCTTTCAAGAACTTTGATTTTTTTTCTTTTTTTTTTCCAAATGTCAATATGATGTGGGCTGTCCTTATCAGATAAATTGAGTATGAAGACAACTTCTATTTTCCACTAAGGTTGAATCAGTTATAAACGTGTAACCATGATTATTTATGTTGTTACTATCTTCAGTTGTTGCATATTGAGTAACTTTATTTTACAAGGACTAGCACTAATAACTTTACTAACATTGGTATTGTGCATGCTAATTAATTATGTCTTAGCTTTTGTACTAAAAATATTGATTATTACACTAGAGGTGGCTCCTACGGGCTCTAGAGGTAGCTCACACCGTATCCACGTGGTGTAACACTTAGTTATATATAGCACTTAGCTCCACACTTCCAACTGGTAACTACTCTGATATCATTTATCACGCCCCAGACCCATGGACCCGCTGGCGTGTGCAAGCCGTGGGACCCACCAAGAGCAACTCGATGTTAGTTTAAATCCACCGTCAAAATGCTAGCACTAGTTATTTTTGGGCCCTTCTCTATTTAAACCACTAATATTTTTTTCACACTAGTCTATGTAGGACTAACGTAGGGGTGTCACAATAACTATGTTAACCTGAAGCACACTAGTAGACTCTGGATTGGATTTAGCTTTCTTTGTAGGACAAGCTTTAGCCTAATGTCCAATTTGTCCACAATTCCAATGTGGTTGGTTTTCTTTTGGTTTCTTTTGAATCTTAGATTTGACTTTGATTTTGTCATCAGATTTGCCATTAGGTTTGTTTTTAAAAAAAATCCTAGAAGTTATAACATTTGCTTTAGGTTGGTGCTCAACAGTCATGATATTTTTTTGATTCTTATGCTCTTCCTCAATAGCTATTGCAATCATCAAGTCATCAAGATTTATTTTTTACCTTTCGATGCTTGAGAGACATACCAAAAGTCTCCCAAGGATGAGGAAATTTCTCAATAATTGTCACAACCTAAAATTTTTCAGAAAGCTTTATTGCAGCTTCTCGAAGAGCATGAAGAATGAGCAGAAGTTCATATTCTTGTTCTG
Source organism: Asparagus kiusianus (assembly GCA_022839385.1). NCBI lineage: Eukaryota > Viridiplantae > Streptophyta > Magnoliopsida > Asparagales > Asparagaceae > Asparagus > Asparagus kiusianus. The sequence continues at coordinate 399,576 of BQKN01001096.1, forward strand.
TTACAGATTTACCCTTGACCATTTGAAACTTTAAGAACTTGGACACAAAATATTTTTCAAGACCAAGGTCTTTAGTATTATATTTTGTTATGGTAATTTATCATCTAAAGACAAAAATACCAAAAGATTATCTGCATGGGCTAAAAAGCCATGGTCCAAACCAGCTTAGAGGCTCAAAAGCCTAGCCAAGGGCAAGTCTATCGGTAAGTCAAGCAAACGAGTCACTTTTGACCAAGGGTCATCATTACTGACTCAAAGTGCAGGACCAGTCGGTCCCTCGTAATCAAGACGACTCCTCAAGCAGACGTCTCGACTATATACTCGACCCGAGTCTCACTCGGCTGCCGATTCGGGAAATCACGAAGATAACTCACGAACCGACTCGTCTCTACTAAGGGGATAAGATCCAGCGAAGTTCACCTCAGATGTCAATCAACACAACAGCACTGATCAGTCCCATCAAGATCTCTGCTCTGACAAATCCCCTGTACAAGCCGCTTATTCTACTCACAAGTCACTTCTCTGGGAAAGCCATGATGCTTTTCTGGGCTTGAATGACTTCCCCTCTAATCACCAACCGCCATCTGGAGAGGGAAGGATGATCGAATAACAAGCGTATCCTCTACCCTGCCTCATCTATCAAATCTAGGATACTGAGAGGACATCTCTCTCCTACATTCGAATGACTTCCCTTCCAATCGTCAGTCGACACTTGGAAGGAGAAAGATGACTCAGCCTCCAGCTCACCCCTCAACCACCTCCTGTGCATAGTCAAAACTGAAGGGTCAAACTCCCAGAGTTGGTGGACTATAAAAGGAGGGAAATAAGGTAAAAAGAGGGAGGATTCTTTTCGGCTACTTCTTGAAAAAAGCTCTGAATCTTCTTTTTACATAAGGAGAAAATTTAATAACTCCATAGGAGGAATCCCCTACAAGGACCTCAATGGTTCAGGGACCTCTCAATAAACCCTCCTCAAGCTCATCAGCTGACTTGACCGTCGGAGGTACCACGGGGGAAATTAGCCCCGTACTCCTGCGATTCTTACATGTACAGGCTATCAGTCCACCCCGCGCGCTCAAAATCGAGCGTAGAGTCGGAGGAGGAATCGGCCCCATCTCTTATTCCCCCAACCTTCGTCATCAACGGAAGACCCTCTTCGACTGTGTGTTCATAGACATCAACATAGTTTTTATCCAGTTCATCCCATAGTGCCTTTGTAGTGGCCAAAGAAAAACAATAGACATTAAAGAGCATGTTGGACATTGCCAACAAAATACATCCTCTGGCTATTTGACCCTTCTCTGTTCATTGTCCAATTTTATCTGCACTATTAGGATATTTTTCATCGAGTTTTGGGCAATCTGTTGGTGTTATTGCCAATAGCCCCTTAGTTGTCAGCCAAATCTTCATACGTTGCTGCCAACGTTTGAAGAACTGACTTGTGAACTTTTCTGACATCCAGCATGTCCATTTTAGGGGCAAAGGCACCTGAACCAACTCCTAAAATAGAAGACATCACTCCAGATAATATGAATTTCTTCAAGATTATTGGAAAACAAGAACAAAAATATATCCAAAAATAAATAGAACAAAACACACAGGAATGAAAGATAAGGGCAAAGTGTTGTTAAAAACATTTCAAATAGACTTCAAGTTCAAGATACTTTATAAAATTGCCAAATCACTCTCTAAATAGAGGACTGACCATGAAAAATTTATGCCCCATTTACGGTGCCATTAGGTCTGCAAAATACTTTTGAGGATGAGATGGCAGCAGCCCAAAAAACGCTCCGTTCCATTGAACACCTTGACGACTACACAACACTTCTGAGGATGAGCCCGCACACACGAGCTCGCGCGCACGTGCCCGCGCGCACGTGCCCGCTTGCTTATATACCAACACAAATGTACAATTCTAATACCTTTGTTATACAAAATATAACATGTATGTTAATTTGAACTAACCAAAATGGATTCAAGTAGTCAATGTGGGACTAAAACTCACATACTACTAAGTAAACACGTTTTAATTTTCATCTATGGGATCAAACCATATAAATGGTATCTTTCCTTAAAATTCCTACATTATTCATTTATATCATCATGTTTTACTAAACGGAGTCCATGGAATATAAATATGTGATGAATGTTGCAGATTCATACGTGAGTAGAATCATATCGGAAACAAAATTATTTAAAAAAAACAACACGTAAAAATTGAACAAACGAATAATAACTTGAGTTTTGAAATGATTTTATTTTCTATCTTCGCTAGTCATCTAATTTTGTGAGAGGCTCAATTTCTCTCTAAAATATATCTAGGATACATTATATATTTTTGGGGTGACAAGTTAGCAAAGCAAAAGCTAGTTAAAGAAATAAGGGAACAGGATAGTGAAAGGAGAGGGATACGAGAATCTTTGTAGGCCATGTGTTTGCTCTATCTCATTATCTTCTTTGTCCTCATATTTCTTGTTTATGATATCTCATGTCATATCTTAAACTAGTCTTTTAGCTCGTGTAGAGGTGGCGAACACGGCGACAAACGGCTCAGGAAAAATCAGCACAGAGACAGTTTTCAGGTTGTCCGGTCGACCGCGAGTCAGTTGTCGACCAGAAACGTTCATAGGTCGAAGACAGATTCTAAAGTTGGAGACGATGGACCGCCGCAGTCGACCGCCAGGGAACGGTCGACCGCCAAACCCTATAGTCGATTTATGCATGTCTTTGTCGTTCCTAGGTGGTCGACCACAACGAATTTGGCGGTCGACCGCCAGTCGGGTCTAAGTCAGGTTTTAGTTTCCTGACTCGTTTCGTTTTGAGTTGGTATATAACTCTAAACCTAATTAATTAGGGTTAAGCAATGACGATTTGAACAGACTTTTGAGAGAGGATTGTGCATCCTTTGTGGGAGGATTTGTGAGAGATCTAGAGAGCTTTGTTCTAGGGTTTATTGGTGAGATTTTTAAGCCTATTTGTATTCTCTTGATTTCTAATAGTAAGAACTCACCCTCCTTGCTCCGTGGACGTAGGCAACTTGCCGAACCACGTAAATTTCGTTTGTCTTGCTGTCGTGATTGTGTTTTGCTGGTGTAGTTATTTATCTCATTCTTGTTTGTGCACTTTCGTGTGATTCGAGTTCCGTTGCGCACAACAGCTTGTGCTAAGCACAGTCTTATCGCAATTCATCTATATTTCATCGTGTTTCAATTACTTGTCTCCAAATATAATTTAAAAGATCTAATGACTCAAACCCTTTCGAACCACTTGAACATCCCCCTCCCCCACCTCTATTGAAATTAGAGAACATGTCATTGCTTGTAAATAATGATATTGAAAAACTTGTATAAATCTATAATTAAAATTAAAATCATTTAAACTAATTTTTTCATAATAAATGAATAAAATAAAGATAATGAAATATACCTAAATGCAACTTGAATGAAATTAAGATATAAGACAATTTAATATTTAAAAAATATTATTGGTAAATGATGCATCACCAAAAAAGTTCTTTATCAATCAACCAATTATAGGACGTAATAAGCAAAATATTAAAAAAGCTCAAATAATTTTTAATTATTTTTTCTCCCATCTTAATCCTCTTCTTCAAAGTTAAAAGAGATGGTTCGTTATTCATTTCCGCAAAATTAAAAAACATATTTGTTTAGTAAATCTAACATTAAAAAATTATATATTTAAATTAATTAATGTATGAATAAGCCAAAACATATCTGAGAGACTCAATTTCTCTCCAAAACATATATAGGATACGTTTGTTGGGGATTCGAAACAATCAAATCGAACACTTGCCCTTCCGGGCCTTGTGTTGAAAGTAGGAAAGTAGGAAAATTCACCACAAATAAAAATCAAAACTTATAGAAACAATAAAAGAGACGAGCATACAGATTTAACAAGGTTCGGCAACGTGCCTACGTCCTCGGGAGCCACACCACACAATTCTTTTATTAATTGAAGAAGAAATACAAGCTCTCAAACTAGAGTTTTATCTCACTGAGATTCTCTCTTTTTTCTACCATCAAAAGCTCTCTTTTTCGTGTTCTTGCTAAACCCTAAAACGTTTAGGTATATATATAGAATCCCAAAAGATACAGAACCCAAAACATATTAGAAAACTATCAAACTGCGTCGTGGTCGACCATGGCGGTCGACCGCGCAGGTATCGCGGTCGACCGCACACCGATCGTGGTCGACCGTATTAAAAACCCGAGACCAAAAATCCAACAGGGTTGGCACGGTCGACCGCCGCGGTCGATCGTCTTCGGACCCAGCTCCTCCTGAGCTCCTGTGCACGTTCGCGGTCAACCGTCGTAGACTCATGGTCGACCGTGGATCTATCTGGTAGTTTTTCTTTATCGTTTTGATTCCAGTTTGGATTCAAACTTTGGGTCTACAATTTAGACTAACAATCTCCCACTTGGAGACCAAAGTGCCATCAACGAGCTCACCCGAACTCTCCCCTTGTTCGCATGTATCTTCTCCCCTCGGAAAAATCATTTCTTCAATCAACAATAACCTGACGATCGCGCCAATCCTCCTAGTGTGGCTTCGCCTTCGTCTTCTACTCATGAAGGCCAACTGAAGTTGCACACAACTTCAGTTTCTCAATAGTGTTTGCCTTCGTTAATATGTCCGTCGGGTTTTGACTCCCCAAAATCTTCATTAAATGCAACTTTCCGTCTTCAACTAGCGAGCATATAAACTGGTATTTTACGTCAATGTGCTTTATTCTGGCATGATATATTGGATTCTTGGCAAGATGTATAGCACTCTGACTATCACAATAAATAACTCCTCTCCCTTACTTCAGATCTAATTCTTCCAAGCACCCGTTCAACTAGATCATCTCCTTGCTTGCTTCAGTCACCGTGACATACTCAACCTCGGTTGTAGATAAAGTCACAATCTTCTGTAGACGTGAGACCCAGCTCACTGTTATCGATGCTAAGGTATAAATATATCCCGTGGTGCTTCGCCTCGTATCATGATCACCAACAAAGTCCGCATTCACGTATCCCTACAGCACCAACTCCTTCCTTCTGAAACATAGTGGTTTATTCATTGTTCCCCTCAAGTACCGCAATATCCACTTCACGGCCTCTGAATGCTACTTCCCTGGATTACTTGCAAACCTGCTCACAACTCCTACTACATGGGCGATGTCCGGCCTCGTGCAAAACATCGCGTACATGAGACTCTCAGTGGCCGAAGAATGTGGCGCTCTACTCATATGCTCTCTATCTGCATCTGTCTTAGGCAATTGCTCCTCAGATAGCTTGAACTGACTTCCACGGGTGTGCTAACAACTTTAGCATTCTGCATGTTGAACCTCTGAAGTACCTTCTCAATGTATTCAGCTTGGCTTAATCTCAACGTCCCTTTAGATTTATCCCTATTAATTCACATCCCTAGAATCTGCTTCGCTGCACCCAGATCCTTCATTGTAAATTCCTTTGCTAGTTGCTTCTTCAAACTGTTTATATCTTCTAAACACGGTCCTGCTACCAACATGTCATCAACATATAATAACAAGATAATGAAGCTGGACTCAAACTTCTTAAAATAACAGCAATGATCCGAATTATATCTTCTATAGCCATTATTTTGCATGAAGTTATCAAACTTCTTGTACCACTGTTTCGGAGCCTGTTTCAAACCATATAAGCTCTTCTTGAGCTTGCACATCATCTCTTCCTTTCCTTCTTCAATGAAGCCAACAGGCTGCTTCATATAGATTTCTTCATCCAAGTCACCATGAAGAAAGGCAGTCTTTACATCTAACTGCTCAAGAAAGAGGTCTTCTGCAGCTACCAAATTCAACACAACTTTGATGATTGTGAGCTTCACAACAGGAAAAAATATCTTTGTGTAGTCCACTCCTTCCCGCTGTTGAAACCCCTTCACTACTAATCTGGCCTTGAATCTCTTACTTCCGTCACTCTCCTGCTTGACCCAGTAGACCTATTTGTTATGTAAGGCCTTCTTCTGTGCAGGTAGCTAGGCTAACTCTTATGTCTCATTAGTTAGTAGAGAATCTATCTCCTCCTGCATAGCATGCTCCCACTGCTGAGATTCACTCACTTGCATTGCCTCTTCATAGCACTCCGGTTCACCGCTATCTGTCAACAATAGATAGTCAAGATATGAAAGATATCTGGAATTTGGTTTGGGTACCCTAAATGACCTCCTAAGCTCCACGCTCTGGGTAGTTGCTTCTGCACCTGGAGCCTCCTCCTTTCTATGGTCAGAACAAACATTATCACCCCTATCTGGAAGTTCCTCTAAATCCATGTACTCGGATTCACCTGTATCAGTAGTGCTACTCCTACTGTTTTAGCTATCCTTGGTATTTTTTCTATTCTTGTACATCACATCCTCATTAAATATTGCGTCCATATTTCTGATGATCTTCATGTTCTTCTCATCCTAAAGATGATAGTCAAACGCATCAATGTCGTATCCAATGAATGTGCACTTTTGTGACTTAGCCTCTACCTTGTCCCTGACGTGGTCACTGATATGAACATAAACCATACAACCAAATACCCGTAAGTGTGAGAGATTTATCTTCTTTTCACTCCAAACCTCCTCTGGAATCCTAAAATCCAATAAAACTGATGGCCCGTGATTTATAAGATAAGCTGTCATATGCACCGTATCCGTCCAAAATGTCTTAGGCAGACCTGCATGTAATCGCATGCTCCTGGCACGCTCTGTCAAGGTTATGATCATCCTCCCTGTAATGTCGTTCTGCTGCGGCGTCCCTAGAGTAGTCATCTCTAACCGAACACCGTTCGTAGCATAGAACATCTTGAACTCCTCCAGCTCGTATTCTCCACCTTTGTCCGATCTCAGACACTTCACCTTCAGATCTGTCTCGTTCTTCACCATGGCTTTCCACTTCTTGAAGACTCCGAACATCTCTGACTTGTGCTTCATGAAGTAAACTCACACCTTTCTCGAGTGATCGTCGATGAAAGTGACATAATATCTCGAACCGCCAAAAGAAGACACACTAGCTGGACCCCATACATCTGTATGAATCAACTCTAGCTTCTGAGCCTTAGCTGACCTTCCACCCTTCTGGAAACTAATCATCTTCTGCTTTCCAAAGATGCAGTCTTCACAAACCCCAACTTCAACGGAATCGATCCCGGTTAGCTTTCCCTGTGAATGTAAGATCTTCATCCCCTTCTCGTTCATGTGCCCTAGCCTGTTATGCCACAGATCTATACTCTCTTTGCCAGCTATAATTGCGAGGGTGTCACTCGCATGTAAGGTGAGGTAGAGAGTTTCTAGTTTATTGCCTCGAGCAACAACCATCGTACCGTTAGAGATTCTCTACGAATCCCCTGTGAATGTCGAAACATAGCCTTCTACTCCAAGCTGTCCCACCAAAACAAGATTCCTCTTCAGCTTCGGCACGTGTCTTACGTTCTTCAAGGTCCACTTAGAGCCCTTCATCTGAATCTACACTTCACCCTTTCCAACAATATTACAAGACTCGTTATTCCCCAAATACACTTTTTCAAAGTCCCCTACTATATAGTTCTGAAAGAGCTTCCTGTTAGTAGTGGCGTGGAAAGTGGCTCCTGAGTCGATAACCCAAGAATCTGAGTCGCTATCCATAGCAAGGATCAAAGCATCCTGCACGATATGAGCCTCCTACTCACTCGCATCCTTCTTTAGACTCTTGCAGACTGAAGACATATGGCCCTCCTGGCCACAGTTCCAACACTTCCCTTTGATAGGCCTAACCTTCGAGTTTGGCCTCTTCTTAGACTTCGATCGATTCCTGTTCTGGTTCCCTTTCTTCTGGCTTCTGCCACTTTATTCAAAATTTAGGGCTGAACCTGAGCCTTCTGATTCGGACGATTTCCTTCTAACCTCCTCGGATAGAATCATGCTAACCACCTCACTCAGCTTCAACTTCTCTTTCCCCACCGAATTGCTGATTGCCGTCACACAACCTGCCTAACTATCCGGCAACTCTGATAGTAATAGTAGGGCCTGCACTTCATCATCAAATGTGATGTCTACGGAGATAAGCTGATCAACAATCGTGTTGAACTCGTTGAGATACATCGTGAAGGACCGTCCTTCTGTCATCTTGAGATTGAAAAGAGTCTTGACGAGATGCACCTTGTTTGCTGCCGACGGTTGCTCGTACATCTTTGCGAACGCTTCCATAAGCCCCGTCGTCGTATTCTCCTTCAAGATATTGTGGGCTACTGATTTGGCGAGTGACAACCGGATTTGCCCTAGAGCCTTCCTATCCAGTATCTCCCAATCACCATCTGACTCCTCTTTCTTCTGTCCCTTTTTCTTGCCCATCAGCGGGCGATATAAGTCCTTCTAGTATAGATAGTCCTCCATTTGTGACTTCCAATAGGCGAAGTCTGAGCCGTCAAACTTCTCGATCTTTGATTTGATTTTCTCTGTCATGGCTTTCACACAAATTGATGAACGTGTTAGACCCTAGAGGGGGTGATTAGGATCTTATGCTAATCTAATCGGATTTTAAATGCCAGTTAAAATTAATTAACAAGTTATCCTAGCAAGGATATATAAACTAACATAAGATGATATATCCTACCAAAGAGATATACAATATGATATATGCAAGGATATGTAAACACAAGGGTAACATAAACAAATGATATAGTGGATGAAATAAATAATGAGAGAAAGGCTATAAAGATGAACAAATATAAGTGTGCTAAGCCAAACTCAAACAAGCAATATGATCACGGAGTTCGGAACCGAAAACTTCACAACATACTCGGTTTCTAGCTCACCGAAAACCTTACAATCTCATAATGTAACAATAAATGATTTGTTCTCTCATACAAGGGGAGAACTCAA
>BQKN01001096.1:408471-452174 GCA_022839385.1 Asparagus kiusianus
AAGCACAACTCAATGTTACAATCTCTCACAACCCTAATATACTATGTATGCAAATACAATAAGCTCAAGGTGGGTGTGTGTAACAATGAGATAAATCAAATCTAAACTCAATATAAAACTAGCTTTAATAGAAATGATAATCAACAAATAATTATAAATAAAAGCTAGAGTTGAGTTTAGGAAAACTTCTCTAGATGACAAGAGAGAGAGAGAGAGATGGATTGAATGCCCAAAATACAATTGATAATCTCCTCAAGCTCTTGTAAAACTTTCTTCATAAACCAAACCCTTTAAACAAGCTTAAAACAAGCTTAAACTCTTTTTTAAAACCCTTGTTTAAAAACTTCTTGGATAGCTTGAAAGAGAACAGCAATAGGGTATTTATACCCACTCAAAATCTCAGCAAAAACCCCAAGCAAAAGATAAAAACAGCCTCAGAAAATCAGCTCAGAAAATAGCCGTTGGGAACCAACGGTCATATCGGCGGTCGACCGAAAAAATTTGCGGTCGACCGCGATCCAGATCCCAAGCTGAGAAAACAAGCAGAGACTTCTTCGGTCGACCGGTGCGGTCGACCGTGGAAAGTTTCGAGCTCTCGGTCGACCATGCCGGTCGACCGACAAACTCTCTGTTGCCCACTAACGAATGAACATAGGTGCGGTCGACCGGTGCGGTCGACCGCATACTGATACATTCCAAAAAACTGATATGGGACTTTTAGAAAAATTGTTAAAAATAACAAATAAAGTCCAAAAATAATGAAACTTTGGGAAATGTATATAAACATGTAAATGAACATGTTACAAAAAGAATTTTTTAATTTGTATTTCCCATTTGTGAAAAATCATTATTTTGCAAAATAGTCCAAAACACAAAAATGTAAACATGTGAATTTTGATATTTAGGCTAAACCATGTTTTAAAACTTTGCACAATGATTATATAAACTTAATAAAATATGTATATGATTATTGTTAAGTCCAAAAACTGAGAAAATAATATTTTCACAAATACAATAGAAAATGAAACATATGAGTATGTATATGAAAATATATTTGTTTCATATCTAAGTAGATAAACCAAATCACAATAATAAATATGAAACATATAATTTCATATTTATAAACATGAAAACCAAAACTTGTGTTGTATATATATGTGACTACATATATAGACAAGGAAATCAATAAAGCGTGTGTGTATAGATAATTGAGCTTAGAGTACTTAACACACATAATATAAAACCTAAACTAAGTTACCCAAGCTATGATCTTGATTTTCAATTAAGCTTGACTTGGTACACTTTGCGGATGAAGTTGAAACTTGATCTTTGACTTGAATTGTACGTTGCTTCACCGACATTCCGCCAACCTCCTTTAGATATGATCGTTGAAGCTCTATTCCATCCATCCTCCAAGTCGTTGTTTGTCTACAATAATTAAGACAATACAAATACTAGACAAACAATATTAGATATAAATTGTTTGTTAAATCATCATCAAAATAAGAAGACCAACAGAACGAAGCTCTGATACCAGTTGTTGGGAATTTGAAACAATCAAATTGAACTCTTGTCCTTCCGGACCTTGTGTTGAAAGTAGGAAAGTAGAACCGCAAATAAAGATCAAAACTTGTAGAAACAATAAAAGAGATGAACACACAGATTTAACGAGGTTCGGCAACGTGCCTACGTCCTCGGGAGCCACACCACACAATTCTTTTATTAATTAAAGAAGAAATACAAGCTCTCAAACTAGGGTTTTACCTCTCTGAGATTCTCTCTCTTTTTCTACCGTCAAAAGCTCTCTTTTTTGTATTCTTGTTAAACCCTAAAACGTTTAGGTATATATATAGAATCCCAAAAGATACAGAACCCAAAACAGATTAGGAAACTATCAAACTGCACCGCGATCGACCGTGGCGATCAACCACGCAGGTATCGCGGTCGACCGCACACCAATCGCGGTCGACCGTATTAAAAACCCGAGACCAAAAATCCTACATGGTTGGCGCGGTCGACCGTCTTCAGATCTAGCTCCTCCTGAGCTCCTGTGCACGTTCGCGGTCGACCGCCGCAGACTCGCGATTGACCGTGGATCTGTCTGGTAGTTTTTCTTCATCGTTTTGATTCCAACTTGGCTTCAAACTTTGGGTCTACACTTTAGACTAACAACATTATGTATTTTTGGGATGACAATTTGGAAAAACAAAAGGTAATTAAAGAAATAAGGGAACATAATAGTGAAAGGAGAGGGATAAGAAAACTTTGTAGACGATGTGTTTGCTCTATCTCATTATCTTCTTTGTCCTCTCATTCCTTGTTTACGATATCTCATGTCATACCTTAAATTGTAGCAACGCACTCTCCGTATCCTAAGTCTAGGTTTGGCAGTATTTATAAAATGCTTGTAGGGATTTGTCAGAAAAAGGAATGATAGCTACTTTTTTTTATAACAGGATTATTAGTTACTCATTGGATTTCTTCGAGACATTTTCCATTAAGGAATTTATACGAGTCATTAATCTTCCTTTCATGGGGTTTTTCCATTATTCATATGATTTCCAAGATACGAAATCAGGAAAATGATTTAAGCGCAATAACCGCCCCAAGTGTCATTTTTATCCAAGGTTTCGCTACATTGTGTCTTTCAAGTGAAATGCATCAATCGTTATTAGTGCCTGCTCTATAATCTCACTGGTTAATAAGGGAACATGATAGTGAAAGGAGAGCGATACGAGAAACTTTGTAGACGATGTGTTTGCTCTATCTCATTATCTTCTTTGTCCTCTCATTCCTTGGTTACGATATCACCTGTCATATCTTAAATTGCAGCAACGCACTCTTCGTGTCCTAAGTCTAGGTTTGGCAGTTTTCATATCAAGTGCTTGTAGCAAAGTGGGATAATTACTTATTTGTTATAAGAATATTAGCCCATTAGTCCGTATCCATGAAGATAAAATTATATAACTTCTTTTCCCATCCTGAATGATATCTGAATCACGCCTTTGACCAGATATTTAATCCAACGATGCAATCCCGATTGCATGTATCTTTTGCTTTCTATCTAAAACTTTCACTTCAAAGTTGCTTCTTTTTTTCCTTTTATAGCCACATTGGCATTGAATTGCATACACACATATTTAAATTATTTGCATTGATGAAAGCAGATATTTGAGTGTATGTGGGTCAGGAAAAAAAATCTAAATATAGCAGCTGCTAAAAGAATTAATTATCACGTATCCGTGTATTGAGGCACCCAGGCCCAACACTTTGCTTTGCAAACGTGGGCCTCAAGCCCCAATGTGGGCACCAACAGCAACGTTTGCTACAAACGTTGGGATGCGTTGACGTTTCCTAAAACTTCTTGTTGTCTGTTTGCTAAAGTTGCCAAACTAGCGTTTGTTCAAACGTTGTTTTCCAGTATAATAACGTTTAGAAAATGTTGCTAGCTGCGGTTTAAAATGTTGTTAGGTGCTAGTTGTTTAGTAGCGAATCACCCTTCGAAATCCGGCTTCTTATGCAAACTTCGAAAGTACAGTTAACAACTGATACATGGTCAATTCGTTACTTGTATATCCTTTTCCTACGTAAAATTTTTTTGTCATCGCTATGGTTTTTCTTGTGTTGTGGTGTAAATTACATTAACCAGATAATTGACATGTACATTAAAGTTGAACATGCACCCAAACTTTTTTGTGGTGATCACCCTAAAATTAGGCCGTGGTCGGTCCTAACCCTATTTTCAACTAAATCGGTTTTGTTTTGGATCAGTGAGGAGGTGGTAAAAAAAATACCAGTTAAAGAGGCCAAATTTGATCTTGGAAGGCCAGTGCTGGCTCAGTTTTACTCAAACGCAATTTTTCCCTAAAATAAAACAAAGATCAAGTTTGACCTTATTTTGAGGAGTTGCGGACGCAAGCAAATGTCAACTGTATTTATGGTTTTACATTTTCCTTAAAATTAAGAAAATAGTTTTAAAAAGGTTTATTTGCACATATATCCTTAATGATCAATATTTGCAAAAATATTCTCTAAATCTCAGTATTTGTAAAACTGCCCCCAAGTCTCACACATTCAAGTATGCAGGTGTGTATGTGAACCCGGATCCGCTTATCAATGGGCAATACTCGTAAAAAATTTCACTCCTGTAGACTGATATCGCCCCAACTAAACCCGAAATACCGAAACCCTAAAATCGCAGCCGAGATCGCCGGCGAGACGATCAGATCTCTCCTAATTGCGGCGGAGACGGCCATGGGTCCCACCTCCATCTCTCATCTCTCCCAATTCCTCGCCGCCATCCTCTTCTTCCACGGATCCGAGTACGCCCTCGCCGTTTTCTTTCACGGCCGATCCAACGTCGCCGTCAGCTGTAAGTTCTTTGAGTCTCGTAAAATTTTCAACTTTTTTTTGTTACAAGTTTGATCATTGGGCATCTATTGCAGCGCTTTTGATCAGCAAGCAGTATGTGATCGCGATGGCCTGCGCTCTGTTGGAGTACTTGTCAGAGGTGGTTCTGTTTCCAGAATTGAAGGAGCATCGTTGGATCCGCGGCGTTGGTGTTTTGATGGTTTTGTTGGGGGAGATCATTAGGAAAGCTGCCATAGTGACAGCTCGTCGATCCTTCACGCATAATATTAGAGTGCACTATGATCAAGATCATCACTTGATTACTCATGGGATTTATAGGTAATTTATATGATCATAATTCTAATAGACCCTTAATTTTTGGGGTGTCATTTTGTTAGTATACCCCACATTGAACGGTAACAATTGTAGGTTTAGTCACACTAGGCATTATTTGGTTCATATCATGCGATGTAAGATTTTCATGTTTGCAAGTTAATAGGACATTCTTGAAGTATGATACTAAATTGCTGACTCGTTGAGGTACTTATGTTTGGAATTGATGTTGACGAGTGACCGAAATTACAAGCGATGAAAATTATTGATCTTCTAACAGCTGGAGGAGTGAATGCAGATACTCACTGGTGTAAGAACTCAAACATTGATGAAGTGGTTTCTATTAAAAGTGTTGGCGCCTGTGGTTAAATCTGGAATAATACAGATATATAACAGTAAAAAACTAAACAGAAAACTAAAATGCAGTAATTTAAAATTTTCAAACTCAGCTACTATGCGTTTGTAAAACGCTGTGCTTAAAGCATTATTTGGTCTACTCCGGTGTAAGGATCCCAAGGCCAAATTACTTCCAGAAAAAGCAGTCCAGTACTCTGGTGTGCACCAACCCAGTACTGTCAAGATCTCCTCGATCTATCAAGTAAAGATCTCCTCGATCTATCAGGCAAAGATCTTCTCGATCTATCAGACCTTCTCGGTCTAGGCACTGTTCCTACGAGCACTAGCTATTCTACAATATATATCTGTATATATATTGATTGTCGTTTTTTAGAATGAATTTTTCTTAAGGATTTGAGGTCTATTTATAGCGTTTGGGTAAATACTATACACTAATAAAATATTATTATTTTACTATGTAGTAGGGCCCACGTCCTAAATTTTCAACTAAAGTTTGGCTGCCTAAAATTTGGCACCGCCCAACTAAGAATGTTTCTCTCACGTTTTCCATTGAACACATATTAGCATGGGACCCACCTTTTAAAAAAAAATTATCTAACAATCCCCCACAAGTTTTTTTAAAAGGTGTCGTCGTTTCAATCGTTGTGCGTAAGGAAGATATCGCAAGGACTTGAATCCCCTTTAGACCAACTGAATAAAAGATAGATGCATGGTATCGTAGAGACTTGAACCAGCACATGTCTAAAAATCCAACGATCATACAAGATCAAACTTATCTGTGGTAGTTTTCACTTTGAACCACATTTGCCTTTGTCTTACATGTCTTTGCACATTTGTGGCTCTGTGCATGTCCTGATTTCTGCTAGGGCTCTAGGTATCTTTCCACAAGACACAATAGGAGACGGCCAAATCTCCACCCATGCATAGGTGAGTTCTTTAGGCATGTTTCCTATCAAACATCCCGCATTCGAAATGTTTTGAACTCATTAAGGCTTAAAAGTCATCCTCTCTCATTATAGGATTCTAGGTGAGTCCTTTAGGTGTGTTTCCTATCTAACACCCCGTATCCGAAATGCTTTGGACCCATTAAGGCTTAACAGCCATCCCCTTTACATGATAGGATTCTAGGTGAAAAGATCAAAGTTTTACTCGGATAGTTCAGCCAGGTAATGATAGTATTAGAGGTTGATCAAAGATCAATTAAGTACCTCGTTCCTTGCAGAGCGCGTTACGCAACCCCAAACCTTGCCTTAGACACCGACTAATCCAAAAAAACTTAAACTCTTTCACTTGTAAATCTTACTTGACTTTTGAACCATTTATCTTGTCATTAGTAGCATAAGTTTTGAACTAATAACTAGATGTAAATGGTAAGTATTTGTAAGACTCACCAAACTTTACAAATCTTACTTAACTTTTGAACCGATTATTTTATTATTAGTAGCATAAGCTTTGAACTAATAGCTTAATAAACATGGTAAGTATTTGTAAGACTTACAAAACTTTGAGACCCATTCCAACAGACGTCTTTTTGACTATGTCCTTTTTCAGACCCTTAGTCAAATGATCAGTCACATTCTCAAACGTCAATCATAGAGATGACTCCTTAACAAATGAGCTCTCTCAAATAGCCATGCTTCAGACGAATGGTCCGCTTCTTTCCATTGAGCAACGAGTTCGCTGTCACAGCACTCGTCGCTTGATTATCACAATAGATAGTAATTGCGCCTTGCAATTTCGTCAATGGAAGGTCTTGAAGAATACAACTAAGCCACTCCGCTTCATCTCCTGCAACACAGAGTGCGAAGAACACAGATTTTATCGATGACTGTGCAATCATAGTCTGCTTCTTAGACTTCCACGAGACGGCAGCTCCACCCATAGTGAAGATAAATCCTCCAGTAGATCTGCACTCATCTGGTTCTGAGCACCAGCTCGCATCTGAATAGCCTTCGATTGCACTCGGATATCCAGTGTAGAATAGGCCCAGACTTATAGTTCCTTTTAAGTATCTCATCAATCTCTGGACAACATCCCAATAAAGCTTTCCAGTATTACTTGTGAACCTACTAAGCATTCCTACAGCGAATGCAATGTCTGGCTTTATGCAGCTCATCGCATACATGAGACTCCCAATGATCTTTGAGTACATCAGCTGCTCTACTGGTCTTCCAGTGTTCGGTCGAAGCTTCTTGTTGTAATCATACGACACTGACAGTTCTGACAGGTCGTAGTAACCATACTTAGCATGTTCTTGACATAATGAGATTGGGATAATCTAATACCCTCTTCAGAGTATATGATTTTGATTCCGAGAATCACGTCCGCAGTTCCAAGGTCCTTCATGCTGAATTGTGCTGAGAGAAATTTTTTGGTAGATGTTACTATTTCCAAATCACTCCCGATGATGAGCATATCATCCACATAAAGGCAAATAACCATCACCTTTCCTTCAGCGACCTTGATGTATAGGCATTTGTCAGATTCACTGACTTGATACCCATTGTTGTGAATAACCCCATCGAACTTCTCATGCCAAAGTTTTGGTGCCTGTTTAAGTCCATATAATGACTTAACAAGTTTACAAACCTTACCAGGTGGAGCATCAAGTCCTTCTGGTTTCTCCATGTAGATTTTTTTCTGTGAGATCTCCATTGAGAAAGGCAGTCTTCACATCCATTTGATGTATGACGAACCTTTTAATCGCCGTTCATGCGATAAGCACTCTGATGGTAGTGATCCTGCAAACCGGTGCATAGATATCAAAGAAATCTATACCTTCTTTCTGAGAGAATCCTTTCGCCGCCAGTCTTGCTTTGTACTTTTTAATAGTACCATCAGGACGAAGCTTCTTCTTGAAGATACTTGTAACTGATAGGCCTTGCACCTTCAGGTACATCCACCAGTTCCCAAGTGTGATTTTGGATCAATGAATCTATCTCATCATCTATAGCTTCTTTTCACGGAAGCACGTCTGTTGACTGCATTGCTTCTTGAAAAGTCTGTGGATCTCCTTCCACATTATAGGTGATGAAGTCATCTCCAAAATCTTTCTGTCTTCTGACGCGCTTGGAAGATGATTCGATAACTCCTTCATCATTGACTGACTCCTCTTGTGCATCTGATGTACTAGCATTCTCTACTACATCTTTGAGCAATAAACTTTTATGTTTGATAAACTTATCCTCAAAGAATTCTGCATCTTGAGCTTCAATGATGGAGTTGGTTCCAAGGTCCAGGAATCTGCACGCATTGCTATCTACAGCAAAGCCAAGAAATACACATTTATTTGCCTTTGGTCCGAGCTTAGGCCTTCTGATATCTGGTATTCGAACGTATGCGAGACACCCCCACACTTTGAGACTATCCAAAGAATCTGGATATCCCAACCATAACTGATGAGGAGTACTATCAGTTTTGGAATAGGGTACTCTGTTCAGAATCCAATCTGCCATCAGTAAAGCCTCTCCCCAATAGCAGGTAGGTAGACCAGATGTGATCAGCATCGAATTCACCATCTCGGTCAATGTGTGATTCTTTCTTTTTGTAATCCCATTAGATTGCGGAGAATACGGAGCAGTAATTCTTTCTTTTTGCAATCCCATTAGATTGCGGAGAATACGGAACAGTAATTTCAGCAATGATTCCATGCTCCTTGAAGTATGCTTCCAATTCCTTAGATCGGTATTCTCCTCCTCTGTCGCTCCTGAGTCTTTTCACCTGAAGTCCAAGCTGCTTCTCCACTCAAGTCCGAAATTCGACAAACTTGCTGAAAGTTTTATCTTTAGATTTCAGCAGGTAAACATGACAGAAGCGAGAATGGTCGTCAATGAAGGTGATGAAGTACTTCTTGCCGCCATGAGTGATGAGGCTCTTGAAGTCACAAGTATCTGAATGACTCATTCAGATCCAACAAGTTGGTGCTCCTCGTGACACTTGAAAATGGCTTCCTCGTCAGCTTTGCTTGCGCGCAAACTTCACACTTCTCAGGTTTGTTACCCCCATATTTTGGAAGTAATCCTAACTTCTCCATGCTGGATAATTTTCTATAATTTACATGTCCCAGCCTATTGTGCCATAACACTGAGGAGTAAGCAGAAGAGGATACTTCATTTACAATGGGGTTTGGTGCTCGTACTGATTTTATACATGCCATCGGTACGATATGCATTGCCAAAATACATTTTCTTGAAGGATAATACAGTCTTTCCTCCTTGAAAATCCAGTGTCATTCCTGCATCACACAGCATGTTTCCAGATACTAAGTTTTTGACAATTGAGGGAACGTGTTTCACATCCTTCAATGTGAGTCTTTCCCGAAGAAAGAGTCAGCACCACAGTCCCAGTTTCAAGAACAGGAACCACAGAACGATCAGCCATTGATACGTTCTCTTTGGTAGCAACATAAGAAGAGAACATATCTCTATTGGAGTATACATGACAAGTAGCACCCGTATCTATCCACCAACTAGAGATGTTGCTTGGAGTTATACCTGGAAGAGCATAGCCACATAATCATCAACTTGATTGACATTGTGTGTTGTTTCCTTCTTTGGTGCTTTGCAGTCTTTGGCAAAATATCCTTACTTCCCACAGTTGAAGCATTTGCCGCTCCTCTTGAACTCTTTCTTCTGAACGTTCAGGTTCTTTGGATTCTGGTTCTTCTTTCTGTTGAAAGACTTCTTTTTCTTGAAAGATGAATTATTATCCTTTTCAGAGTTAGCAGCCACCATGTTAGCAGACGCCTTCTGCTTAGCAATGAGCTCAGTCTTCGTGCGAGTCCGAGTCTCGTCTTTGATCCGAATGAACCTCTTCAAATCAGACAGAGTCACCTGTCTTTTTCTTCTTCGAATATCAGTGGAGAATGATATCCAAGATGGAGGAAGCTTGTTGATAATTGCACTAGAAATGAAGGTTTGACAAAGACTGGTCTTTTCATCCTTCAGCTTCATAACAAGCTTTTCAAGCTCTTTGACTTGTGGCAAAACCTCAGTATCATCTTCGAACTTCAAGTCCAAAAATTTGTCAATGAGGTGAGATTTGGACAGCTTCTCCTCATCCTTGTACTGATCCTCCAGAGCATTTCAGATTTTCTTTGCAGAGGGCTTGTTGGTGTAAGCATCTGCCAGATGATCGGCCAGACAGTTAAGAAGATAACTCTTGCAGAAGTGATCATCTCTAGCCCAAGAGGCTTCAGCTTCAGAGTCTTCTTCAGAGTCAGATTTCTCCTCAGAAACTACATAGTAGATTTTCAGGAGTTGCATTCCGAAGATCACTTTCTGACGCCATGCGTTAAAGTTGGATCCGTCAAAATTTTCTAACTTAAGACAGTCCACTCCAAGAGTCCTCGCAGAATCCATGGTAGATCGAAATAATGCGTTAAGATTGTTGGCGCATGTGGTTAAATCTGGAATAATACAGATATATAACAGCAAAAAACTAAACAGAAAATTAAAGTGCAGTAATTTAAAATTTTTAAACTCAGCTGCTGTGCGTTTGTAAAACGCTGTGCTTAAAGCATTATTTGGCCTACTCCGGTGTAAGGATCTCAACGCCAAATTGCTTCCAGGAACAGCAGTCCAGTACTCTGGTGTGCACCAACCCAGTACTGTCAAGATCTCCTCGATCTATCAGGTAAAGATCTCCTCGATCTATCAGACCTTCTTGGTCTAGACACTGTTCCTACGAGCACTAGCTATTCTAAAATATATATCTGTATATATATTGATTGTCGTTTTTTGGAATGAATTTTCCTTAAGGATTTGAGGTCTATTTATAGCGTTTGGAAAAATACCATGTACTAATAAAATATTATTATTTTACTATGTAGTGGGGCTCACGTCCTAAATTTTCAACCAAAGTTTGGCTGCCTAAAATTTGGCACCGCCCAACTAAGAATGTTTCTCCCATTTTTTCCATTGAACACATATTAGCGTGGGACCCACCTTTTTTAAAAGAAAATTATCTAACAAAAAGATTATAGCTCCTGAAAGGCTTCGTTTAGTATCCTTGCTATAGATGTCCCATTTCTTTGAAACACAAGAGACCAATAAAAAGGGTGCTTTTTAGGAAGCTGTTATCAAGGGAGCTCATATTAATTAACATGGCATTGCTTCTAGAACTTGTTTTGCTCTTTCTAGAGTTTGAATTTTGAGAGCTTTTATGGTACTAAAAATGAGAACATGAGTGCTTGTTTATGGTATTCCGAACTCTCTATGTCGAAGGGGGGAAAAATCTTGTTTATTCATAACATATGATAAACTTACCAGTTTGGCTGGAAGAAAACATGTTCTTTAATATGATATAATGTTGCATAAGATTTTTCTTTCCTTTCCATTAATATCGCAACCTACTAATTAAGGTGACTAACATTATAATGTTTTATTTATGCAATCAAACAGATACATGCGCCATCCAAGTTATTGTGGCTTTTTCATCTGGGCAATTGGAACCCAGGTTATGTTTTGCAACCCTCTGTGCACTATTGCATTTGCTGCAGTCACCTGGAGATTCTTCTCTAGTCGCATACCATATCCTTTTCTTGAAATACTCTGAATTAATTGTGTCGATATCTATTGTTGAGTTCAACCAAAATATTTTATATTTTCCTGCAGCTTATTAGCATTATTTAACAGTTCTCCTCTTTAGAATTGTTAATCCTTCACTTAGAAATAGATATGAAGAGTTTTTCTTAAGACAGTTTTTTGGGCCCCAGTATATAGAATATGCACGGCGTGTTCCTTCTGGTCTTCCTTTTATAAAGTGAATGCCTGCCAAATTGTAAGAGTATACTTTCACTCTTTATTCAGTTTATTCGCCCATTGATCCTTAACGATGACTTCTATCATCAGTTAGCAAATAAATATAGAAACTGTCTAAAATTATATGAAATTATCTTAGGTATTCTGTGGATGCAGGTAGGCCTATTATCAAGCGTAGAGAATATTTGTTGGTCTCACTAAATTACATGAGCTGGCTCCCCAGAGGACTGCATAGCATATGGCAAAAGTTTAATTTATTTACGGAGCCAACAGGGTGGATGGAAACAGGTAGAGAATAATTAGAGATCAAGCTTTCTATTTGGTGATCCTGAGGATAGAAAGGATATGAACTTGAGCATCTTAAATTAGCTTTAAATGTTCTATTTACTCTGTGCTCGATTTGTTAGAGAGGCTAACGCAGTGAGGTACTGGTGTGGATGCTGAGGCCGGGTGCCAGGCCCAATCTTGCTTATATTGGAACGTTACGATCTTTCAAAATTTTCTTGTATATCCATATTAGCCAACATCTCCATGTATTGAGGGCATTATTGTTTACTGTTAGCACTTCAAAGTAATTTCAATATCTGGTGATTCTTAAAATTCTGTGATGCCTTTGTTAGGAAACCCAAAACACGAGCAAGTTTGCGGTAAGGATTTATGCGATCTGCGGCAGCACAGCGGACATGTTATGGATATAGAAGTTGTTAATTTTTGAAGACGTTTTAGGGTCCGTCTCAAGATTTTTTTTTTTTTCCATTGTATATCCATTTCCTTTTGGAGTTGTTTATTATTCTGATGAAGTTTTTAGGAAAACCATAAATACTTAATTCTTGTATCATTTAAATTCTTTTTTCTTTTCCTATTCTTATCTACTACTGGTCTTTGTCTTCTCAAAGTAACCATGGCATTTTTCACCCGTAGAAGCTCGAACTTGGTCGTGTGGCTCTGCTCTTGCTTTCACAATTTGACCAGGGGTTAACAAAACTGTAATTATTCTGAACCCCTATTGCTTACAGGAGAAAACATAAAGAGAGAACACTGTCGACGCTCATACTTGCCCAGTTATATTGTTTTAAGTTGGATGCTCGACGGTAGTTTATTTATCAACTAGTATCGTTGATCATTCCCAATACTGCAAAGCCAAGGCCCATGGATTGGGCTGGCCCTTTTGTCAGGAATAAAATTTCAGAGACTCAAGAGAGGAACAGGACGAACTAGGGCTTTAGTTTGTCAAGTCCTGTCAGACATCCCAGGCTTTCAGCAAAAGGTAAATAAGAAAAAAAAAAATTCCTTGTAGAAGATCGTGTAGTGAGGAAGTAGATTTTCACAAGGGACTTTGGCACTGATAGACATTAGTGATATGAACAAGAGCGGAACCATTTAGGCACAAGAAAAAGACACCTATTTATAGACTTAGTTGCACTTAAATACCTTATAGTTTCCTCTACCTTGCATTTATGTATACTCAATTGTTTTTTTGCAACACTTATATATCCTAAAGCTTCTAAAACTTGCACTTATGTACCCTCACTTTTTTTTAGAGCTCTTATATATGCTAAATGTTTTTTAAACTTGCACTTATATCACTTATTTTTAAGAGCTCTTATATATGTTAAATGTTTTTTAAACTTGCACTTATATACCCTAAAGTTTTTAAAACTTGCCTTAAATATCTTCAGTTATGCAAATGCAGGAATCCCCCCACCCACCACCCCCACCCCCACCCCAACAACACCCAAAAAAACAAAAGGAAAAAAGTTTCCATGCAACATACCAATTTCAAAACTAACCCTTTTTTAATTAAATTTACTGTTTAAACTGTCCTAATTCTATTCTAGAATAGAATTTGAATATGCCTAACATTAATTTCAACAAACTTCCGAGTGGAAATTTGTTCTAAATTAAGAGTTAAAATATTCTAAATTAGCATGAAAGTTCACATGAGAATTTCCGAGTGGAAATATTAACATATTCACCTTTGCATAACTGAGGGTATTTAAGTGCATGTTTTAAAAACTTTAAGGTAATATAAGTATTGTCGGAAACAAATGAGTGTGGATAAGTGTAGGTGTTAAAAACTTGAGGGTATACTAGTGTTGCCAAAAAATTTGAGGGTAGATAAGTGCAAAGTAGAGGAAACTATAAGGTATATTTTAGAGGCAATCAATCCATTAATATATAATAACTCAACTATAAGTGCTAAATTGTAAATCTCTCGAACAAAAAAAATAATCCTCGTTTTTTTTCCGCAATTATTGTAATTTGCACGAGACAGCGATTCTAAACATGGAAGATAATTTTGTGAACTGTAGACCAAAACGTGGAGCTTAAGTGTCTACAAATATAATTTATAACATTGATTTACAAATATAATGAAACAGCTTTAAGAAATAAAGGCAAGAAAAATGTCATCGTAAACACTATATTCTAATTAGAAACAAGTCTCGTTTCGTAATGATCTTCAGATGCTAATTAATTATGCTAGTTTTTTTTATACGTTACCGTGTTTAAGTTTTTTGGACCCTCTTTGCTAAATTTCTTGGCCCTGCCAACTAGATATGAACGTCAAGACTTAAAAATATTTAGATGTAATGTCCTCTTTGGCGCGTGATAGTTTCTATAGGGGCTACATGATTTTTGGGGGACAAATTTTTGAAAACACCTAATTTTTAAATTTATATAGCAAAATTGATTCTTTCTGAAAAAAATTAGCAAAACCGACCCTTTTCAGATGAAAATGGTCGGTTTTGCTGAGGAAGTGTTTTTCGAACTGCACGGGACTAGCAGTCCCGTGCATTTCGTTTTCTTTTCGAACTACATGGGACTAGCAGTCCCGTGCATTTCAAAACTATATGTTGAGTGCAATTCGAAAAGAAAACGAAATGCACGGGACTGCTAGTCCCGTGCAGGTCAAAAAACTCTTCCGCAGCAAAACCGACCCTTTTCATCTGAAAATGGTCGGTTTTGTTGATTTTTTTTTTAAAATGATCGATTTTACTATATAAATTTGAAAATTGGGTGTTTTTAAAATTTTGTCTTTTTTTGGCTTCGGGTGATCGCATGTAACTTTTTTATGCGGGGTATCCAGACTCAAAAGAAACGGCATGCTATCCACAAGTAACAAACTTCAGCCCACCCCCAGCCAACCAAAATCTCTCCCATCACACAAGCAGAGAGACAGAGAGAGAGAGAGTAAGAAAATCAACCAGCTTTCTTCCCCTTCAGCTCTATCTTTACATTTCCCAGGTCCTCTAATGGCTTCTCCTTGTAAGTAGACCCAGAGAGAGAGAGAGGGAGTGAGAGAGAGAGAGAATCACAAGATGGGCCTAAATGCAACAGCTAGAGCTGCAGCAGCAATCAACCTATTTTCTCCTTCATCTGAGCACTTATCAACTTCCCATGTAGCCCTTCACAAGGTACTCTAACTCGTTCTTACGCACTAAAATTACCATATTCCGTAACTTACTGATACCATATCAAGAACGTTAATAACCCATCTCATCAAATTATACTGCAGTTTTCTTTCTCATCAAAACAGAGCTCATTCTGCAGAGGCCAATTCAATATCAGCCACCATTTTCATCTCTCTTTGAATCATAGTAGGAGGAGAAGACCGGGTAAAGAAATATCCTCTTTTTGGGCGTACGCCAATATATTCGTTCGGATTAATAAACTTCATGGTTTCTATTGAATTTAATTTTCAGTATTACCAGTTTGTGTTATGCCATTGACTGAAGAAAATGTTGAGAAGGTTTTGGATGAGGTGAGGCCTGGACTAATGGCAGATGGAGGCAATGTGGCTCTTCATGAAATAGATGGTCTTGTTGTGGTCTTGAAGCTTCAAGGGGCTTGCGGGTCATGCCCGAGCTCAACAATGACGTTGAAGATGGGCATAGAAACAAGACTCAGGGATAAGATTCCAGAGATTTTGGAAGTTGAGCAGATCCGTGATACTGAAACTGGACTTGAACTCAATGAGGAGAATGTCGAAAAGGTTGAGACTTTTTTAGACTTAAAAGTTCAATATAACTGCAAAATTTTGTTTTTTCACCGCTGTTGCTTTAGCTAGCTCTAAAACGATCACGTACTATGATAAGAACAAGTCGTGGACATCATTCTTTTAGTTCATGAGTGAATTAATTCATCTCTCTTGAGTTCCATGGTCTTCCCAAATTCTACACAACTCCTGTAATGAACTTAGATTCACTCTATCAGTCATATTCATGTCCAGAATTTCTGCAATCGAAGTTGCGCACCAACAAATTTCTCAACTTGTTCAGAAATTTGCGGCACATTCAATATAAACACAATATTTTGCATTATCAAAAGATTCTTCCATTTAAGGAATGCACTCCATGGGGCATCTATTCATAAAATACTTCTCAATTAGGGAGCTTCTGCCTTAGTTTCCCATCAAATTGCTGTCTCAAGGGAACTAGGGACGAATAATTTCAATGTTTTACACCTCCATTTCCCCCTTTCAATCTATTTCTGAGTATTCTAACTCAATTATGGATGAACAATATGTTTAATGCAACCAATTCAGCTTCAGCTTCACATTTCTTTTTTTTTTTTCAGCATTTGTTATACATTCTCTATACAACTCAAAATATTAGCAGTATTCTAAATTAGGGAATGAACCCCCTCTGATATTGAATCATTAAAAAAAATTAATTACTCTATAGAGCTTCTGCCTTCGTTTTTGTCACAATTCCCCTATCTCAAGTGAACTAGTCAGAATCTAACTCGAAGTAATTCTTTCAGGTTCTTTCGGAGATTAGACCATATCTAGCAGGCACAGGAGGAGGCATACTCGAGCTTGGGCAGATAAATGGCTACATGGTTCAGGTCAGACTGAGCGGACCTGCGGCAGAAGTCATGACCGTTCGTGTAGCCCTAACACAAAAACTCAAAGAAAAAATACCTTCCATTGCTTCTGTGCAACTCGTCGAATAACAATATATCAATAGTTCAATACATTCTGAGAGCACTCAAAGTTCATACTATTGTAGGATGAGCAATTGCGAGTTCTAAATTTTATTACTTCATAAAATCATTTCAAGAACTCTAGTACATATGTAACCAAACATGTTGTTACTCAAGAAAACATTTGTAGACATTTTTGCTTGTAACATGTCGAAATATACTGGAGTATTACAGGGGTCTAAATTTTTCATACCTCTGCGCCATAACTTACTTAGTGGGCATTTTTCCATCGTTCGACATTGAGGGATCCTCGAAATGTCTGTCGATCCTCTTGCTGTAATCGCTGAGAAACCCAAGCAATTGAGGCTCTTCGTAAATAAAGAGTCAATGACCTAAGCCTCCCTATTTACAGTCAGAAAAACTCTCCTCCTCATCATGGTCCATCGACTGAGACTCCCCGATCCCTCCCAGGCTCTCCATCATCTTCTTCATCTCTTCAACCTTGTCCATCTCCTTCAACTTACCCAAAGCCCCCTCCAACACCATAAAGCTCCTCTCCGATGGCAATCTCCCTCTCTCAACCACCTGCTTAAAACACTCAAACGCCTCCGCCACCTTCCCACTGCAACACAATCCAATCACCAACAAATCCAACGCGTGCCGATGAGGGCAACACCCTTTATCCACCAAATAATCCCACATCTCTAGCCCTAAGTCCGACCTCCTCTTCTCGCAAAAATACTTCATTAAGAGCATCACCGTTCGAACCCTAGGCACGTAGTCCCTCTCCTTCATCTTCCTATAAACCTCGCAAACCCCATCGAAATCTCCGGCCTTCTTCATCCCACAAAACAAAGTATAGTAACTCACATCATCAACCCCAACGTCTTTCCTCTCCATCTCATCCATTATCCCAACCCCACCCTTCAAATCTCCAACCCTAACAACGGCTCCCATAAGCGCGTTATAAGCCCCCCTATCAACCTCCAACCCTCTCTCGGTAATTTCATCAAACACCCTCCGCGCGCGGAAGGGATTCCTGGCGATCCCCGCCCCGTGTATCAGCGTCGTCAGCGTCCTCACCGTCGGCTCGAGCCCTCTCCCCTCCATCTCCTCCAAAACCCTAACAGCCTCGTCCAGCCTCCTCTTCTTACAATACGCGTCGATCCTGATGTTGTAAGTGACAACGTCAGGCTCGAACCCCCTGACGACCGCGTCGTTGTAGAACAGATCAAAGGCGAGTAAGTTCCCCGAGAGCTTAAACCCGAGCAACAGCGTGTTCAAGGTTCTCGAATTAGGGGGGAAGCGGGAGTGGAGGAGGTTGAAGGCGGCCCGGGCGTCGGGCATCCTGCCGAGCGAGGAGAAGGCGCGCAGGAGCGCGTTGAAGTGGTCGACGCCGAAGGGGGCGCCGCGGGAGGCGAAGAGCCGGTCGAGGCGGCGGAAGTAGTCGAGGGTGGAGTCGAAGGGGTGGAACTTGGCGTGGCGGGAGAGGACGATGGAGAGGGGTCGGGGGGAGAGGAGGTGGGGAGGGAGGGATCGGAGGAGGGAGTCGGCGGAGGGGAAGAGGCGGGCGCGGGAGAGGGAGTGGAGGACCGAGTCGAGGGAGGGGGGGAGGTGGGGGGAGGTGGGGGGGAGGGGGGGGGGGGGGGGGGGGGACGCCGCCCGGGGCGGGGGGGGAGGGGGAGGGGGAGGGGGGTAATTGTTTTGGGATGGTGGTTTCGGGGAGCAGCAGCATGGGTACTTTCATCTATACGGGCGGGTGATGGTTGGGTTTTTGGGACCTAAAAAATTTAAGGCCGGAGATGAAAAGATCGATCCCTCAGCTATTTGAAAGAGGCGCCAAGAAGAAAAATGAAATCGGGGGTCAGCAACAGTAGTCCCTCCCTCGTGTCTTTTGTGTCTTGGAAATCAGCCCCCTCCTCAAACATTGCGAATTGCATTACGCCCCCAAGTTCCATATACCTCACGTCTCTTACTTGGTTGGAGGGGTCGATTTGGAACAACTTGTAGCAATCGGCTCGTGTCTAAGCGGCTTAGGGGCTGTTTGTTTGAGCGTTTTTGGGTGGGAAAGAGCCCGAAAGCTGCCACCGATGGGACTGGGGTGGCAGCTTTCGGCCTCCTCCTCTCCAAACCAAACGGCCCCTTAAGAATTCTGGGATGTAACAGCAATTTTAATGACTTAAGGGACCGGTTCACGATATGACTAATGTTGGGGAAACCGTAAGGGAATATGCAATTTTTCTCAATCATTTTTTTTCTTCTTTGTACGACAAACTGTTTTGGATCTTCAGACCGTAGATCCAAGATGCATCCAGTTAGGACAAAAATGTTAAAATCAGCCCCCTTTTCACAAACAATAACTATCTTTGCTTTTAAAAAAATACGACTAAAGTAACTCACGACCGCCTTACTTATATGTTAGCTGATGATTTAGATGGACTAATAAATATCTCGCCAATTGTAATCACTTTTCATTCAAGAGGAGTCATTGCCCAACAAATAATACATCTATTATTTAAAAACAAATCATTTTACTATCTACCAATAATAAAGTAAATCCAAATTATACAAAGTAACTCATACAATTTCATTCAACTTAATCAACGCCATCGCAGTAGGAACTCAATTTTGTCATATAGAAAAGTAAAAACATACAAAGAAAAACCAAAATCATTACATGTAGAATAGGCACATAAAGGAAATAGGTCGCAATCAGAACAATATACAAGGAACCACTCTGGAACCAGAGTTAGTAATGCAACCTGTGACTGCAGAAGTGGCAAAGCTAAAACAAGCAAGCTTCGCAATGTGAAACTTAACGCTATCCAAAATACCTATCAGACGTTCAACAACGTGTTCTTATGATTTACCACTTCCAGTAGCATGGTTCCAGTAATGAACTTTTGCTTTTCTGCTTCAAAGTGAAATCGCAAAAGACTTCAGCAGCATATTTTACGTGATGTGCTGGTATGAACTTGTTATAACCCTCCAAGATGAGGAAATAGCTTCCGGAGCACTTGGGGCAGATTCAGCACAATTTCAGCATATGCTGCACGAAATAGAAAAAGTAATTTAGAGTAGACATTGGGGGTTGGGGGGGGGGGGGCGGATGTAGATATACGGTGCTTATTTCTGTTACAATTCTGTCTTTCAAAAAATGTTCAACTGAGGAGAAATTCAGCACCAATATGAAAAGTTCGCCAAAGTACCAAGAAACAAACACAAAACAAACTTGGAGAGATATATCTTTTATGTAAGTTCATGAGAAAAGCAGTAACACAAGAAGAAATATTGCGAATCAAACAATAGCCAGGTATCATTATGAATAGTTTCAGTATCTTCTAAATGAAAGTGATGAAATACTTGTGGGCAATTCATGGAAACCTGAATTTACAAAATTCTTGTGAAAAAATAAAGGTTGCTGGATGAGAATTCTGGTAAGAGACTTCTTTAAGGAAAACTGAGGAATTTTATTTGAAAATTTTTCCAAATAATCAAATAAAACCACAATTTTGAATTTGATATTTTAAATAATAACAATAATAATAAAAGAACACAATGATTTTGACGCTTATGGAAGAATTGTTTATTTATAGCACCTTCTGGCAAGCTCATGGTTCTCAGTGCATCCTCAGCATAAGAAAGGCGAGACGGAACAGACTGAACTAGTGTTGTGCCAAACCCTTTCCTCTCTATTGTTGAAATCTTCTTTGAAGGATGAACAGGCCATGCTAGCACTCTGATTCTACTTGGCAATACAGAAACAAGATCGGCATATCTAAGACTGACAGTCACCTTGCTGCATCAAATGTAGTGGAAAAAAAATTAAAAGAGGATATCATTGAACTTACATACAAAAGGGTTCCACTGGCTTTAAAGAAAAAAGAAAGAAACAAAGAACAGTTGCAGCATGGCTTGCGTGTTTGTTATACAATAATTAGATTCTGACTAATCCCTCAGTACAGTAACCAGCGATGAGTAAAGATCTGATGAACTACCTCAAAATTGAGCATAGTTGGTAACACAAAACGGTGCTGGCAATTAGTTCTGTCCTTGTTATTTTCCACACCTTTGTACCTTACAACTATATTCGTTTCTGTTGCAGTTATACTTACTACAACAAAGCAGGAGAAAAACCATGAGATTTGTCATCCATCCAGATATGGATAGGATTCATCTACCCAGATTGGTTTTGCATTCTTCTGCCAGAATGTCAGTACTTAACCAACTCTATTATCATTCAACATGCAGCCGTTTAATTGATCGGTTCCTTTTGCCTATTTCTCGGCCTGTAGTTGTTCCTCCTTTTAATCAGAGCTAAACCATATAATCGTATGGTGCTTGATTATTGATTTCTGGTATGTAACTACTTTTCAATCCAGAATGATGTTTGATACAATTTATCCTTTTGTATAGAATCACTTCTTTATAAATTTTGAGAAACCGCTACTAGCAAGTCTGGAACCTTATACCATAGTTTGCTTCAACATTGATTTTACCATTGTATGAATATGCACTGTAGCCAATTTAATAAAGCGGTTTGAAGGTTTGGTAATTCTATGAATCTTGATGTGTACCCTTGTCACATTAATAGACATGGCCTAAAGCATATACATGACAAATGGCGATGGCAAACATGTATTAGTATAACTATTAATGTGCGTGTATGTATGAATATGTGTGCGCGCGCACATACATATACACATTCATGGACACAGGCATATATATACATCTATAAAAGGCAGCCCGGCACATGAAGCTCCTGCTATGCACGGGTCTAGGGAGGGGTCAGACCCCTTTGGATCTACTGGACACGACCTTACCTTGGCATTTTTTTCCTTCAAAAGGTCGTTTCCACAACTTGAACCCATCATCTCCAGGTCACATGGTGACAACTCCTGACATTGCACCATGGCTCCCCTTTATGTATAAGGGCATGCACAGGCAAACATGCAAGTACTTGTATCTAGATGGTCAAACTACTCATCGTGTTGATTCCTGTGTTGCATCCGTGATGTATAGATATTAACATTCTCGCAGGTAGGATAAAATGTACAGTTGAAAACTATGTTCTGGAGGATCCAGATTCCAGGATCACATATTAAGTTGATTGTGATTCATTTATTATAGCGTACAACTTGTACCCTTGTATCATAGATTATATAGATATAGTTACAAACAAGATGATCTACAGTTCACAAAAGGCAACGTGACTCTGCCGCAACAAGTGAAAGATACAGGTACCTACCAATCAAAGTCATCCAACACAAATTCAATCAAATTGTAAGCAAGACTATGGTACAAATCCCTGATTTGGTTTCCGTAGAGCTCCTTAATAAGGCGAACCTGCAAGAAACTGATAGTAAACAATATGGAGAGGAAAGAGTGTTATCAATAAAAACTATGTGAGGGAACAGCAAGCTCTTTTTTGGTAATTTCAAGTTAAATCTACCAAGAAAGGCAAGAAATAACACCAACAGAAAAGTTGATTGTGTTAACATGTCTATATAATATTTCTGAAAAACAGTGAGAGTTTCCATAACTTGACTATAATCTTATAATCCTTCTTCATGGAAATAACCCCGATTCGGGTATTCTTTATCCAAATAATAATAATGATGATGATGATATCGTTTCTACACTAGTGCAGCACTTGTGTTATTAAACCATATTACCTCCTTGACCCATATCCAGTATCCAGCAACAAAAAAAAAGTCTCAACTTTAAAATTTTGGACTATAACATATCAAGTCACTCAATTACAAGTTATCACATATCTAATGCACCTGCTCGCTTCATTTGCTCCAATTACCCACCTTAACATGAGAATGTAAATTATGTTTGAAACTATCCTTCAATAAGAAGCCAATTAGGTGATAACACTAAGATAATTGCCATTTTATAAAGGACAGAGGGGGAAATGAATGTAACAGACAAAAATTATGAATCTAGTCAAAACAAAAACAACAACATCATCATCATCAATATACCTGCTCTCTTCTCTCCACATAACAATCCAAAACTTCTCCAATATAGTCAATGAATTTCTGAAAAAAAGCAATTATGGAACATGTGCAGCAGGTTCATTAGCAAATATTAAAAGGGTCAGACAAGAAAGACATTTATATAGTAACAGCAAGCAGCAGGCACACCTTTGCATCAGAAGAGAGTAGATCATTTTCTGCTTCTCGTATAGGGAGAAAGAAAGGAATAGTATGTTCAACTACGCTCATTTTCTCAAGGAATGATTTGCTCTCAAGAACACAATGATAAATTTCACATGGTTCCCCTGCAAAATGGAAGATCATAATTAATTCCTAGTAAAAGTTTCAACAAAACATTAACATACATGAAAATAGATATAAGAGTAGATATCACATCACATGTAGAATCAAAATATCCAACTTCTGTCTAAACTTCACATGATAACACACGTAACACACAAAAATAAAACTTTGATCTGAACAACTGCCCATGCACATAACAGGGAATTAACTTAAGAACCCCTTTTTATGGTTTACTTTTTGTGCCAAATGAATGACGTATCAAGGGTTGGAAAATGTTATCCATAAATGAACATTATTATTTAAACATATCTATTACTCTTTTAGGTTGGGGCTCATTTCCAACCAATTTGAAGCAATCCTGAACACTTAGTCTTGGACTTCTAAAATTGAACAGATTATTCCTTGGAGTATGCATCATAGGGGGGAAAGGAAGGGGAAAAAAACCATTTTTCTTACTAAATCGAGATATTGATGCTAAAAAAATCCAACAAAGTATGTTAGTGTTTCTGAACAAGATTTTTGTCACCTCCATAATGCTAAGTAAGGACATACAAAAACAGGAGCATTAGAAGTGGCATTTGCGACTGAAGAATGTTAAAAGCTATTGATGTATAATTAAAAGGCAAAAGCTATTGATGTGTAACTAAAAGGCACTTAAATAGGAATATAGAAGGGTTAAATAGGAATATAGAAGGGGCTGTCATTACATGAAAAGGTGAGAGTATAGGAGAAACAATTTAAAATTCTGAAATTGATTGTCAGATCTGTTAGATTATAAAGACTTCTATAGGTAAGGGTAGACACTATGTTGAATCAGTTAAATTTTAGGAAGTCAATCATTTAAGTCCTAAGAAGGCAGGGGGACTCTATCAGTGGTCTCAAAGAAATAGTAACTTCTAAAGATAAGTTATTTCCTCGCCAAGGTGCTTTGACAAGTTCTCATTCAGGGACATCAAGAAATCAAGTATTTACTGGAGTTGTCATGCACTAAAGCGACAGTCATAACAACAGGCAAGCAAAGGATAGAATTAAGTACATTCTGTCTGCCAACTGTGAAATATAGGTCAGGTTAAGGCCAGCCGATAGTGGGACCAAATCAGAATGGTCCCCAATTTACATTTTCCCAGCCAGTCTTAGCCAAAACTTGATTGAAAATGTGAGACCTATCATGCCTGAATGAGGCTTGCAGGAAGGTAACGAGCTGCATCAAGTCACACAGATGGATAGAAGCCAAACAACTGAGACATCTTTAAGCTAGACTTGGAAAAGTAATGCAAATCACATAAGACTTTCCAGGCTTGTTTCAGTTATAAATGAAACAACTTATTGACATAAATTCATTGGTATGATGAACTGAGAATTTAACTGGAATTATTTTGGTCAATAAACATTACAGAGGTTATTTACTCACTAGTTTGATAATTTTGGGTGTGTTTGGTAATCAGTGTGTTTTTTTGTTGTGTTTTTGTAAAAAACACCACGCCATGATGTTTTTTTCCAAATATGTTTTGAAAACACTATTTTGGTCAAACTAGTTTGACCAATTATATAGCCCCAATGGGCGAGCGGCGGCGGCAGCAGGCGGGTGGCGGGTGGCGGGTAGCCGGCGGTCGGCCGACGGGCGAACGACGACTGTCGGCTACCGGCGGGTAGCTGCGAGTGGTCGGCGGCGGGCCGACGAGCGGACGGCGGGCGGGCGACGGGTGGTCGACGGGCGGGCGGCGGCAGGTGGCCGACGGGTGACGGTGGCGGGCCGGCGGTGACAGCGGCGGGCTGACAGTGACAGCGGCGGGCCGACAGTGACAGCGGCGGCGGTGGCGGTGGTGGCGGCGGCGGCGGCGGGTGTAGGGTGGCCGACAGGCTGGCGGTAGGTGGCCGACGAGTGGAGAGTGGTCGGCGGGCGGCAGCGGCAGTGCTGGCCGGCGGGCGGCGGCGACGGTGCTGGCCGATTGGTGGTCGATGGGCGGGCGGCTGGTGGCCGACAGGCGGGCGGCGACGGGCCGACTGGTGGCCGACTGGCGGCGGCAGTGTTGGCCGCGGGTGAAGGGTGGCTGACGGCCGACTGACGGGCAGAAGGCGACGGTGACGGTGGTGGCGACGACGGGGACGGGCGGCCAACAGCTAGCCAACGGGCGGGCGGCGACGGCGGGCGGACGACGGGCGGGCGGTGGCCGCGGGGTGGCGGCGGGCCAGAGGGCGGCGGGCAGCGACGGTGGCCGGCCAGCGACGGGGTGGCGGCGGGCTGACAGCGACGGGCGAGCGGGTTGCGGCAGCTTAGATGAAAAAACAGAATCTTAAAACACATTTTTGGTGTTTTGAGAAAAGTGTTTAATTTTTAGATTATGTAAAGGGACAAGTCAAAAAAACGCCCCGGTTGCCATACGCGTTTCTTTGTTTTTGTTTAAAAAAACAGAAACGGCAAAAACGCCACGGTTGTCAAACGCTTGTTATTCAATCTTGTTTGAATATCAAAAGGACATTATAATGCAAAAAAAAAAGGAATCCAATATTTAGTTTAAAAACTCATGCTGAAAACACTTGATAAGTTGCATAGCACTGAACAAATGAAAAGTATGGTAAGACACATCTCCCGCGTTTGAATTCCAGTCAGCTAAAAGTGTTTAGAGGGGGTAAGTGGCAATACAAAACAAGGAATCCATAAGAAAATACAAGTAGGCTTAATTGGCAATAAACTGAATGAGAATTGCTTGACATGACTTGGTATGTGTGACAGAGGCTATCAAATGTGCTCGATGAAGATGGAGCGACAAAGACGGGAGTAGACCTAAGGAACTTGAAAAAAGGCAAACAGGCATGTGATAATTAAAAATTAATACAGATGACCTAAAATATTAATGTATCTGGCCCCAAAGGTTGGGACAAAGGCTTTGGTGTTTTCCATAATTAAATATCTATTCTCTAACTAGTTTACAAAACCAGGCTATTACATCATCCCCATAGCAAAAGGGGAGAGAGAGAAAAGGGAAAATCAAAAGTTACAAAAAGAAATATTCTGAACTTTATAATAAAATCCATGTTACCAGCAAAAAATGTTTCGTACTGTATCCCAAACCTCGAACCATCCAGACAACAAATTACCTACAAACAAGGAAAACTGTCATTAACTAATCAAGTTATTAGAAGGTTTCCTAACATTTAAACCCAGCATGGCATCAAAAGAAAAGAAGCACATACAGAAAATTGCCTTCTTATTCGGAGAGAGGAAAAAAAGGGCAAATGCAAAAACAATAGTAATGCCACAATAACAAAACTAGTCGTATGTATGTCTACATGTGTATGTATATGTCTATGTACCACATTTAATATAACTTTCAGAATTATGGAATTATAAAATGCAAATAAAGTTAGGCTTCAAGGTTATAAACTCAAGATATGGAATCTATCGTGCAAATGATCTCACCTTCTTCCCTCAAATAAAAAAATGTAATTGAATATTCATATAGAGAATCAACTATGGCTCCTTATGTAACTGTCCAAGTCATTTGACTAGACATATTTTACATTCAAGAAAATTAAAGCAAAACTAAGAGAACCAAGTCAGTGATGAAAGAGCAGAAAGACAAACCTAAAGAGAAGAAAGTCAGTGGTGAAAGAGCAGAAAGACAAACCTAAAGAGAAGAAGGGCAAGAATAGAAGAAATGATTGGATCAACATCCTCCATCACCTCCACACAACCACACCCCACACCCACCCCCACCCCAAACCAAACTATTTTTCATGTGTGCCTGCACGTGCGAAACGTGAATGGCAAATAGCTATCTCAGGTCAAACAGATCAAGTCTAAAAATCCTGAATGAGAGGTTTTAGCAAATTAAGCTGTAACATTGATCTAAATATCCCCATATCGGTAATATATTCTTTAACAAGGTTTGCTGCAAAACAATATGGTCTCAATATCCTCCTCTTTTTTTTGGCAGTTTTTTGGGTAATATATCCTTGACATGGTCGCTATATTAGCTGATATGTTGGGTGATTGTCCTTTTATATGGCTTGTCACAAAACAATATCCTTTTATGCGGCTTGACACAAAATAATATAATTCTATGAAATTTCTTTAATGTTTTTTAGCAAAAATTCCATCCCTATCAAGGTCTTTAGTAAATTCTTGTACGCTCATTTCTCTAAGCAAGTTTCTACAATTAATTAGTGATCCTAAACATATATCAGTTACACTTTTGTATGTTTAGTTTTTATTAAGTATGTTTAGATTACATTTTAGGAAACTATATTATATGTATCCCTTATATTTCTCCACTATCCGATCCAATATGGATTTTGGCTGTTTGATATTTCCCTAATATACAATATTTAAAACTTTGCTTGTGACCACTTCGGTAATCGACGGTCTATGTTTGTAAGGACATTTTGATATAAATCAATACATGATTAAAGGTACCGACTCTAATTGGGTCCTCCATAGCCTCCATCCTAATATTTTCATAAGAAATTGCAGCCAAATATGAATAACCAAGCTGCATATAGTTACCTTGTTACCAATCCTATAAGTAACCTTTGCCTGAAAATGAGGATCTGTTGGCATGCTTGCCTCGCTCAATGTTGCCTTTCTATCAGCTTCCATATGAACCTTGTTCAAAGCATCAAGCCAACTCATTAGCAACATCATTTCACCTACCAAACAGTAAGTTATGCCAGTGTCCTCACAAATTGAAAGTACAAAGATTTATGATAAAACTCAATTAAAAAGTAATCAACACCCTGACATGCATACGTGAAGGATCCAAGGTCAGTACAAGGTAAGCACTACACAGGAAATTAAAGTTTAGAAAATAATCCTTACCTACTAATTGCCTTTTCAACATACTTAACATATTACTCAGAAAACATAGCCTGTCAAGTTCATCAAACAAGTCTAAGATAATTGGAATTTGAGAACTAAGGGAAAAGGTCATACGAAACACATAAAAATAACTATGAAGGTCTCTCTAAACATTTAAAGTTAGCCTCGTGTCACCTCCACTAATATCCCCACAAAGGCAATGTAGCCTGCCGTAGTAAAGCTTAACTGCTACTAATTGTGAAACAAACATTTTCTGAGATTAAAAGCATAAATTAAACAGAATACAACTGGAACCCTAGGAACAAAAGGGATCATAAAAGGTTTTATGATGAATACCCATAACCAATATAGTAAACTACAACGAATAACAAATTGTCACTATCAAAATAAGGGAAACACATATGATCAAAACTTGCAAAAATTGAAGGAAAGCACAGGACACAACAACTCACTAACTCACAGTTATCGAATGACTTAAGCACATTTGATAATAAAAAACAGTTGCATATGGAATTAACACCTCGTTTGGTATGCAGGAATTGAGTCAAGTGAGAATGGAACGAAGTAAGGAACATAATGGAATTAATGTGGGAATGGAATGCTCATTCACATTCTCATGTTTGGGTACGATTAGAGATGAAGTGATAATTATAATTTTTTATTTTTGGTATTAAATAATTAATAAGCAATCATGCACATTTGGAAGTTATTTTAATTTTTAGATTCCCACTTAAGTGGGAATGCCCATTCCCTACCATCGCATTGGGAATGTGATGCGAAACAATGTAATGCAGGTACGAAGATTAACGACAACAATGCTTCACCAAATCAGCGATCGATCTAGGCAGGAAGCTCAAGAACAAAGTGCAGTTTTCAATGGTTTTTAAGCAAAAGTGCAATGTACTAAGTTCAAACTTTTTTTGTAAATTATTCAGAAAATAAATGTAATGGTTCGTTCTCTTAACACAGTTCAACTTGTAATATTTAGACTAGCAAATATACTTGGCAACTGAATCGCTCGCTCACTAATCAACTGAATACAACACAAGCACAATTGATAATATTATTGATAACAACATGCACGCAACAGCAGTTCCGAAAATATTTGGGCGAAAGAAAGTGAAACCTTCGTCGGGTTGAACTGGTTCGACAGGAGGATCCTCTGGGGGCTGTTCGACGACGCCAAATATGAGGGGTGGGAGTTCTCCACCGAGGGCGACGTAATTAAGATGAAGCGGTGTATCCGGATGGAAACGGTGACGCCACTAACTGATTTCCAAGCGGCTCTCTACGCTATCGGCGATCTGAGGAGTCACACGATCGATGTACTCGGGTACACTCTCGAATGATTGATAATCGAACCACGGGGAAAGATCTAAATCCACTATTCCAGTCTCCTGATCAATCACGAATGCGGCGTCTTCAACGTCGGGATTGGCCATGCACCAACAGATCACAGAAAGTCAGATCCAACTCGACAACAATGACGAAAGGAGACAGAGCTGTCCCTATGGGAATACTGTTCGTCGGACAGGGGAAAGGAGTTGGGTTTGTGGGGTTTGTGGTGACTGCAGGGAACTTTGGTGATTTGTTTGAGTGAGGAAGATGACGGTTGCAGATGGGGGACTGGGGAGGGCGGTGCTTGGGTTCGTCGCTGGCAAGGGAGGGGAGCGGGAGGCCGTCGGTGATGCGGTGGGTATGTAGGCTGTGGAGGATGCTCGGAAAGGAGTTGGGTTGGGCGTGGTTGTAGAGATAAGGCGGACAGGAGGGGGGTTGGGTTGCAAGGGAGGCGGAGGCGGTGAGGTTAGGCACGCGCGGTCGGAGGTTGAGGGGGGGAGGTGGATTCCGTCGGGTTTGAAGAGAATGAGCGGAGGGGGTATGGGTTCTGGGCTATGAACGTTGAGGGGGAAGATGAACAGTAGCGTTTTCTCTTCTTTTTTTGTGAGAAAAAGAAACGACGGTTGAAACAATGAACAGTGAATGAGTTAAGCTTAGGGTTTCATACCATGATTAAGCCAAAATTCAATTTCATTCATTAATAATTCATCATGATTACAGCAGGGTTTATAAAGAGAGAAAAAATACAGATTTGCAAATCTTACATAATCAAATCTCTCATAGAATCAAATCTCTCACAATTATTAACTTCCAAATCTCAACCTAATTCGAAATTCAAATCTAAACTACCAAATTTAAATTGCAATTCAAAATTCAAATTTTAAAATTAAGAAAAATTTAACTAATCAGATATTGTATTTCTTGTCCTCATCAGAATGCTCATTCCCACAAAATGTGGGATGAATGAGAAGTAGGAATGGGTATTCCAGCTTCCAAAAAAGACCTCGTGTTCACTGTTATAAATAGCGGTAAATAGCCCCACAATAGTGGCGCTAATAGCGTTAGCGGTCCCTTCCCGCGACGCTATCACCCGCTACGCTATCGCGCAATAACGGTGACATATTGCAGAATATATTTGTTTGTAATAGCAGTCAATAGTGTGTCATAACCGTAAATAGTGAGCGATTGCATTCGAAATTTGCTTTTTGACTGCTATTTAAAAGCGGTTTGAGGCTTATTTTTTTAAATTAAACTCAACCATTGATCATTGCATTCCACCGTCTCCTGTGATTTTCAGCATACTCCCGCCACCTTTCATAGCCTCTGGCACCTACCTTGATACTTCCTCTCACCTCCTTTATCGTAAGCTCCTCTTAAGGCAGTCCTGTCACCGTTAAGCTCTTCTTTTCGAAGACGACGACTTTTTGACTCCTCTAGTCATCTTCGGTATTATGTGATGGTTACATGTCTATTTTATGTTTAGGATCTCTTCAAATCATCCAATATGTACTTCTAGATTTTTTAGATTTTTCTTTAATTTTTTTAGTATTTATACATATCTAAATTAAACCGTTATTTGACTTTGCGCTTTTTATCGCTATTTTGTCGTAATAGCCCGAAATAGCCTTAGCGATACCTCACCGCTATGCGACACTATCCGCTATTGATAACCTTGCTCGTGTTTGGTTAGCATGAATGAGAAGTAGGAATGAGCATTCCATTCCCACTCACTCCCATATACCAAACGAGGTGTAACAGAAAGCACAGGGGTACTTAGCAACTCGGAGTTTTGAAGTTGTTTTAAAAAATTTTGGGGCTTCTATTCACAAATATTAGTCAAACCACAAACTAGATTGCCAAATCAAACAATTAAATTTTAACTAAATAAAGAAATAAAGACCTTCTCCCGGATTGTGGCAAGAAGCCCATCATTCCACTGATCACCTTCCAAAGATATTTCTGTAACATGGAAAATTTTTAGCTCAGAGTGCAGAATACACCAAAAGTACTTCCTCGTGCAACTAGACACGTACAATGGATAGAAATGCTAAAAATAGTATCAAAAATATCCAAAGCTCGGTAAGGAAAATTCAACCCACAACTCAAATAAAGTATTGATGTGTCTTCCATTGATTTCTATCATGCATTCCAGTGACTGTACCAAAAAGAAAAAAGAAAAAGAAAAAGGAATACAGTGCAAGTAAAGAAGTTCAAGATACTATCATACTTAGAAAGCACTTCATGAAGGCTGGAAGTTTGAAATTCTAGTATCTACTGGTGATCTGGCACAACCTAAGAATTTACTTCCAGGAGATGGATTGAGAGGTGCAACAAGGTATGAACGGAAAACTTGAACTGCATGGGAAGACATCAGCCTCTCACAGAAAAGAAATATAGTCGGATAAAAAATGGTTTCTAGAGAAGAAAGGTATAGAAAGAAGGGGGGAAAAGTTAACCGAGGGGATCAGCCATAGACAAAAAAGAAAATTTAGCAGGACAAGAAAAGATACACGCATGGAAGACAACATCTGCCACCTAGCCAATACCATCCTATAAAAATACGATGGACAGAAGGAATAAAAAGTTTGGGAAGCCGTGAAAAATATAAATATCCAGATTGCCTAATAATATAACCCAAGCTAAAGTTACAGAAAATATGCAGGCAATATGCAGGCACTAATGCTTGCAGCGAACTAGCACCCAGAAGCAGGTCTAGTATTGCACTTCTTTTGTTGGGGTCCTACAAGCTCGCACCTGTATTGAACCATAAAATACTCATGAGGCCAATTTTGAGGTTCCTTCAATTTTTATTAATCGAGCATGGATCATTGTACCAGTTAGCTTTTCACATCAATGCAAATCCCCAATATACCTATTTTCTCTAATATAACTGAAAAGGCATATGATAAAGCTTACCTGAAAACATCCTTAAATTTTTGTGATATGTCTCATGTTTGATTAGTTATTTACCTGACATTTTGGTTTTTCAGCTCGTATCTGATCATAACCTCAACAAACAGCTTTAACCCAGCTACATTGGTTGAGTTTACGAGCTCAGATTTAGGGACGCTCTATAATCAGTGGTTGTCAATCTGACATGAGATGAGAGACACAATTGGAAAAGAGAGAGCCTTCCATTATTCCATAATACTGCTTTCGAAGAAATCAAAACCCAGATGAATCAGATGTTACATTCGGTTTAGTCTCCTGTGTTAACTGATGTCCGATTAAATATGAAATCAAGGTCTTGTGATGCCACTGAATCATTGGTATTTGTTTTAAGTTAAATTTAGGTTCTGTAACAGCCCAAGCAAGTAGCTGAGGCCTTATCTTGGTTTTAGGAGTATTCTCAACTGGTTTTCACAACTTTCAGAACTGTGGCAAGGCGAATTACAATGTAGCATTTAATTTCTTGGTTCATTAAGTACCTGGAAAGAAGAAAACGAGACTTAGCATGATGGCAAGAACTAAAAGGAAAGGAAGAGGAATTGTGATTTCAGTAACAAGTGCATAGCTAGATCAAATTGCCAGCACATAAGTACCTAAAAATGATTCCATAAGAAATATATAAAGAATGCTCTTACTTTAGAATGGATACAGGATGTTCATTCAGACTCTCGAAGAGTGTGATGTGTTCCCATGTAAAGGCTCTTGATTTGGACTGAAGAAAGAACTTCACCCATCTCTTAGTGCAATTGGTTCTCATGTAACTGAGTGAGAAGACTTGAAGGAATGGAAGTTATCTTATTGTGAATTCTTGGTGGTACATCTAGGCCTTCCCTTCTTGTTCTTCATGTACTGTGCACTCCAGTGTCCATGTAACAACCTAATGTTGATATGCCCAGATGGTGACACGGATACACTAGGGAAAACCTTGGGTGCATAATTGTTTCTATTCTACTGACTCAATCATAGATTCATATATAAAGATTGAGACATTGAGACAGAAACTAAGAACTCTTCAGTCGAGTGTGCTCAAGTTAGAGTAGCATCGTGATGAGTGTTTTCCAAGAACTCTTTAGTTAAGGGTATGCTCGAGTAACAGTATTGTGATGAGTGTTTGCTAAGAACTCTTAGTTTTTATGTAAGTGAGCTTGAGTAAGAGTAGCATCGTAATAAGTTACCAGTCGAGGCGTCCTTGCTCAAGGTTTTAATGGCACATGAACCAACACCAGCCAAAAGTTTAGCAAATTATATGATACCAATAAGCAAGTGCAATACTCTCAAGCAATGAAGTAAAGGTCAATGCAGACTCATCAAGATTCAACCTGCCATCTCCTAATTTGAAAACTATAATAATAAAGAAGAGGCAGGCAAATAACTAAACAACAAAAGTAATTCTAAAAATGGAACCTTCAGTTTGAGCAGCTCTTGCAGCTTCAAATTCTTTTTGCAAACGCAGAAATATCATTTTATCTGAATCCCTGTTGCAGAAGAATCAGAGAATACAAAAAGATACCTAAGATTCTGTCTCTAAAGATATTTATTCTTAGCTTTTTCCCCCTCAAAATAAGAAGAAACCAGTATATTGCTAAAGTAGACTCAACAGGATGCTAGGATCTTCATAATAAAGAGAAGTCAACAGGAAGAAAACAATACATAATCAATATCGAAATCATGGTTCTGTATTTTGATGAGGAAGAAGCATCATTACCAACTGCAATAACCTGTAACTATAGAATTGTACAATGCGGTAGCATACTTTTCGATTTGATGCTATCACAGACTCAAAAGCTGCTGCCAGATCACATGACTTACAAATCAGACTGGGATTCATGTCAATTTGGAGTCTGGCAGCACCCAATATTTTCTGCTTTTTCTGGACCACAGTCTTGCTTCTCAATGTTTAAGATAGAATAATGTTGCTCACTAAGCTCAGATCCCTTTGGTAAATGGATAAAATCTCAGAAGGCAACCAGTGTCTCAGACAGTAATACAGAACTATAGAGTTATCAACCTATTGGTTCCAACAGGGATGTTATCAACCTATCATGAGATATATCAATGACCAAAGCTGAAGGTTGCACAATTAGATAGCATCATCGAAGTATGTCTGTGGGCAAAATGACTATTGTGCCATAGTCAAAGTTTGTGAATGTTCATCGAATTTCAGGAAGACTGCCACAAACCAGAATACCAATGTCCTAAAGTTGTCAACATATTTAGTTAAAGGTCAAGCATCCTCTAACATTCTAATGTTGGCCTGTTGGTTTTGATGGACTGCACCTTGGAAACTACTAAAAGAAAGAAGGCTGAAATGACAGAATTTTTCTGAATAACAGTTCTGAGATGTTTTCTAAATTGTGTCTCGTCATCAAGATTCTAAAGACGCTACACTAGCTCATTGACTATATTACGAGGTAGGCATTATTCAGCTGGCTGTCAAGTACCATAACATAAGAAGAGCTGAAGAGTTCTAATGGATAGAGAAATCTTAAATTACTTATCGTGCAGCACGTGTAATGTTAACGTCAATAACACCACTTAGATATCTTACCAAAATTTTATTATTTGTGAAATGGTCATTGTTCTGCATGTAATGTTTATTGTGGAAATGTGGAGAACCAGTGCAGAATAATTTGAAGATAAAGTGGAGATTTTGCTGAAGAGTCATAAGCCATAGAAGAATCTCTGTTCCCAGTCAAAAACATTGATGAAAGATCCTTAATAGGTGATGCGAAACAACCAAGATAAGATAACATATTCTAGCGCTAAAAAAGGAGGTTACCTTGAAAGGCGTTCCTTCAATTCTTCATGCCTCCTTAGAACTTTTGATACTATAGACAATAATCAAGGCTTTAAAGCTTCAGAATGAGACAGATATAGATTTAAAAATCAAACGAAAAACAAAAACTTTAATTACATCTTGCTCTTGTTGTCTCCAGTCGTGTGTCCTCCTCTTGTACAAAATTCTAAATGCATAGATGTAAGTGCAACATTAAAATTTTAACTAGCTATCTCCTTCTGCAAGAAAGAAAGATGGGGGATATATATGATAACATACTACTTCTCCAGAAAATGGATACGAGCGCTTCCTTAGTTGTTCCATATGCTGTTAAATCAGGAGTATAGGTTAAATCATGTTCCAAATATTTTGCAAAAAAAAAATTCAAAATGAAAAGAATAATGATTAAAAATGATATTTAAATTCCTCATACGCACCAAGGTTACAAGACGAAAAGGGCTGAAGAAGAGGGGGGGAATACATAAACTGAAGAAAATTGACATGTGACCTTCAAACAAACATTAAGTCAACTTACTCCATCCTAAATCAATGACCGACAAAAGCATCAATTTTTAGAAACTGCAAACATGAAAGTAAACATATGCATTCCAGATTATATGTTACTCAATTTCGTCGTCGCATTTCAACACTACTCCCACATTATCCGCTGAAAATTCTTCCATTCATCAATGATCATCCAATACAGAAAGCTTAACAGCATAAATAGAACTGCCACAAATACTGACATATCTGCGTGAGGTTAAGTTTGATTGCTAGTATTTCAAGTCAGATTCGGTTTTCATTCAAATATAGAGTCGCCTTTTGAATATCATCCACTGCATTGTTTTGATATTATAATGTTGAGCCTACACAATTCATTTGAACGATTATAATTTTTTTCGTTCTTTTCCCCTTTCCTCTTTGGACTTGGACTGCAGAATGATTTCATCACAGGCAACAGTATTCAAGAATTTACGAAGAAAAATGATGCTAATTTTTGACATCTTAAAAGCAATTACAATAAATTCTCAACAATCATTTTGCAATTCCCAGAGATAAAATGGATCGCAAATAAGCGCTGAGTA
The DNA here is from genome assembly GCA_022839385.1 of Asparagus kiusianus. Classification (NCBI taxonomy): domain Eukaryota; kingdom Viridiplantae; phylum Streptophyta; class Magnoliopsida; order Asparagales; family Asparagaceae; genus Asparagus; species Asparagus kiusianus. The sequence goes on from BQKN01001096.1 coordinate 444,453, forward strand.
CAAAATTTCAGAAAACTGAGAAACTACTAAGGATCAAGAACGAAGAAACTACTTGATGTTTGATGAGCTCTGAGCGTTGCGAGATCGTTAGGGTTTCCTTGATTGTGGAAATCGAACTCTTTTGGAGGTCGGACCGGTATCGCTAGGTTTTTGAGGTGCTGGAGGAGGCCGCGTGAGCGATCGCGTGTGGAGTTGAGGAGGGGAGAGACGAAACGCTTGCGGTTAGAATCGCCTAACCCGAGTCCAATACAAATCCGAACCCGTACCCGACTTTTGTCCGATAACTCGATGGAAGAGGTTTTGCATAGAGGTCGGCAACGGGACGAGCTGGCTCTCTCGCGGGCTCCAGGGGCGAGACAAGACGGCCCACGTCCCGTAAGGAGACGAGTGGACCGAGTTTTGCTGTTTGTTCGCGGTCTTAGACCTCAGAACTCAGCCCACTTATGAGACAAGAACAAGCGAAGCGGACTGTGATACTTGCGAGCCAGCATGACCCACCATTTTTTATTTTTTAGATTTTGTAAATGGTTTTTAGTCTTTTAATAATGTTTAAGCATTGTTTAACACTTAAAAATTATATGTAATTAACTAATTAACTAACAATCTAGATATTATAGAAATGAAAAATAGTATTGAGTAAAATTATATATTTGTATGGAACGACAGAGAGAAATATCGCAAACATAGAATAATTTTATGTGGTTCGGGGCAAGTCCTACTCCACGGCCAGCAACTAATTGTTTTTCACTAGTTTAACAAATACAATAATAAGTTACAATAAACTTTAAGTAAACAAAAATAAAAAATGCCAACTTATAATAGAGCTCAATCTTTTTCATTTTCTTTATCTTCCTCCTCAAAGAAAGCCGCACGTCCTCCTTGTAGTCGTTCTTCCACATTCAACCAAAAAAATATAAGAAATGTAAAAAAAATATAATTAATAAAATAACAATCTAATCATTATAAGAAATGCAAAAAATAATTTTATTAAGTAAAACTGTATATTTTTATACTTTAACAAATGAAAATATGGCAAATATGAATGTGCAACTTGGTTCGAGCAAGTCCTACATCCACAAGCAACAAATAATTGCTTTACTAGTTTTAAAAACTTCCGAGAACAAGGGAAATTAAAACAAAGTGTAATAAAAATGTTTGTATAGAACAAAAAGATATCTAATTTGGATAGGCCCACAGGACGGGTCTAGGAAGTCGACCCACCCGTATACAGTCCCAGTTTACTTAGCGGGCTTCATGGGTCGAGCAAGCTGTTGGCCCACATGGGCTTGGGGCTAACTCATCCCGAACCCACGGCCCGCTACTGTACCGGGTCAAATCTGAGTTGCCTCTTGTCAGGCCGAGTTGGGTTGAGTCCAAACACGGGCGAGTGAGCGGGCTCATGGGCCGACTCGGCCCAGCCTGACCCCTACGTTTGCAGTAGATATTTAGCAGGACTATTTGCTATGACAAATTGGGTAAAGTGGGATAGTTACTCTAATAGGGTAATTTTAATCCATTGGGATAATTTAAATAGGATAAAGTGGGATAAGTTGGGATAATGAGATAATTTTAAATTTTGATGAGACAATTTAAATGGAACAATGATGACATGATGCTAGTGGTGTGGCCAAAGATTAGAGTTTGAGGAGGCACTCTTGTTTCTTCTCTTACAAATACTGAAACAATTATATCAATAACCTCAGCTATACAAGTACAATTAGAATTAACACAAACAGCTCTCAAAACATAATGAGACAATGTTGAAAATCACACGTACAAATTACTCTAACGATTTTCTATTTTTAAATTGTGCATAATTGCACCATTACTAATAGGATCACAAACACCAGATTCACTATATGTTACGAAGCAATCATTTATCCATTGACCTATCTCATACACCAAACAATCTAGTTTTCATTATATTCATATCTAAAGATATTCTCTTGTCACTTGTAATTGTAGCTAGTAAAATCAATTTGAACTTTGAAGCTTGTGAAGAAAGGGATCAACTACGTATTTTTCATCTCCACCATCTTTTTTGTAAGAGTTGAAATTTGATTCAAGTGTAGACTATAACTTTTGAAACCCATATTAAGGATAAACATCTCAAGTGGAAACATGTTTAAAACAACCGTCAAAGTGCATGATTACCAAAATTCTTCATTCGTCATAAATCTGCATCGTGTCCTAGAAGCACCCGATGGGCTTGTGACTAGGCTTAACAGCATATACAATTGGGCCAAACACCACCCAAAAGTATATACATAAGCCTATAACAATGATAGATACATACATATTTTTTAGCATATTCAAAATAGAACCATAGAATCACACATCAAGGCAAGCACAAGGAACTGATATATAGCGAAGCAAGTATACAATGCAAATACATAGTGGAAGCAATATATTGATCAAATATCCAAGTCCCACAGATAATGAATAACATAAAAGATATCACAAGTTTGATATCAATCTCATCAACTCAAAATACATAAAAGCCAGACATAAGTCTGAAATAACTACTGCGATAGCTACATATACCAGAGTCACTACATAACAACGGAAAGAAGAACATAAACGACAAAGTCTGGTAGCAAAAGTGATGAAACACAACTTGGTAAATAGATAGACAAGTTGATCATTAGGAACTCCATCTGCTAAAGATCACTAGATTTTGGTGTGCCTGAGTAGATTGGAAGATCCGGGTTTGCTACTAGTGTGCAAACCAGGACGGTCAAAAAAGCCATTTGGCAAGTTGAAAAATAACGGAGTGGTTTGTGCATATGTAACATGTATCATGAATGCATGACTGGTTTAAGTTTAAGAAAGACTGTATAATTGTATCACTTTACTTGCTTTTATAAAATAAAAAACATGCATCTCAAATCCAGAATATAGAACAGATAAAAATGGATAACTAGAAAAATATCAACACATAGATATTAGCGAGAGTGCACCTACAGCCAAGAGTGTGTTGCAAAGATAGTGTGCATCTAACTAGTCAGCTTTTACTTAATCTTATTTAGGATACACTTGTGTGTTTGGTGTACTCATTGGGAATGTTACTTGAATTCTTACTTTACTTCGTTTGTGTGCACATGCCCATCTGCCACTAATGCTCAAACACAACATCGGGCTGCACATTATCTATAAGATGTCCAATTCCTCTTGTTAATTAACTCACATGAATATTTTTATTACTTGGTTACACATGATAGCTGCTAATAACTCAATTCATTGAGAACATCCATCTCATGGGTGCCCTCTTCGACTGGATTTTCAAAGCAAACAAAACATGCCCGTTAAATACCAAAGCAAGTCATCATGACTTGATACATGTACACTGCTGGAATTTCAACTTTTAGCGACGGACAAATCCGTCGCTATAAGTCGTTTTTCCGTCGCTAAAAGTTTTAGCGACGGAAAAAATAAAATTCCGTCGCTAAAATTTCGACGCTATAACAAGGGTGCCTAAAAAGACTTTTGGCGACGGACATTCCGTCGCTAAATTTTAGCGACGGTTTATTAGCGACGGCAAATTGGTCGCTATTTTAAAAAAATAAAAAATTAAAAAAACAATAGCGACGGATTTTCCGTCACTAATAACTTTTTAGCGACGGAAATTCCGTCGCTAAAAAAATATTAGTGACGGAAAATCCGTCGCTATTGTTTTTTGAAATTGTACAGATGTGATTTCGTGCACGTTTTCCGTCGCTAAATAGTACTTTAGCGACGGAATATCCGTTGCTAAAACAGTTTTTAGCAACGGATATTCCGTCGCTAAAAATTTAAAAAAAAAATTTGTAAAATATTTTGAAAATTGAAAAAACCCTGTACAATATCGATAATAATTTTTAAAAACCTGTTCAATCAGTAGAAGAAAGCTTTAATCTCACACAAATATCACATCTCACGCATATATCACACATTTAATTCAATAAAAGCAAGTAAAAGTTTCTCGACACATACATAATAAATATTGTTTATACAACACAAGAAATTGTTTTCAAAGTTATATTAAGGACAATCAATCCTCCTGATCATCATCATCCTCATCCTCAACACCAGCCACATTATGACTACCCCCGGCTGCACCTTGTGAAGAAGTCCCGGCCTGTAAATATAAATCAAATGTTAACAAGTGTGTAAACGTTAATAAGAGTACAAATATAAATATATTACAACACAACACCACAACATCATAACACCACAACACCACAACACAACAACACCACAACATCACAACACAACAACACAACACCACAACACTACAACACAACAACACTACACCATCACAACACAACACAACACTACACTGCACAACACATCACCACACATCACACCACAACACAACAACACCATCGCAAATCCTCCAACCTCACCCACCAACCAACAACACTCCCCCTCGCCCTACCCCTCCCCCTCAACCACCACCACAACAAAATCCCCACTCCTCATTTTCAACCACGACCAAAGCTCCCCACCCACCAACCAATCATACTCTACACACCCCTCCCCCTCCATCACTACCATCACCACCATCAACACCCAATCCCCATTCCTCCCCCCACCACGACCAAACCCCCCCCCCACAAACCAATCACATAACGACCACCACTACACAACACCACAACCAACCAACCAACCAACCCACCAACCAATACCACCAACACTACGCACGCATACACCATCAACACCACCATCACATAAAATCATTATAAGTATAAATTTTGAGGTTTGTGTTAGGGTTAGAGTTAGGGTTTGTGTGTAACAGTTTGTATTAGTGTGTATAAGTATGTACGATATCATCTAATTAAAAAAAAAGCAAAGTATATATATTACCTGTGACGACAGAAAATGTCTCCTATATGCCTCCTGAGCCTCCTGAGGCAGAGTCGACATGAATTGTGTGAACTCCAATACGGTCTGCTCCCGACGCCTCCGTTCTTCCTCTAGAGCCCGCTGATATGTTGTTTGCTGCGACTGCCAATCTTCAATCGCTTTTAATCGCTGCTCCATCGAGTCTTGGTATGAACTACTTCCTGGTGTTCCTTGTGGTGCTGCAGACTCGTAGGTGCTACTAGACTCGTGCGGCCTCTGCTCGGATCCTCTCCACCGATATCTGTTCTTCCTACTAGGTCCAATGACCGTCTCGATGATGGAGTCCTCATCCTCTCTACTTAGCCGGGCAGGAGTGTTAGAACAGACCTGAGACTGAGTCAATTGCTCCTGTACCTTGGCATGTAATTTCTCCTGCGATATATCAAAACAACCCGGGCAAGTCGACTTAATAATGATGCATTGATATGAAATTGAATATATAAATGAACTGCTACTTACAGCCAGATCCTTATTCTTTGCTTTCTTCTCTTCATTGGCATAATTTGGGCTCCAGGAAGTCAGAATACGATCTGCAAAATGTCTGAGATCTCCCCTTCCCTATTTTATTCAAATATATCATTAACCCATAACACATAAATTATACTCAACGTAAAAGCTAATATATTATATACCTCAAGCTCTAATTGATGATAATGCTGGCTGAATGTCCTGGAGCCCCCGTGATGCTCGTAATTGCGAGGCGCGTTGCGATTCCTCCTTGCTATTTCAGCTTGAGCCTGCAAAACAATGTCAATTCGAAACAATATAGAAATTCAAACAATAAATTAAAAATATTTACTTCAATAATACCTGAATTTCAGCCGTGTCCCAGTAACTGCAAAGTGCAAAAAAATCTACTCCATCCACACGCGTGTCAAGATGCCAGTATCGCTCCCAATCTTCTGTTATTTGGACAAAATATTTTTTCTTTACCTCAAACCGCCATCTCTTGAACGATACATTGATTTGCCCGAAGCAGTACGTCCAGGCACAAATATTATCGTCAAGAAAGAAAAATCGCTTCAGCATATAAAGAAAAAGTAGATACAAATCAGTGTATTAAACATAATAATAAACTAATAACTAATAATGATGAAAATTAAAATAAATGACTCACACATATATATCTCCAACAAGCCACCAGCGCATCAATCCGCTGTGATTTCCACGTCAAAAATATGTTGAAGAAATCGTGTCTTCTGGCTAAAGTGGCAAGGAAATTGTTGAAAGCATTGGCAAAGGCTCCAACAGGCACTCCGTTTTCCCATCGGATCACAGCCCTCCGATTAATATCAGGGATGAGGTTCGATTCCTTAGTAGCATTGCGGCCGCGTCTAGGAGGTCGCTCGGTACCTGCGAAACAAAGAATCGAATGAAATAATGAATCAATATATATTTGCGAAAAAAAGTTAAAATAATAACCGATAAACTATAAAAATTTATTCATACCTTTCAGTTCGAGGCATCTACGCTTTGCTTGTTCGTACCTTTGCTGCGCGATGGGGCGCATATCATGATAAGAATCCCAATCATCCCTCACCTTGGCCGGATCGTGGACTCGCTGATCTGTAATAGAATCTGGCGGTAGTGCCGCAACTTCTAAAGCTACGCTATACGGCTCAAATCTCCTCTCCTCTAATACATCTGCATGCGGTGGTGGTGGTATCTCCGCATGCTGTGTAGGATCAGCCTGTGTCTCCACGTCATGTGGAGCATCTCCGCGTGATGTGTCCTGTGGCTGCGAGTCATGTGTAGCATCTCCTCCTCCTGTGTAGTAAATGTTAAAAAAATATTAGGCTCATGTTAATAGTTTATAGAAATGTACAAATATAACAAATAAATAAAAATACCTGATGTAGAGGCATGTGCGTCGCCTCCAGAATGTCTACCAAAAATTCTCTCAAGCGCTTTCTTACGTAATCCTTTTGTCATCTATACTTTGAAAACATAATGAATATCCAACAAAAGTATATAATACAAATAATTAATAAAACAGCACATGGCAACAGAATAGCGTGTACATGATGTCCAGTTAAACAGATAATACAAAGGCAATAATTTAATACATGACACACCGTGTTACATGATAACCAGTCAAACAGATAATATAAAGGTAATAATATAATGCATACACATCCACATGATAACCAGTCAACCAGATAATATAACGTTAATAATATAATACATGACACATCGTGATACATGATAACCAGTCAAACAGATGATGTTGAGGCTCTACTCTGCGATCGTGTACGGATAGCCTGTGACCGTGTGCGTGTACTTAACCGTAATACTAACCCTAACCTTAACCCTCAACCTCACCCCTACCCTCACCCTAACCCTAATCCTAACCCTTAACCTCACCCCTGAACTCACCCTAACCCTAACCCTAACCCTCACCTCCACTCCTCACCCTCACCTAACCCTAACCCTAACCAAAACCCTCATCTAACCCTAATCCTAACCCAAACCCAAACCCTCACCTAACCCTAATCCTAACCCTCAACCTTAACCTCACCATCACCCCTACCCTCACCTAACCCTAACCCTCACCCTCACCTTCACCCTCCACTAACTCAAACCATAACCGTAACCCTCAAACTCACCCTCACTTTCACCCTCCACTAACTCTAACCATAACCTTAACCCTCAAACTCACCCTCACTTTCACCCTCCACTAACTCTAACCATAACCTTAACCCTCAAACTCACCCTCACCCTCACCCCCACCCCTCACCCTAACCCTCACCTAACCCTAATCCTAACCCTAACCCTCGCCTAACCCTAATCATAACCCTAACCCTAACCCTAACCCTCACTCTCACCATCACCCCCACC